>JAYXIM010043752.1:0-12183 GCA_037575425.1 Anastrepha fraterculus
GAACAGCTGATTTGCTCATGGGATAGCTGTGTCAGTAAAATATGGATTGCAAGCGACCAATACGGGTATACGAGCTGACCTGATACTAAAACAAAAATATTTATTTAAGGCCCTCCCATTCTCTGCTTTTTTTTTTAGAAGCGGCTTGCGGTGATCACGGTAGCGCATGAGCAGCTCAACAAAAATCAAAAAAAATTAAATGATTATTGTAGAAAAATGTTTTTTAGTGAATCTGAACGATTTATTTACCCAAAACAAAATTTTCTCGATATGAAAACCGCTTTGCACCAAAAAAAAAACGATTTTTGAGGGGTTGAAAAATAACAAAAAAAATTAATTCCAGCGAACTATGCAAATATTTATAGAAAAAGTGAACAGTTCAGATTCACGAGGTTGTAAATTCGAATAATTAAAAAAAAAAAGTTTACGCAAATCGGTCAAATAGTTTTTGATAAATAATGATTACCGCGACGGTAATTTTCAAAAAACACGACTTCGAGATAATCGCGTCTAAAGTTACGCGTGCACTTCATTTATGGATAAGGGCGCGCGCTTTTCGGCCTATAACTTTCGTTCTAGTGCTCCGATCTTTATGATTTTTTGAATTTATATTTTTAAGACGATATACTTTTAGAATATGTCATAAAAAATTTTCGATTTTTAGTCCAACACAAGGTTTATAACCGCTTAATGAAAATCTCTTCTATACTAGAACGGTTCGAAGAAGATTCATCACCCAACACACCCGTTAAGATCTACACAGACGGATCTTAAATGGACACCGATGTAGGATCAGGGTTATATTGCAAAGAGCTTTGAACTACCGGAGCTTCCTTTAAACTACCGGATCACTGTGGTGTTTTTCAAGCGGAAATAAACACTATTCATGAAGCCTTAAAATGGTTAGAGATAAACAGCATATCATCAACAGATACATGCATTCTATCAAACAGCCAAGCTGCCCTACGGGCCTTGGATACATTACGAATAACATCAAGGAGGGTCTTACATTGTCGCCAAGCTCTTAATGAGATGGCCAAGCAATATGGTATTATCTTTTGCTGGGTTCCAGGCTACAGAGATATACCAGGGAACTAAAGGGCAGACCAACTTGCAAGAGAAGGTACCTGTATGCCGGACATAAGTAATTTTATGGAGATACCTCTCGCAACTTGTAAGCTTCTTGTTATGGGCGCACTAAATCAAAGATGGATTAGAGCCAATACTTGTGAAATTGCTAGGCAAACATTGTCAAGGCTAAATCTATGTCTGTCCAGGAATATTATAAAATTACTTCAAAATTAGACTTGAAATTAGGACCTTTGTAGGAACCCTCACAGGACATTGTCTCATAGGAAATCATGCAACGAGATTAGACGCTTTCGTGCATGATTTCTCTCCTAGCTGCAAGAATGAGGGGGATTTGTAAACAATTCAACACCTTCTTTGCACATGCCCGGCTCTAGCCAGAAGCAGGAACCGATATTTAAGATCCTACTTCTTAACGAATATAGATAATCTATACACTTTAGGTATCCACAACCTTTTACGCTTTGGCGAAAGCTCAGGATGGTTCAATATGGAAGGGGAAATGTAACCCAGCCCCTGTGGCTCACAATGGACCCATTTCGTGGTCTAAGTGGCATCGTTGTCTCTATGTGCGATGCGTCTGTCAAACCTAACCTAACCTAAGGCCCTCAAATGAGATGGTGTTTTTTGGGTGTTCTTTTAAAAGCGTGTAAACGAAAACGAAAAAATATTTTTTATATTTTTTTTCCAGTATTTTATTTTTTGACCTATTGTTAAAAAATGGAAAATTTGTTTTGTTGGTCGTACGGAGTGCACATAAAAAATTGTCAGCCTTCAAAAAATAGTCTGTACATGGACAATGGGCATAATATAGCCGGTGTTACTGAACCGATTTTAATGAAATAAAATTAAAATGACGTAGAATTAATGCTGTTATCGTGTGAGCTGCGATCATTCGAAAAAAATAGTTTTTCGGAAAAAAAAGTGTTCCGGTCAAAGTCAAATGGTAAAAAATCGGCTTTTATGTTTGAACGTCCGCCATTTTTTAAATTTTTTTTTTTGTTTTAAGATCATAGTTCTCACGATAACGAGATTCACACTGAACAACAACCTTTTTAACTTTTTGATTTCAGACACTCGTTAGTCCAGGAATCCATTTTGCCAGCGACGTATCTTTCTTTGGAAGACTATTTTTTGAAAGCTAAGAACTTTTTGAACGAACCTCGGTCAAAATGGACAAAAATTTTATTTTTTATTTTTTAACAATCACAAAATTTTTTAACTATCAAAAATTTTCAATTTAACCTGCTTTTAAAGAAGAATCCAAACAAACATCATTTCAAATGAGGCGGGGGTCTTAAAATATCTTAAATTGCTATTTCAAACTGATCCGCCATATCAAAACAATTAATGCAATTTCGAAAGTGTTAGTGCAAACTAGCATTCCATTCATTCTTTACATCCTCCACAAATCCTTTGCACGTGCTCTCCATTTGGTTATGAGCGCCAGCTCGTCCCTCTCCGTCCAGGTTGAACGTTTATTTCTGCTTGCCAACCGAAATTAGAAAAAAAAAATAAAACGAAAATGCTCTAGAATATTTACTCCTGTTGTGCTGTTTGTGTTCAGGGTTTTTTGTTTTCAGGGTTTTTTTCTTCTTAGTTTCATTATTTTTCATTCACAATAGATTTTAACTGTCATTTTTCGGCAATGTTGCCATCGCAAATTTCCCTAACCCGCTTAAATTATGAAAACTTAGTCCAGTTGTCAATCCGCATTCATCATCATCAGTTCCTGCTTCTCCCACTGAAGCATAGAGCCTCAGTAAAACACCTCCATCAAGCTCTGTTTTTTGCAAGAAGCTTGATTTCGTTCCAAATTTTTCCTGACGCTTCAACTTCCTTCTCAACCGGTCTCCTCCAAGACATTTTTGGACGGCCAACCTTGCGAACACTTGGAGAATTCCTATCCAGTGCTTGATTTCATTTGCGTCTTTGCGAAGCGCATGCCCAATCCACCTCCACTTTCGTATAGATCGTCGTTGCTTATGATGTTGGGCCACCATATCTTCAATATCCTGCGTAAACATTTGTTCATGCAGCTTTGAATTTTGTTTGCTTTCGTTTTCTCGTAATTTATTTTTAGTCCGGCATTCAACGAGGTTCAGAACAGATCGTCAATTTTGTTCTGCACGTCGGTGTGTTTGACGGAGAGAAGGCATATATCATCTGCGTAGGTAAGATGTTGAATGTGAACCACACCTAAACGTCAAATACACCGTTGGACTTCTTTCTTTGGGGAATTTGAAAGAAAAGGTGTACGTCGATAAGCCAGCAGCAATTCAAGAGCTAAAGAATGAGATAATTCGGCACATTAACGGCATAAAACCTCTATGATGCCTCAGCGTCATCGAAAATTTGGACCATCGGATGGAGATGAGCCGCCGAGGCCGCGGCGGCCATTTGGCTCATATTTTATTTTATACGTAATTGAGCCATACCAATATTATCATAATAAAGAGAAATGACAATAATTTTCTAACAAAATTGTATTTGATTCAAAATCAACACCGGCCCTTGAAACTTAACCACCCTTTAGATACCTCTTCTGTTCTTCTCAATGCATGTTTTTAGTATATTATCAGGAAAAAAATTAAAAATAGTAAAGGAACAATAGACAGCCTTGCCGTATGCCAGCACTGGTAGGAATGCTTACCGACAGATTACCATTGTGCAAAATCCTGCATTTAAACTTGTTGTAATGTGCCCGTTCGAGATGATACAATAATGATATTAGCTGATATAAACACGAAATTGGCTAGCAATGCGCTCGAGCGCGTTAGTCGTTAACGTTATTGCAAATAAGAAAACGAGCGCGGTTTCCCTAGAAAAGCAGCCCGAAAACATTGTTACAAAGTATTTAAAAAATCTCGCAATTTAATAACTTCGCCACTTGCACTGGCCGCCTTTATTACACAGAAATTAGCTATAATGCAGAAAAGGCTGACTGCAGACTTACCACAGATAGAAAGTAAACATAGCATTTTTTCTGATTATTACAAAAAAGATGTATGAACAAGCAAAATGAAACAAAATTTTATTCATCAAAATTTACTGACATCACTGCCACATTTTATTTTGGCTACCAGCTAACCGGCAGCTCAGCTTTCGACAAACTTTAACAGAAGTTAACTGACAGATGCTCGCTAAATAAGACATTGAAAAATCGCTTTTCAGCCATCTACCGATTATGCTCTGATTAAGCGCCTGATCAATCGTGAGAAAATGGTCCTAACACTCTTTTGACATTTGGTGAAAATATTTCACTACACCTCCCCCGCGCGCTGCCAGCTAAAACTTTTATTAATCTACGCATGCAGATTTCTTTGAATGATTGATGAATACAAGCATTAAAGCAACTTTCGTTGCCTGAAATTGCAAAAACAAAAAGTCCACAATAACAAAAGGCGTAATAAACTTGCCGAAAATCGTAAACAACTTTTGTTGCTTGGAAAACTGGTTTTGGCTATTTTCGGCGCTCGTGTGTAACGGAGAAATTGCAAATAATTGAAATATTTATTTAATAGGTCGCTGCAATTCGAAAAGTAGAAAGTTTTCGTGCATTTTTGCGTTGACCAAAACCGGTTATAAAACCTTTTATTGAAATTTAATTTCAACTGCACTGCACACAGAATACGATTGTAGTGAAAATTGGTGAAGCCTTCATAGGTATAGCTTCAAAATGTGCAAAGCCGCTGAGTGAGTTGCAGTTCTGTTACAAGTGGGAGGGAGGCATTGAAACTTTGGTAGAAATATTTCGGCGATTCCCAATAGCGAAAATTTTCATCACTGGAAATTTGATAAAGGCATTCAACAATGTATTGTATTTTGGATTGGATTTAGTAAAGTTGTGAAGACAATCATAAACCCTTTTGCGCCTTCTACGATGCTAAACATTTCAGTATTCTACAAATATGGCGCAATTGCAGAAAGGCACTTCTACAAGGTGAAATCCAAAGTAAGCAAGACTGAGCTAAAATAGAAACGACAAGAGCTTTGTTCTGATAACTTCTAATTTATTTATTCAAAATTGTTCCCTTTCGCCTCGATACACTGTTTTGCGCGATCCAAGAGCTTTTCGAAAGAGTATTTCAGGTCATGGACCGGACTGTCCTTCAGGATGTCGGTACAAGCCTTTTGGATGGCCTCTACGGATGCGAAACGTTTTCCTTTCATAGTCAAATGCAATTTTCTGAATGGATAGAGGTCACAGGCAGCTATATCAGGCGATTACGGTGAGAGATTGTTGGTTAAAATGCGATTTCTAGTCACAAAATCAGTCACAAGAGTGAATCGAGGGGATGGTGCATTCTTATGCAATAAGCGCCAACTTCCTCCTTCGCGGTATTCAGGGCGAATTCGATGAAGGCGATGCTATAAGCCCATATAGAAAATTGCATTGACAGTTTGTCCCATTGGCATGAACTCCTTGTGGGCAATTCCCTTGGAATCGTAAAAACAAAGGAGCATCGATTTGATTTTTGAATTCTCCAAACGCGATTTTTTGGGTGGTGGCTCGTCTTCGGCCTTCCATTCGGCATTTTGACGCTTAGTGTAGGTTTCTACTCACGTTTCGCCACCAGTTACTATGTTGTAAAGGAAGTTTTCGTCTTTTCTCGCCTCTTTAATGAGGTCTTTCGAATATTGAATTCTGAGCAATTTTTGGTCCTCCGGGCACAAACCTTTCGTAAGCTCAAAGGATCAGTTAAGATGCGAAAAATCGCTGTTTTGGAGATATTCAACTCCGATTCCATGAATTTCTACGATGATTTCGGTTCATTTTTGATAAATTTCCGAGCAATTTCGATGGAGGTTGCAGTGATTACTGATTTTGGGTGACCCGTATGTTCATTGTCATTTATGCCCTCACAACCATCTCTGAAACGTGGAATCCACTTATGAACTCTGGCACGAGATAGACAATCATCGCCATAAACTGTTTTCCACAATTCAAATGTTTCGGTAAACATTTTGTCGATTTTAAAACAAAATTTGATATTAGCTCTTTGTTCGAAACTCATTTTTGTACCGATGACACACACAAACTGACACTTTCGACTCAATAACTTCGCTTCCACTGAACTGAATGTCAGCAAGCTTTCATTGGCAGTCAGCTAGGGCTGTAACTTCCAGTGCACTTACTCATTAAAAAGATGGCGTCATCAAAAACATTTTTATAATGCCAAACTTGTTTATTTTGGACTTCACCTTGTACTTTACATAAGGAACCTCTTTTCATTGTGCATAGCAAACTCTCTTCATAAACCATCCAATCGGAACAAATACAAAAATTTCACCGGAGCTTTATTATATCAAGGCTTGACTACACTTATCAACAAATTCATCGAGGCCAATTTACGAATATGAATGTCAGCTCCGAATACGAAGAAATTGATAACACTGAGCCTGAAATTGAAAAAAAGTGAGAATCTGGAAGGGCTGCAAAATACGCTTCCACAGCTGTTATGACCTCATCATTTGATGAAAAGTGCTTCCCACGCACGATTTTTTTTAGGGTGGTAACAGATAGAAATCGCTATGGGCCAAATTTGGTGAATACGGCGTATAGTCCAACAATTCGAAATTTTAATAAATCACTAGCATAACATCGGTCTTTCACCCCACTCCACAAAAAACAAAAACAAACACGAATGCATCAAATCGCAGCGGATGCTCATTTACCTTCAATTGCTGAGTAAATTGGACCTTGTAATTTTTATCAGGCTGGTGCATAGAATGTTGAGTTGTTCAGATCGTTGGTGAATCGATGTTTCGAAGTTCCAGCACTGATTCGCACACTCTCGGCTATGGGAGCCACATTCTCGTCAGCGCGCTCCATACGGCATCGTAGATCGTGAAAGTTGTCCACTAGTATTCCAGTCTCATAAACATTTTGCGCAAACTTGCTTACAGCAGGCGCGGTGGGTGCCTCTTTTCGGTCAGTGTCTCTTTTCAATAAGTGCACTGTTTGATTTTGGAAGCAGTCGTAAGTTTGCAATGCTGCTCAAGGTTGTTCAAACTTAGATCGACTCATTTCGTTCTGCGAGATTATGATACCGACTCTCTGTCCAAATTTTTAGACTGAAGTAGTTGTCACCATATGAAGCGCGTTATATTTTTATGCCAAACCCGATTTACATATAATATTTAACGGGAAAAATCTGAACCGATTCTCTCCTTTCTAAACATTCGTATGCGTAATACTTACTTCTTCCCAAAATACATTTTCTTTTTTCTGAAGCTCGTTTGTGATAAAAGAAAGGAAAAGGTAAGGAACAGAAAAAATCCTCCAGGAAAAGGAGAAAGTGTTCAGAGACGTAAAAAATCCATTACAAATTAACTTAAAATTTATACTTATGCCATTGCCATTACCATACCATTACCATTACCATACCATTAAGCATCCGAGCTCAATCCGTATTCATACGAGCTCTTCGGTAATATGCCTCATTTGCTTTCTGGTGGTAGGGGAAAAGGGGTATGGGAGCAAAAAATAAGGCATATACAGGCATTCAAATGCGAGAATAAAATGGCGCTTGCGTTTTTTTACACTACAATGCGCCAAAAAGGAACTTTGGGTCTAATATTCAAACCTCTCTCTGGTGTCAAGACTTCGATCAAGGACTTTCGATAAATCCGTAAAAAACATGTGTGGTTCTCTTCACCCCTAGGGACCTTAAAATTAGGGGACACAGACTTAACTCTATCTGGGGATATGAAGTATCTGGAAGTAATCCTTGATAATCTTCCCCCTTAGGGACCTTAAAATAAGGGAGCACATGATTAACTCTATCTGGGGATATGAAGTAACTGGAAGTAATCCTTGATAAACCTTGATCTGAAAGAATCATTTATCGTAGATCACAAATACACCTTTGAGGGCAATACGTACGCGTCAAAGGCTTTACGGTAAGACATGGGCTTAGCGGCCAAAGATGGGGCATGGTTTTATAGGTCAATAATAATGCCCCAAAGATCACCTACACCTCTTTGATATAATGGTCATAAGTAGACCAAATTAAGACTCAGATAACACTCAAAAAGATGAACAGAATGCCCTGTCTGAGCGTAACGGGAGCAATGCGAACTTGGCCCACAAAGCTTTTGAAATGGTCACTAGACTCATTCCACTCCACTTTATAGCCACAAAGGACGACAGCTAGTACTGTCTTATTTATTTCATATAAAAAAAGGCAATATTACAAGGAAGATAGGAATTCTGAGTTCAATCCAGAACTCTCTGTGCCTGACGGTATATGACAAGATGGAAAGAAAACTAGAATTATCCAAGAATATCAAAGTGGTGATCAGTGATCGCTCAGTGAGGAGAAATAATGAAATATTTAGAAATCAGGGCGCACAGGTGTGCTTTACTGATGGGTACAAAAGGGAAGATGACAATGCCGGGACAGGAATTGTCGGACCATATTTCAAGTAAGCAATTGCAAGGGGAAAACCGGCTTTCATTTTCAGGCGAAGGTTCATGTCTTAGAGCAATGTGTCAGAAACTGTCTACGTAAAGGCACGCGTGATGCTAATATGAACATTCTCTCTGATAGTCAAGCAGCTCTAAAATCACTAGATAGCTTCTCAATCCAATCAAAGTTGGATTCTCAAAACTACATATAGCATCAAAAAACTTTGACACTCTGATGTGGGTACCTGCAAATGAGGAGCACGAAAGAATTGAAGGCAATGAAATTGCGAACACTTTAACGAAAAAGAGTGCAAACACTCCCTTCCTAGGTACTAGGTAAACCCCTCTGTCAGGTTAATAACAGTTTCAAAAGTGCCTTTCTACGTGAGTGAAAGTCGAGTACAACCCAAATTTACTTTAGTTTCCACTTACCATCAAATATAAGTATACTTGCGGGTACTACAAGCAACCCATAGAGAATCAATCAGACTTGACACAATTTTTAAAGAGAGCTGATATGTAGCTTTAATTTTCAAGAATACCGTCACTATGAGTTAAGCGCACTGATCCTCATTTTGCCGCCCACTCTTCCCTCTGCAAATCTCAGTCTAACTTGGGCGAGCTGCTTGTACAAAGAGTTCACTCGTTAGCCACAGGGACCATTATGAAGACAAACGTAAGCTATTGAGAACTTCTGCGCTTCCAGCGAGACTGTATCTAAGATTTAACCACCTTGTAATGGCTGTCACTGGAGGGTGATATAGACCGATGAGGGTAAGCTTGATAAGCTGTACATTCAACCAAATTTCCCGTGAATTTTCATGCTCAGTGAATTAAAATTATTTATAGTCAAGGATTGCGCAGGTTTCATAAATAATTTTGTAGAAAAAGGAATGCAGAAAGATGATTTATTTGGGCTCAAGGGGCATCTGTATTCAATTTAATGTTATTGTAGCGCGGCAAATAATTAAGTTTTAACAATTTTTATTTAAAACAGTGCACAAATAAATACCGTAACAAATACCTTACGACTCAAAGGTAAAAACTTTGAACCAAAATTACAAAAATTTTAAAAACTCCAGAAATTATTCATACAATTTTACAATAAATTTTTAACTTTCTATTTAATTCTGAATATGCAGTGTTATAGTCCCTTAAATTTTACTGGAAAGTTTGAAGTCGCTCAAAAATGCGATGATTTTTGACATTTTTTTTTTTGTTTGCGCATATTCGGAAGTCTTTTATTAGGAAGAAAATGCCCGATATCTCAGCGGAAAAAAATTGTCAAAAATCAACCAGAATTTTTAGCCCCTTGAAAGTTGCACTAATATTGAATGGGCTACGAAACTGCATACACAATTTTTTTTTATATTAATATTCAACGGGCTAAATTTTATGAATTTTATGAATTTTTTACTAATATTGAACGGACTATGAAACTGCATACCCAGAATTTCTAAACAAATTTTAAGAAAAATGTGGAAATTTTGATGAACTGTCTTTTTTTACTAATATTGAACGGACTATGAAAGTGCATACCCAGAATTTCTAAAAAAAATTTAATAAAAATGTGGAAATTTTGATGAACTGTTTTTTTTACTAATATTGAACGGACTATGAAACTGCATACCCAGAATTTCTAAAAAAATTTAAACAAAAAAATGTGGAAATTTTGATGAACTGTCTTTTTTACTAATATTGAACGGACAATGAAACTGCATACCCAGAATTTCTAAAAAATTTTAAGAAAAATGTGGAAATTTTGATGAACTGTTTTTTTACTAATATTGAACGGACTATGAAACTGCATACCCAGAATTTCTAAAAAAAAGTTTAAGAAAAATGTGGAAATTTTGATGAACTGTTTTTTTTACTAATATTGAACGGACTATGAAACTGCATACCCAGAATTTCCAAAAAAATTTTAAGAAAAATGTGGAAATTTTGATGAACTGTTTTTTTTACTAATATTGAACGGACTATGAAACTGCATACCCAGAATTTCTAAAAAAATTTTAAGAAAAATGTGGAAATTTTGATGAACTGTTTTTTTCCTTATATTGAACGGATTGAACTAAATTTTTTGAATTCTTTCGCTAATATTGACCGGAACAACAAGGAACAACGAGGCCTAATCGAGTACTGCAGAGCTCAGACTGGCATGCGGCAAGAAAAAAAACGCATTAAACCGGAATGTGTTAAGGTAGAGACAATCCTAAACCTACGCAAAAATTACATAAAACTTTACACTGAACTTTTTAATTTTGATTACCACATGAAAAAAGTCGGTGGGGTAAAAAATGTTTCTTGTAGCCGCTGTAAAGAGGCACTACGTCATTGTGGCTAATCAGCTTCACCGAAGAGCGAAATGTGGGTGCCTTCACAACCACTTTTAGAACTCGACATGTTGCCGGCGTCAGGAATAAATCGCCATATTTCGAAGAGAGTAGAAAATACTAGGGTCGTGCTTTACTTATTACCTAATTTTTCTACTAATCTAAAATTATTTAAATTGTAAAGCCTCTTTACGCACTTTCGATATTACCGTATTAGCGGCCCAGTTTCGAGTTCGCTCGCTGCGCTTAGTTACCTGCGCGGAAACTAAAACGAAACTCGCACACACACACACACGCATACAACGTGAATGTTAGTCATAACAATTCATTTGTAAACGGAAGCGAATTGAATTCAAAACAAACACCAAATAACAGCCACAACTACAACAACAACCGGCCAAAGCATTAAGAGATAAACAGAAAAGATACTAACCACCAAAAATCGTAATATCGGCAAAGAGCAATTAAAAAGCCATCCAACAAACGCAGCTGATCAGCGATCGTGAACTTATTTATATGCGTATGTGCATGTGCATGTGCGTGTGTGTGTATGTGTGTTCAAGCGCTGCTTCTAAACACTGTTAGCCACTCAATTTGAGTGAAGCTTCAGTTTTTCTTTTATTTTTCCGCATGCGACGCTTCTCTGGTTCGCTTTGGTGTGGGGTTTTTCGTTGTTTTTGTTTTATTTTTTTCTTTTACTTGATCTTTGCTTTTTCCGTTTTGTTTTCTTTCATTTCCTTTTCGGTTTTGTTGCCGTTACTGTTGTTTGCATAAATTGAAAGTGCACGCGTTGCAATTGGTTTAGTTTAGTTTGATTTCGCAAAGCTGATCGACGCGTTGCCGGCTCGTGCTGAGCCCAAGTTACCTTAAGTGGCTTCGTTTAAAAACACTTGAGTTCGCGTGTATTTTCAAGTGAATTGGAATAACAACAGTGCCTCACATTCTATAAATACCTGATGCGGTCAAATACTTATGCAAATTAAGTTTATTTTTTTTTGTTATAATTTTTTATCTCATTTGTGAAACCGGCAAAGTGTGCAAATCTTCCAGAATGGCTGCTTCCAGTATAACCAACGAAGTAAGTGGATTCGCCTTAAGTGGAACTACTCGTGCCAAAGTGAAACTGAAAGTGAAGTGTAGTTAATAATTGCTTTAGGCGGAAAGTGGCTTCCCGTATTGCCAAAAAGTGTTTGTTACTTTAATGCAAATGCAGACGAATATCCACCAACATATTTGTGATTTCGGGAATGTAATAAATATTATTCTTCTCTGACCTGTGAATGCGCGCGAATAAAAATTCAATCGATTTTGGCTTAATTGGCCAATGAACCGGCATTCGGATGA
>JAYXIM010043775.1:0-96350 GCA_037575425.1 Anastrepha fraterculus
TGTTAAATACGTATGTATATACTTGTATATATATTTGGATACGAGACTTGTTGAAAATTTTAATTCAAACATACAGTACAATTGTATATTTATATCTTGTATTATTTTGACGCCTTCGTTGTGAGTATCAAATTCCCATCCTTTATACGTAAACGTCCTTCTTTGGCCATGGCTGCTGCTTCCGCTTTTGTGACGACAATTTTCTGTACTCTCATTTTTTTTTCACCCACTTTTATTTTTGTAACCGTATCACCCACAAGTCCAGCCTCCGTTCCAAGTGCTACACCCCCTTTATTTAGGGTTACAGGTTTAGAATCAGTCTCCATATTTCCTATACCGGCTGTCAATTTTCGTTGGTTGGACTTCTGTAAAGTTTTCGATTCCTTACTGGTAGAAGATGCTCCACTTTCGGCATTGTCATTACTATGTTCAGCTTGTGGTGTTTGATTTGTTGTCGGTACACTGCTATTCGCCGAATTTCGGCCTGCACTAACATTTCTAGGTGATTTTCGCGAGGTTTGCTCGACTACATTTTCTGCATTGTTTCTCAGTGCTTTGCGACGCAATGGAACATCGCCTTCATTTGCAGTAGTCTTTGCAATTTTTGTACCAGTTGTGACAATAACTTTACTTTTCTTTGTAGGAGGCTCCTGATCGTCGATAATATCATTCAAACAATATTCCTCATCGCAATGTTGTTCAACTTCGGCATTCAGTTGCTTCGTTTCTTCAACGTTTTGTTTGTCTGTATCGTCTGCATATAAGAATTAGATTAAATTTATTTTACAATATAACATTACAACATGCCTTACCTTTGCTGTCTTTGGATATATTAAATGATTCATTATCATCTGTGAGTATTTCATCAATAAGGAATTCTTCAATAACTTCTTCTATTTCTTCATCGTTTTTTTGTTTCTGTTCGGATGTTATATTCTTGACATCCTCCTTATATGCTGCCAGATCCGCAGCGTGCGCACTATTTATGTGATAGTTTTGTTCATTAAGAGTAAGAAAAATTAAGTCACAGAACTCGCAGGGGTACGACTCATTACTGGCATGTTCCTTAATGTGCGCTGTTACCGACTCTACATCTTCAAATACTTGTTGACATAGTGGGCATGTCAGTGTTACAGTGGCATGCACTGCAGAGTGCAAAACCAATTCGTTGCATGTTTTATAAACTTCATCACATTCATTACAGGAATACATAATGACGCCTTCTTTGTGTGTACGCATGTGACGTGACAAGTGATGCGAAAGCAAATATGATTTTGGACAAAATTTACATGGAAAGGGTCGGCTCCCTGCGTGTGCAACAAGATGGCGTGCCAACTTTGAAGATGTGCAAAAACTTTTGTCACAATATTGACAGGAGTATGGCTGTTCGGTTGAATGCACCACCTAAAAGAATTCAAATCACATTTTATCTACAATAATCTGCACAATTAGAAATCTTAACTTACTTCGTGACGTTCCAGACCTTGTTTAAAGGCAAATGCTTTGGAGCATCCTTTACACTTGAATGGTCGGTTTTTTCGATGCCGTTCAGTATGCTTCTCCATATCATCTTTCGACAAGAATGTCTTCTCGCAAAATATGCAAAGATACTTGGGTATGTCAGTATGTATTTTTTCATGTCTATGTAATAGTGCGGGTCTAGTGAAACCTCTGTCACAAACTGAGCACTTATACTTGCGTTCACCAGTATGAATTACGATATGTTTTTGAAGATCGTACTTGGAGAAGAATGAACGATCGCAGTCCCCGCATTGATAATGACGTTCACGCGTATGATTCACAACATGGATGTCACGCAGCTGCAACAGCGGAAATGTGCGCTCACAGTAGGGGCATGGAAAAACATTTGTCTTGACTGGAGCCGCGTTCTTTATGGGATCTGGTTCAGTTTCATAAGGCTCATTAGGATCCAATATTTCAGTCACAATAGAAACGTTTCCATCCTCGTCCTGTTTTAGCTGTGGTTGTTTAAGCCGTGGTTCCACATCTATGTCAGCTTCCTTGTTCAATATGCGTATAGAGGATTTGTTTAGTACTTTTGGTTTCATTTTCGTTGTGTTCGTAGTTGATGTGGCCGCCTTAGTAGGAGTGAATTCCCTGAATTGCACATCGAGTGAGGTAAATTCAAGATCTTCAGAAGCAATCAAACGTTGCACATCATCTATTGAGATTTCCTCATTATTTTCCACTTTAGTAAGGAAACTAAAAGCTTCGTCACTTTTCTCTTTTTTTACACGCATTGGCATCGGTGGTTCCGGTAAAGCAGCTGGATCGGAATTAAGTATTTTCCTGGGTGTTGATACTGACGTGGATGTTTTCTTGGAATTAGTTGGTTTTGAAATTCCTACTTTAGCGCTGTGTTGTAGTGGCTGGGCTTGTGGTTGGTCTTTACTAGCAGAGGATGATGCATCTTCTTGGTGTTTAAAACTTTTATCTTCGTTGGGCACCATAGAAAGCTTTGGTAAAAGCTCTGACGGTATAGTTGGTCTCTTCAATGGAGCCGGCCAGTCTCCAAGAAGTGGAACTTGGCTCAACAAATTTTCCGCCTTCTTACACATTTGCTTGAACCGATAACAGTAGTCGAATGTCAACCGACATTTTAAACATACCGAAGGCGGCATTCCATCGTTTAGAAATACCTAAAAATATGTTAAGATTATGAAAAAATATATTCTAATTTTTATTTTTTCAGACTAAGAATTTGGTATATTGAAACTAAAAGAATTTTTGATACACATTTTTTGAATTGAAGAGGTGCTAAAGATCACTATAACAGATGTAACGGTTTTATGCTAATATCGTTGCGGTCAAGCACAGACACTTCGTTAACATTATTCAAAACGAACTCGTTATAACACCAACAAAATAGAATACACTTTAAGTGCAAGTATGTTTATGAAGGAAATACTTATGTGAAAAGTACCGTAATCTAAATAAACTACATGTATTTAAGGAGCTAATTAAAAGTTTTGAGTTTTTCCCCCGAACTTTTTTTTTTAACATTTAACTCCCTGGCACTTCAAGCATTTCATTTCACCTATTCACACTGAAAATCCATAACTATATTTCGGCTTTCAAAAACCATTATCTGATATTTTAGATCAAAGTTAACCAAATTAAAAAAAAAACACAATTTAACTAAGCATTTATAGCAGAAAATCAAGCACAAGAATTTAATACCTAACATTAGCAATATTTTTTTTATATAACACAGGGTGAACCGAATGAGAGAAAACAACGAACATTTGTTTCGTACATAATCAGTTTTTCCAACTTTGTCCATTCTGTATGTTCTGTTTTTTGCTCGTATCTTATAAGTGTTGGCAAACCTAGTTTTTGGTATAAGTGTGGAAATTTTCAGCAAGTAATGAATAGGCCATTACTCAATATTATTAATATTGAGATATTTAAAAATACGTAAGTACAATTTTAATCCAAGCCTTATTAATAATAAAAAATTATTTTATACAAATTATAAGTTTCAATAAAGCACTAGAAGCCGCTTTTTAATATATATCACCGGAAGAAAACATCAATCAATTCAGCCATGTTTATGGTAGTGTATCAGCTTAAAATAGTACACATATTCTTAAGCGGACTACGAACACGGAAAAAATCATGACAATCGGTTTAAATTTCAATAGATCGATGTGTGTGTGGTCAGATTGATAGCTGAAAAATTTTTTTGTTTTCCTTGCAATCGGTTGAGTGTGTGTAGCGAAGCTGACGATTTTTGTAATACCTTTTCAGATTTCGAAGAGTACACGTGAGCGGAATGGCAGCATTCATAATAAACAAAATGCATGTCAATTATTTTCTTTAACACAAGAGCACAACGTGAAATGAAAATCATCAACCGATCCAAAACAAATTGAACCGATTGTTAAGATTTGCTGCGTGTTTGTAGCCCACTTTAGGGAAAACTGCCAGTTAGACAGTGCTTAGCTAAATATAAGTCCGGCTTGCTAAACAGACTAACATTAAAATATAAATATGCCAACTCTAGCGCCATATAAATAGTAAATTTCAGGATAAAATACTTCTCTTCATGTAGCTAAAATGTGATTTGAATTAGGATCAAATTGTGTCATAAATATGAATGAGAAAGTGAGAGTGAAACTATAGGTTCTACCCTCGAGTTTTTTAAAAGTAGTAGGCACGCTTGGATAAAAAAAACATAAATATTACGAAAACACGATTTTTAAACGGTGGATATTATTATGAATATATTTTAATGACGCAGAATGGGGTTCTACGCAGAAATACATTGGATAGCGTAACCAAAGTTAGACAAATGATATTTCAATTGATTATACTTTCTACTAAAAATTTATTATCATTAATTTAATTTGACAAATTTTCGAAAAAAAGTAGTTTAACACAAGTTTTTCTAATTTTCCACCAACATTTTATTTTTATTTTTTAAAAAATGCAGCAAATACTAAGGAAGTATTTACATTACCCTTCCAATAACGAACTCAGTTTTACAAAAAGTTAAGTAGTTTTCGAGAGATGTGCAAAAATTGACCTTTAGCCTGACATTTCTACTTCATTTTAAATTAGCGCATACAAATTTTAGTAGCGTAATAATCACTTTAAGGTTTCGGCTAGGTTCAATAGAACTAACTCATTTTTTTAGCGAAACGCAAACATTTTTTACTTGTTCCGATAAGAGTTTACTATACACAAAAAAGTATACACAGAACACTATTCATAAAAGTAACTAAAGTGTTTCGAATATACCGATAACTCGTCAATTTTGTTTCATTTCAAAGAACTATACGGCGTCGCACGCCAATCAGTTTTTTGCTTCTATCTAGCAAACAAGTGTAGTATTGTTTTTATAGTTCGGTTAGTTTTTTGATGCAGTTGAGTAGTGGACTAGTTGTTTTTATTTGTTGCTTAGAATATTAGTAGTACTGACTAAACGTACTGACCTCCGATTGAATTATTGCGGAGTATTAGCTACATACGAAACTGCCCGAAAAGTGGTCTATCCATTTTGGGTAGAGAATTGTGCTATGAAAACTAATTTTCAATCGAATATGAATTAAATTTAATGCCGACAACGAAGCAACAGCTGCCGCGCATTTAAATTCGAGAAAACGATAAGCAATCCTGGGTGGTTGTTTAGTGCAATTCATAGATTTTAGTTTTAACAGAAGCAGCAGCAAACTACGCAGGTTTCTCTAATTGTTATATGAGAGGAGGCGTGGTGAGAAGCGCTGAAAAGACTGAGTAAAAGGAAAAACCTGCAGTTGTAGCAACGAAACGACGAAATAACGTGATGACGGACGAGTGCATTGCCATAAAGTATGAATACATAGGTAGAAAGGACAAAAGTGGCGTGTTAATGCCGAGTCGTGATAAGTTAGATGCACAACCGACGGGACGAGAGAAATGCACTGGTAATGAAAACAATGCGGTTGGACCCAATGCGTCGTTCACAAACAAAAGCAATAATGGAAGTATTGAGGACGCTGGTGCAGAGTAAGTGATGATAACAAATGTAGTCTATCGTATGTACGTACATATATATGGTTATGATAAATTTTAATTAATTCCCCATATATAATAATGTAGAAAATAGCCTAAAACATTTAGAAATTTGAGTGCACGAATTACAAACCTAAAAAATATGTACAATACGAATTTACTATTTTTGATTAACTTACTTGAGTGTATTTCGGTATCACTAATATATTTTGGTTGATTTTTTTTTAAAGAACATTTTAATGCAGATAAACTTCAACTTGATGTGGTTAATGAATTATTTTCTTTTTTCCATTGCTTCAGCTTTAACAAATATGCGGCATATATGCCAACTGAACGTCATGCGAGTGAATACAACATGAATCATAAAAATCGCGGACTTGCCCTAATTTTCAACCATGAGCATTTCGATATACCCTCATTAAAACCGCGACAAGGTACCAACGTGGACTGTGACAACTTGAGTGCTGCTCTCAAAAAATTGCACTTCCAGGTGAACACTTATAAGGACTGCAAACTAAGAGACATTCTCAAATATGTTGATAAAGGTAAACAAAATTTTTTTTTTATTAATTTTATATGAAAAAAGTGTTTCTTTTAGCTGCCTCTCAAGATCATACCCACAACGACTGCATTGCCGTGGCTATACTGTCGCATGGTGAACACGGCTACCTCTACGCGAAGGATGTTCAATACAAATTGGATACTATTTGGCACTATTTTACTGCACACACTTGCCCTACTTTGGCTGGTAAACCAAAATTATTTTTTATTCAAGCCTGTCAGGGTGATCATTTTGATCCCGGGGTACATATGCGTAAGACTGAAACAGATGGTGAAACATCGATGAGCTATAAAATTCCAGTTCATGCCGATTTTTTAATTGCCTATTCAACCATACCGGGCTTCTATTCATGGCGCAACACCACTAATGGTTCGTGGTTTATGCAGTCACTAGTGGAAGAGCTAAATGAAAATGGCAAAAAGCATGACATTTTAACATTACTAACATTCGTCAATCAGCGTGTTGCAGTCGATTTCGAGTCTTGTGTGCCAGATTGTCCCATAATGCATCAGCAAAAACAAATTCCATGTGTTACATCAATGTTAACTCGTATATTGCGCTTCACTGACAAACCGTCTAAAGGTGCTTAAGTCACAACACAACTATTTGATGAACACGTGGCTTAAAACGAAAGAATGTAAAATTCTTTACAAATTGCTATTGTTTTCGTTATAATGAACTACCATTATATGTGAAATGAAACGAGTTGACACATAATCATTAAATTGTACAACTGCGACGATGCACACTATTTTGTGTGCGTTTAAAGCAGAGACTGAACTGCTTCCAACTTTCATTGCTTTAATTTTGCCATTTAATTGAAATTTAAAGTATTTTCGAATAACATACATTAAGTGTATTTTTCTAATATAATAATGAATTAACTTGAATTGAAATGCGGTGTTTTATTGAAATTTTGATTTCTTGTTGACGTTTGGATTTGAATTATTTTAATGGTGTGCGTCTTAGATAATTTTACCTGTGAACGAATGAGGTAACTATTGAGTAGTTTTGAGGCAAGGCTAAGAATCCACAGCCGTTACGTTAAACTATTAATTATTATCATAGCAATAAAAGTTATTAACCTGCCGAAACCTCTTCACTTTTTCTATTTGACGATATAAAATCTTCTTGGACTAACAACGCAAATTTTAACGAAGTGAATCATATTTCTTTTTGCAGAACATTTGTGGTAAAAAATATGTCGAGTTGTTAACACCTTATTTGTTCGTTTCCACGACAGTCGGTTCTACATAGCCGGAATAACCCGGATTTATATCCGGCCAAGGACTGTCACTTCAGCAGGATTCCCAATATATGTATGGGGATTGTTTATGCTGCTACAACAACAACTTTATTTGTACGAATGTGTTGTAATATTGAAATGCACAATTTATAAACTGGATATTAAAGTTTCGTATTTCATGTTCGATATTTAAAACCAATTTTTCGTACAAAGCGTGGAGCTTCGATATTTTTTTGTTTCTAATTTTCCTGTGCAGTTGAATTTTATCCAAAGCAAATCATGTTAGCTTTGCAAAACACGTTCCTAAATCTCTGTTCTTAATTAATTTCGGTGAAAAACGAGAATGACAGATGTATCCTGTACACCTTGGGTGAAAAATGTATTACTTACCTCTATGGAAGCAACAGCCATTATTTCCACCGGCAGTGGGAGTAATGATTTAACTGGAGTATCCTTTGCATATATGTTACTGAGATCATCTAACACTTGGGCAAGACAAAAGCGACAAATGGCCCTGGTTTTTAACTCAGTTGTTAAAGCTTCTCGCTGTTCCTCGTTTGTTGCCATTACTTTTAACACGCTCACGGTACGCTCGACAAATAATCGCACAGAAGATGAAAATTGTTTGCAAACTATTTACAACTTAAAAAAAAAATTTTCATACACAAAAATGGTGGATGTTGGCTTGGATGCAAAAACTTGTCAAAATGTGGCATTCGAAGAAACTTCGAATAACTTCGAATTGTCATCGCCAATTTTTTAAGGTGTTTTCTTTTCTCTCTTTACTTATGAACAATAAAACATTATTAAGGATTAAGTAAAAAATGATTAATAAATTAAAACAAATGCACAAGTTTTTATTAAAAGCAAATTACATTAAATATATTTAATATACCAACCATCTGTCGAGTGGCAGTATGGAAATTCACACAAAGATGGCGCTATGCTCACTAGAAATTATCGCTGGCGTGCACAAGACGGCATCGGCTAAAATAAATTCATAGACGGTGACTTCGATAGAGCAACAACAACAACAGTTAAATGTATTTTGTTTTTGCATTTTCGTAGGTTGAATATCAAAATTTTATTCGAATGTACGCGAACAATACAATAACAAAGGGGCAGGATAATTTGACATTCAAAGCAAAAATATTTAAAGAATATTAAGAATAGAAAAAAAAAACAATTCGGCTGCTATACCGAAGTCGCCATGTGTGGATCCATCTTGGCCTAAACCTTTCAGGAAGTGTTTTATAGTGATACAGTATTTTCTTTTCTCGAGAAAAGAGACCTCTCATTATATGCAGACATTATGAAAATATTGGCATACACCCTGTGAAAATTTTGCATATTTCATAAGAAAATAGAACCAGCATGATTCAATGCTTCCACAAATTATAGCTTTAATATAATAATATATATATAGACTCGTATATGTTGAATATAATGAAATAGAACGACTTAAAGTACGTTCCCATAAGCATTAATTGCCAATAAATCCACAAAATTAATCTAGCAGTGCACATATGGCAGATTACCAGCAAAATTGACAATCAGCTGTTAGTATTGCTGTGAAATTGGTTTCTTCATAGAAATTATTATTAACGATGTGGAGGCAAGACTAGGAGAAGGAATAGCTAATTTAATTGCGCAATTGGCTGCTAATAATAAACAGTTGGAGGAAATCCTTAAACGAAGTCTACTGAGGTTGCAAAAAATGATGGCAGAAATACACCTGCGAAATTTCATATATATTTTATAATAAGTAATAAGAGGACAAAGCGTTTATGGACACACGCTTTTTCCTGTTTTATGAATGCATAATTAATAATACCTAACAAAATTTTATTATAATTATGTCTACAAACCTTTTTTCTTTGCTGGCATCCATTTTATTTAATTTTTACTTTGACGTTTTTCTTTACACGCGTAAAAATAATGATCTATTGCATAGGAAACACAGGGTTGTATGTCAAAAAGTATGGTTATTATCTATGATTATTTCATAATCTCACATTTTGGGAGAGAAATTTTGTATGGGAAATCTCGCTTTTAAATTACGGATTGGGGAGATTGAACGTATTATTACTTACAGTTTCTTGTAGCAGTTAAAGTTTTCGAAAAACTGTTTTGTCGAACCTTTTTTTGTTAGAGAAGTGATGAAAATCGTAACAAAAATGCGACATCCGTATCCAATTGCGTATTTGTTGCAATATTTTATATTAATAAAATATTAGATAAAGAAAGTAAGACAAAAAGCAATAATAAAAAGCGAAAATGGCCAAAAGAACGGTTCAATGCTAGGGACGTATTTTCCAATGCGAATCTTTTAACAATTTTAAATGAAAGTTATTCTAAGAACTACAAAAATTATATATTGTTGGATAAAATCCTTTTTGAACTGCTTTTAGAAAAAGTTCGTGTATATATTAAAAAAAAACACCTTATCGAAGAATGTCATAAGTGTTCCTCATCGATTATATTTTCTAAAAAATTCAAATTCAGAAAGGATCTCTCGCTCTTAATAATTTTTAAAAGTCCACGCCTACAGAATGGCCATATATTTAATATGTTTTAATTTAAAATTATTTCATCGAACATTTACGTATTTATAAGCATAAATTTTATTGTTTCTAAATTCGGAAAAATTTCTATACTCGTCATCGCAATAGCTCCAAATTTTATTACCTAAACATATATGTAGATATCAAGGGACAGATATCACACATGTACTATCTAGAAATAGAAAAATGAAAATGTAAAATTTCAGCTACTCAACTCATCCTCAGACGTTGCAACCATTCATACATCAATGGAATTAGATCAAAATATTTTGATCTTCATTTAACTGGTTGAACAATTTTACCAAAATTGGCCTAAGATATCGCAATCTCTACAAATTTTTAGTTGATAAAACCAGTCGATGCTAAGATGAATACTGTAGTCTTTGCATAACGATTTATTTCTTCCATCTGCTGTTGTCAAAATCAACTCTGTTATATACATTTGTAAACATTTCGTATGTATGGATGTGAGATTTTAATAAGAGTGCTCAAGAAAGGACGGCATTTATTTTGTTTATTTATTTTACACCCAAATTTAACAAATTTCCATAATTTTATAATGTACAACGGTGAATGCAGTATACTCATCAAAGATATCAAGCCTGGATTAAAGAACATCAACGTTATTTTCATTGTTTTGGAAATAGGAACTGCCACTGTAACTAAGGAAAATAGAGAGGTTCGAAATTTCAAAGTTGGAGATCACTCTGCCTGTATTAATGTTTCTATTTGGGATGAACCAGGAAAGCTTATAGCACCTGGCGATATTATTAAGTTAACAAAAGGATACGCCTCCATTTGGCGTCACTGTTTAACACTATATTCAGGCAAAAATGGCGAAGTTTACAAGATTGGCGAATTTTGTATGCTTTTCAACGAGCAAGTCAATATGAGTGAACTGAAAAGACCTGACCAACAACAGCAACAACCTCAAGGCCTAGGAGGGATAGGTAATCCTCAATTGATGGCAAACACCACTGGAGTTACCGGACCTGTGGCTGCTGCTAATAACAGCGGCACGGTAACTCCTTCACAACAAGTACAACAGGCTGGCAGTAATGGATCCACTACTCAAGGAGGGCAAAGAATCATTGGTACATCCATAGGTGGGGCAATCCAACAGGCGAATGCAGCAACTACCCCTAAAACTGGAAATATCCAACAAATAGCACAGCTACCTCAAAAACAACAACTAAGTAGTGGCCCAGTGTCTGCTAATACAAATGCTAGTGCCGCCGTGCAACAAACAACACAACCAGTTACCACCCCAGCAGCTGGTGTACAATCTCAAGCCACTAAGCCGAACCGTGGTGGCCGCACAGGAGGCACCCGTTCCAGCAATCTTAAAAACGAGCGGAGGTGAATAATATTAGTTTGCAAAGATAATGATTGGGAGATCAAATTTAATGAATACACATTGTATAATTATGAAACGTTAATTTGTACTTTATTTATCAATTCTAAATATATAAAAATCTATTAAAATCAGGCTTGCTACAGCATTGTGTTATGTATTTCGGCAGCGTTGTTTCGTATAACCCACATAATTTTTTCGGCCGAATTAGATAAATTAATTGGTGCAACCTGGTCCAAGTATGTTGAACTTTTGAATCTTTAGGACTACAACTCCTAGAAAAACCATCGTTAAAATGAACAATGTCTATTCCCTCTTTTATGGCTTTCCGCAAGGTCATGTTCGATATAATAGTATTGAGGTTATTAGCAAGTACGTCCACAATTATCCGCGTTAGGTAGTGATCTAAAATCAAGTATACCAGAATGAGAATTTACCTAATCGTATACATATGGTAAAATGCTAAGACATGAACCTTTGATAAAAAAAATTAATTTCGGATCTTGCTTTCCTTTCGCCCATAGAAATGGCGTTATAAAGATTCGGCTGCCATCTGACAATTTTATCTCTGTGGCTTTGTTTTCTTGTAACTCCTGGACACGTTTTTGTTCGATTAATTTAAGCAGCTGTTAAAGAAATTTACGATTTACAATATTAATACAGATCTAGTTTTTATACGCGTTTACATTAGCTTCCTTTAATTCGGATATAATACGCCGCGTTGTGTATGCAACACCGGTCCAGTTTTCTGGCAGACTGCCCATTTGTGGATTTGGGCAAGCCAATAACAAAGGAACGCTTGGGTCCTGTACGAATAAATTTAAATTAGTATAACTAAGCGACGGGGTGCATATAAAAACAGCAATGGAATACTAGAAAAATACCAAATTTTGAACTGCGAATTCGTCCACCGCAACGGGTTCACCATAATTGTTCAAAAACATAATTTCCCCGCAAAACTAGTAAAATTATGAAATATTCAAAGGTACTCACGTACTCCTATTGTGCATTTAAAAGTTCAGGTTTTGCCTTAGTATTTGTTTACACATACGGCTTGCCAACAACAAGGCGAATTGAATACTGAGTTGGCGCCATTAAAAAACAGTTACTTTACTCTGACGTCAGTTCCCTTCGCAATACAAAAAAAAAACAATAGTAGGAGAAATTGCATGTTCGTAAAAATGCAGTGAATGGCTTGGTAATATTGTGATTTGTGAGATTACAATTAAACAAACTGATGCAAAAGGAAGTGCCGCGAGTTAAATGGTTAAAGCACAAATGCATGTAAAACCCCCAAATGCATTTTTTTCCGTTTTTATGCGGAAAGAGGCGTGGCTAGAACGTGTGTATGTGTGCGTACAATTATAATACTTGTGTTTGGTTGTTTTCATTGCATTCGCCTACTTCTATTCTTCACAAATAAGTCATTTTTCTTCCTTTTGCTTGTTTATTCATGGACTTTTACGACACAACAAATTAAGTTAAAAAAGCGGATCCACGCAACAACTTCGTTTTTTCACGGAGTGAGGAGCCCCTTTTTTTACTAAGACCTAAATTTTTGTTTACCTACAAGGCTAATTGAATACTGAAGGTGATGTCTTCAAAATTTTAAGCGATACTAAATTGTTTTTCTTTAACCCTTTCGCGATATTGTTGCCATATGGCAACAGTAAACTTTAAAAGGCCGTCCACACTCTCTTGTAAAAAATATCAACTTTTTTGTTACATATTTTCAAAAATTGAAGTTTAATGGTTAAACAGAAATAAAATAAATAATAACCGCCCATTATATATCGGTAATATAAAATTTTTAAAGAAAGCCTTCTGGCATATAGCACTTCACTCTGAAATTTGTATTTTGCATTTTTAGATTTTTGAGGCATTTTGGGCAAATGTTTTCAACAATTTTTAATAAAGTATATAGAAAAATGTTCAATCTGTCATTTGGCATATAAATATTTTTTTGCTAGCAGCTGTAAAAGCTGTGCTAATTTTTAAAACTAAGCTTGTTGCCATATGGCAACAAATTTCTCGTAAGGTGTTAACTTGCATTAGATTGCAGAAGAAGTTTATTTGCGATTGAAACGAATACACAACATTTGTTGCCATATGGCAACATTAAAAAAAAAACACTTAACAAAAAAAAAAAAAAAAAAAATATTTGTATTGTTATTGGTCCTAAAATAAATACTCAGACAAAAATTTGGATTTTTTGGATGGCGCAATAAAAAGATGTACCGAAAGGGTTAAACAGTTGTCGTTTGCAGCAGAAGTAGAAAGGTGCAAGGTTTTGTGCCTTCCGGCGTACAGGACGTATGTGGCACCTTCGGCTCAAAAACACATTTGCTTAGCTCTCAGTCGCAGTCATTGCCGTAATGGACCCATTGTGACGGGCCTAATACTCATTAAAATTTTGACAACCAAACCTCCAAATTGCAAAAATAAAATACATGTAAATGTGGTTTTTGCTTTAGCGAAGTCACCTTCCATGAATTCGCCTTGAATAGCCACACACATTTTGAATGAATGTGTATGTAATGACGTGTTTTGTTTACGAGTCGCTTGTGAACAGTTGCTTTTTCATTATTTGGTAGAAATAGAAAGTTAAAATATTTATTGCTCAAATATGCGGCTTTTGATATTATTGGCTTTATTGGTACTAGTGCCAAATACAATTAGCAAGAAGGAAAAAGGACCAAAACCTGAATGGGCGAAAAAAGACATACGTGATTTCACGGATGCAGATATGGAGCGGTTGCTAGACCAGTGGGAGGTAAGATGCTGTGCGATAAATGAAATCATTCTTATTCCATTAAAAAATATTTCCAGGAAGATGAAGATCCCTTGGAACCCGATGAACTTCCAGAGCATCTACGCCCAATGCCCAAATTAGATCTATCCAATCTTGATAGTAGCAATCCTGAGAATTTATTAAAAATGTCTAAAAAAGGACGAACACTTATGACATTCGTGTCTGTTGGTGGAGATCCAACCCGCGAGGAAGCTGATACCATTACAAAATTATGGCAAACTAGCCTATGGAACAACCATATACAAGCTGAGCGATATATGGTGGATGATGATCGTGCAATATTTCTTTTTAAAGACGGTTCTCAAGCTTGGGAAGCTAAAGATTTCTTAATAAAACAAGCGCAATGTAAAGGCGTTACAATTGAAAACAAGGAATACCCAGGCGAATGGAGTATAAGTAGTGGTTCAAAAGACAAGCAGGAACTGTAGGGAGAATTTTGTAAATTTCACTCAAATATCTTTCATTAAATTGTAAAATTTGCCAATCATTGTAAGTTGAAGGAATTTCATTAAGATTAACAATCAAATAAGAACAAATATATGCATAAATTTTCATATTTTCGCGAAACAAGTGTAATAAAAACTACAACGGTAGTGATTTCAAGTTTTTGGAGAAAATCGGAGTTTAAATTTTACTCAATAAGTAGAAACTACAAATCACTGAATTTCGCTTTGATTTTACAATCGTTCATACAAAATTTCAGTGTGAAACACAAACAAAAATTTTTAAACTTGGTTTATTTTTTTATGTACTTTCTTTGACAATTGATCTATTGTGAATTGGCCTTCTAATGGAATGGCTTGCACATTTTAATCTGATTTTGTTGACAGTTTCGACCCTTAAATTTGACCGATTCGAAAACATACATTCCGTTTAATTCCGTAAAAATTATAAAGAATCTAAAGCAATGCCAGTGACAGCGAAAATAGGACCATCAATTTTGAATGCTGATCTAGCTGATTTGGCTAATGAGTCGCAGAAGTTGTTAAATAATGGCGCTGATTACCTACATCTCGACGTAATGGATGGCCACTTTGTGCCAAACCTTACTTTTGGTCACTCACTAGTAAAGTGCTTGAGAAATAAAATTAAGGTAAAATTAAAGCATGGATATCGCTATGCGATATTAAACTATTTTATTTTGTATACATTAAATAGAAAGAGTTTTTCGAGACGCACATGATGGTGTCACGGCCGCAGCAATGGATTGAACCAATGGCTGATGCCGGTGTTAACCTTTACACATTCCATATTGAACCAGTAATGGAGGAAGTTTCAAATGTTTGCCGGAAAGTACGTGAATCAGGAATGAAAGTAGGACTAGCTCTGAAACCGGGTACCGAAGTACGACATTGCAAATTGAATCACAACAATTTTTATACAAACTGGACTGTGATGATAAAAATGCCATGTATTTATTTATGTATGTAGGTTCAAGTGGTTGAAAAGTACGTAGATATGGCAGACGTTGTGCTGGTAATGACTGTCGAACCTGGCTTTGGTGGACAATCATTTATGGGTAATATGATGCCGAAAGTGGAGTGGCTACGTCAGCACTATCCAAATTTAGATATTGAAGTTGATGGCGGCGTTGGACCAAATACTATAGAACTTTGCGCGAGAGTAAGAAATTCTTTTAACTTAATTTTTGTGCTAATAGTTTATGATCATATTCAAATTTTTAGGCTGGCGCAAATATGATTGTTTCTGGCACAGCTGTTATACAAGCACCTGATCAGCGAAATGTTATAAATTTGCTCAAGAGCACCGTGCAAAAATACACAAATAACACATGTACACATGTGCACTAAGAATTCGACTTGTTCGGAATTCAGGGCCATACCAAACCATAGTGCCGATCATGGCTTGTATGCGGTCTGGTGAAATCTTATCAAATTCACATTACGCAATTTAACGTAGTTCATAATTCAACAAATATTTCTTTGAAACCGATCGTGACTGAATGAATATGGTTTATTAATGAATGTTAACATTGTTTATTAGTTGATACTATATTACCTGAGCGCACCCCGATCGGCTTTATGGTGTGAGGTGGTCCTTAAATTGTACTTATAGATTATGAATGGTTAATAGTTGGGAATGAAAAATTTTTGGAGAAAATGATATTCTTGTACAAATATTTTGTAGAACATATATATTGTAGAAATTTTTTTGTAAGAAAATATTTTCTATGACAACAAAAGACAAATTAAATAAAGTATCTAATACCTTACCAAAAGCCATTTCACTGTTTGTTTTAAAAACTTTCAGTCAATAAAACCAAATAATTCTTGTGCCATTTATTTATTTTCATTAACATTTATGTATGTATATATATATGCATTTTTATTCCTTTTTCTTTTATTAATATATGGTATATATGTATGTATGTATGATGACATATATATATTTATCTGTATGTATATTACACTTTTACAAATGTTTTGTTTCAGTGTATTTCCTTATCACTTTCAAATAAATTTTCATATGCTTTAGCAATACTTTAACACTTATTTGCTTGTCAGTTAGTTATATCTGTATGTATGTATGTATGTATTTTTCAGTGTATATATTTTCATATTTTATACGTAATAAAGCAACCAAGTGGATTTGAAGCAACTTCATTGGAGTGTCACTAGAAATTTGGCATTTTCTCAACGAAATTTATTTATGTGTATGTATGTATATATACATATTAATTACTATATTACACAATATGTATATCGCTCTAATGGGCATTACCTTTTATACTCGTGACTATGAGTAAAATTTTTGAATTTTTGGTGTGTGCAAAGTTTGCTATAACCAAATCAAAAATTGTCTCAGCATTTTTTTAATTTTTTGTAAAGCGTTTCTAAGTTCTTTCCTATCGTCCATAAATATTTGTTTGAGAAAAAATTGAAGAAGTTATGTCGTAAAAAGTAATAAAATATATCAATTTTGATATCAATTGTACTTCGACGTATAAATAAATAAATTATATAAAAAAAATTAAGTTGCGCGAGTAAAGTTAATAAATTACAAAAAAAAAAAAAAATTAATTATTCGAATATACATATGTATGTACATACGTGTGTGTAAATCTTAGTGTTTATGTAAGTACCCTAGACAATATATAAACGTTTCTCAGTCGAAATCCATTTCTAATCCACTTGTATGTATGTACATATGTAACCTGCAGTAGAATTCGCACAGCCTAGACTGTTCATAATGCCATAATGCGCATGCAGAGTGCGAGAATGAATACGCGCCCGAAAAATTTGTTTGAGACCACTGTTGGAGTACTAGAGAATTCTTTGCCTGATATAAATTCGGATAAACCCAGTAACGTAGAGAAGAAATTCTATCATTCTTGACGTATGTATGTATGTATGTATATCTGACGGCTGTCGAGAAAATAGGTCTGTTCATGAAGCAAATGGTTTGCAAAAATTGTTACAAATTATCACGTTTTGCTGTTCATTTACCCAAAAAACTTGCAAAGTAGGGGCAAGTAAGAGAGCAAAATGACATTTCGCTTCGAGGGGAAATTGTAAGTTTTTACTGGATAAACTTTTACTTGTAAGAATTTGCAAGAGGAGAAGAACAGCTGATCGCAAAACTAAAATTAAGACGAATTGAATTTTGCGAATTGAGCCAAAGTTCTAAATTTAAATAAAAATTGTGAAAAGGGAGCATATTAGTGAATATATTTGAGATAAAATTTATCTAGTTTATTTGAAGTACTTCTGAAGCACAGCCTCCAGCCTCCTTTACTGCAGTTTCCAAAATACAAATCGAAAGCGTTAAGGGATTTTTTGTGCTTTTTGCATGCACTTCTTGGTAATTAATTAATTTGCCAATAGGAAACAAGGAAAATATGAAGAAAGCTGCTTATTTCATTTCAAATAGGCAGCTGATAGCCTCTGATGCTAGCGCTGCATGTTTTTTAGGTTGTACATATGTATGTAAATTTACATTGTATAAGCTTATATAAATAAAATCATTTCAAATATTTTCATAAAATTTAAGAATTTAATACAAAATTAAATAACAAATAAAAAATAATTATAAATTAATTATAAAATAAATAAATTTAGTTAAAAAAGTTTATTAAATCTTTTTATTTAATACACAAAATGGTAACCAATTTAAAAAAAATAAATTAAGTTATTTAATTTTAAATTTAATAAAATAATTTAGTATTTCTCCTTAAAAGAAAAAAAGCCCCTTATCAAATTTACTCTTTTTCATTAAAAAAATTCAATGAAAAGAGTATATTTCATTTCAAACATTTTCATTGAATTTAATTGTTATTTAAAAATTTAATCAATTAATTAAATTTATTGAAATAAAAAATATAAAATAATTATATTTAATTTAAATTATTTATCATAAAAAATAGCTAATGGAATGTTCTTCATCTGACAGCGATGATGAAATGGAACAAATTATTGTGGACAAAATATAATAAAATCTTCTGATGCTACTAAGCTCGTTATTTTCCATTTTATTTGCAAAATTTTTTTTTTATTTAATACGAGCGAAGTGAAAATTAAAATTTTTTTTTTTTCATTTTTCCCGCCTGCAATTTAATCAGCTATTCGTAAAACTTGCAAATCATTACTGGTTTTGTGTTCATGTAGTTTTTTTTGATATTTTTCTCTTTGAGAGAGAATTCTCGGAAATGAAGTTACTGCCAAGTTGCTGGATAATTTTTACGTAAACAGACGTAATGACAATTCTCATACAAAAGTAAACAGTTGAAAGCATTTGATACAACTTGAACCATTCCCATGGCAGCCGGTTCTACGTACCGCAATGACTCAAGTTTTTCTCGACTAAGGGCCGCCATCCCAGTAAACGCGTTCTTTCGAGTGCGCCGAACTTCACCCATCGTTTATCGTCATTGGAGCCGCTGCATGTAGGACTTTTGCTTAGGACTGGTATTGAGCCTAACCTTCGAGTCGAAGTTTACTTCTGTTGCGTTTGCCAAAGATGCCTTCACCGTCTCCATATGCAACCGATGCAACGGGTGGTGCCAACTTAAGAGCTGAAACATATAGGGGGTGATACACGCGGTTTGTGGCCACTTGTTACCTGCTACCTGCTACCTGGCGCCCTGAGCTCCCACGGCTTTAATATCGCGCAATGTGTTGGTGCAACCCTCCAGCACCACAAATAGAACCTCCACGATTCCACGGAGCACACCCGAGCACCATTACACCGTCCTACTCCCCCACCAGAGGGAGTTTCCCTGGTGTCCTATGGTGATGATTGACATCAACATTGCCCGGCAATGACATCAATGACTTTTGTTCCAAAGTGAATGTTTATCTCGCCAACCTTTCACGCTTTTTCTCTCCAAGGAACCTTCAGCTTTCTCCCATTAAATCCACGGCGACCCTCTTTACCACCTTGACGAAGGAAGTCAAATTACAGCTAAAGGTGAAAGCCGTGACACACCGATAGCGACCAAAATTTTAGGTGTCACTTTCGACAATTTGTTCTCCTTTCCAGCGCTTACAATCGCAATCGACACTAAGGTTGAAAACCGCAGAAATGTTCTCAAATGATTAGCCGGCAGCACTTGAGAGGCAAAAACAAAGAAATGTTGCTGGTGACATTTCAAGCAATCGGTCGGTTGGTACTGAATTATGCTGCACCTGTCTGTTCGCCTGGCATTAGTGAATCGCAGTGGGGAAAGCTTCACACCTGTTAAAATACTACTATCAGAGCAGCCACGGGATGTCTTCTGATGTTCTCTCTGCTTTAGGACGAGGCTTCCTTGCTCCCGGTCATGGAGCACAGTAAAATGTTCAGCAAGCAATTTCTGTTTGGGTGTTACCGTTGGAATCATCCATGCAGACATTTGCTGGAGCCTGAGTTACCTTCACGGCGAGCCAGAAGACAATTCTTCAACTACACCGACGAGAACCAGGACAAAACACAACTGCAACCGGACAGTCTATAGACAGATGCTAAACGACATTCATCGGGAGATTCTCACCACCTTTCTAAACTCCCGACCCCCAAATGCCAATATCGGAGGCCAATCACCAGCTATTGCAGACGAAGAGCTCTAGCTGCCTCGGGAAACCCGTGTTACTTTAGTCGAATTACGATCTGGATATTGTAGTAGGTAAGGCACCTACTTATCCAGAGTCGACCTCGATATACTCAATATATCGCACCCTAAATACAAAAGGGGCACAACTCAAAATTTTCCATACTCGAGCTTGACTTGTTTACAGTAGCACAGAAAACAAACTATGTGACATATCACGCTGAAATTTGCCATGTAAGCTTATAACAGTCCTACCAAAAAACAAAAAATTTATTTTTGCCATATGCCATCCGCGGACCCTTCTATTGATAACGTCTCGTTCATATTTGAGCAGAAGTACATTTTGAGTTGTGACCCTTTTGTATTTAGGGTGCGATATGTATGTCTGGGATGTGAAGGCACACCGCGCGATATTGACCACCTATTCACTTGCCCTCTCAAACACACATACCTAACACCCCTCTCCCTTCGGACCAAACCTGTCGAAACAGCACGTTTCCTGGGCTTATCGTAACATGAGTTAGGCGATGACGATCGGTGACCACACCGCACTGGTAGGACCTAGTGCACTGCTACAACAACAACAACCTAAATTTTGGGCAGGATATACTTATTCAATGTACATACATACATACATCATGGAAATGGTTTCCCTTTACTATATTTCAGTTGCAGTATTGTCAAATTACCTTACACCTACAGATATAGAAATTTTATTGTCAAAACTAGGCTTACTGTTGTATTTCCTTCTTATATTGAATTTGGTGCATTTTTAACAAGTGCAATTTTTTCAATTTCAGTTATGAACGATTTTCACTTCTTTAATTTATTATTTTGCTTACGTCTAATCTGGTTTTCTGACAGTGTCTATAAAAATTGGCGCAATTTTTTAAGTGATGATATTAATGATAAACAAACATAAAAAGGTTTTTTTTTTAAGAAGATGTGAAAGAAAGATTTTGCAATAGTTTTTGCTTTTAGGGCATTTTCCAATGTGTAGATTGTGTAAAGTAAAGAAAGAAAAAAAAATTTATTAAATGGCAAAGTTGTGAAAATACACGAAGATCTCGGAGCTTTATGATTATCTTTGCTGTCAGTGGCTTAAAATAACCAAATGAGTTTTTTGAGTAGCAAAATTTATGTGCACCCATCTTTGCTTGTATATCTTAGCCTACAGGTATGCCGTACCCTTTTATGTACTTTTGTGCGGAGAAATGTTTGCATGCGTAGCGGCAGGCTAATCACCTGCCCTGCCAGAAAGCAAAATAGATTAACGAAACTAACGCAAGGCTGAGTCTTGTGGAGGCTCTATGCTCCCGAGTGGAGTGAACAAGGAAAAATGAATACTCGTATGCGCGTTTCTAGTTTGTTTTCATAAAATTTGATTCATAATACATGGAAGGATAGCAAAATATAAGATAAATCTGGCATGTGAGCGAGAGTGAATTCATATTGTATATGCATTCATCCGAAGTATCATTTTCTCTTATTATAAATCTCTATGGATGAAAATGGCCAATTTGAGTAAATTAGTTGGAAATCAGCAGTCCCCCATAGCGACTCATATTGTACATTAAGGAGTTAGGGGTAGCCAGAATTTTACGAAAAAATTGGATTTTTGATTTGCATTTTCTTAATGTATAATATCTTAAAAATATTATGAGAAAATGTGAAGTGAATCCGACAAATACTTTTCGAGTTATTCAACAATTAACAATGAGCGCTCGGGCGCTCCGGAGCAGATAGCAAAATTTTAAATGCATTTTTCTCAAAACTATGTTTTTTGAAGTGGTGACCACTGTATCACTTTGTAGATTTCAATCAAATTCACACTGCTTTTGAAAAACATAAGAAACTCGTGCCTGATCGAAGGATTTGTGTTTTTAAATTCGATTTTTTTTAACAATCAATTGTCGGTTTTTTTTCAAAAATCTGAAAAATATTTCCTGCCATATTTTTAATTTTGAAAACAAGCTTCGATCAGGCTCAAGATTATCTATTAATAAAACTAATTTCACTTGTCCGATTGATTTTAGATGAATCTCCAAGGACTTGATCATCGCAAGGGACAGCGATAACTTTTACAATTATTAATTTTTTTTTGAAATTTTGCTCAAGTCAAGTCGAAACATGATGTATTAATGCTATGTTTTTATTTTTGTAAAATTAAGCAATTGACTAGCAAAAAAAAAAAATGATTGAAAATCATCCTATTTTCGGGCCTCTGAATACCCCTATCTTCTTAAGATACATATCTTAATTTTATAAGTAAATAAAATGCTCTAATGCTTTGTATAAATGAGTTTATGAAATCACTCTTCATGTCGTTACGACAATTCACAAATAACCAGTCCGTTGCAAAATTATCAGAGTTCCACATTTTGACTATTTACTTATTTATTTTTTAATTTAAATTATTTTTTAATAAAAATGTAGTTCACCTAACTCTAAGATAGACCATATTAAACCAAATTTTAAACTTTTGTACAAAATGTATAAAAAAAATTGAAAAGTTTTCATTAAAATTACTAACTTTTAGCCAGAATTTGAAAAAAATTGGTTTTATAGTTAAATTTTAGTATAATCAAGTGCAATTTGAAGTGGTTAAACATCTGTCTCGACTTTTGATATTTTTTTTCCTTCGCGGTATTGCGTATTTTCTCCATCTAAAAATTTCGTGCATTCCTTAAATGCGAAAATGTGTTACACCGTCAGGGAAAAGTTATCACAAATCAACGAGAATCGAAAAGACTGCAAAATATTGGTTGGAGTACTGACGGGCGCCTGCTTCACCCCATATCATGCAGTCAAAATGGGATTAGTCCATAGCGATGTGTGTAACACATGCAACGCAGCGAATGCTAGGGGTACTTTGCTGCTCATTATAGGACTCGACAAATATGCCTTAGATCCAAGGCCTTATTGAAAAACATCTGGACCTCTGAAAGAATACCATCTGAGTTAAAAGAGGGGGTTATCAGCCTTCTCACGAAGAAGCGTAACCTATCTGAGTGCAAAAATTGGCGAGAAATCACGTTGCTAAGCATGGTGAACAAAGTAATAGCACACGTAATTCACAAAAGGCTGTCTAACTCATCGAATCGGGGACTACGCAAAGAACAAGCAGGCATTCGTCCCCACTGCTCTTGCGTCGATCATGTAAACGCCTTGAAAATGAGCGTGGAGTAGTCGGTTGGGTGGCATTCGCTTCTTTACCTCTGCTTCATCGACTTCGAGAAAGCGTTCGACACTCTCAATCATGAAGCAATCTGGAAAGCTCTTGAATGCAAAGGAATGCCGGAGAAAATTGTCGCCATCATAAAAGAATTGTACTCGAGCGCTTCATGCCGCGTTAAATATGAAAATGCACTAAGTGATAGTATCGATGTTCAAATCGATGTTAGGCAGGTATGTGTATTATCTCCACTCTTGTTCAACCTAGTCCTGGACCTAGCAATGCGACAAGCGCATGAGGGCAGCAGGGGCATTTCCTGGGGTTTATGCTGCCGACTTGAAGACCTAGACTATGCGGACGGCATTTGTTTACTATCGCTCAAATACTCAGATGCATCAGCTAAACTAAACAAGCAGTATGCCATGCAGTAGCACAAACAGGTCTAAAAACTAACATAACAAACACCAAAGAAATGCGGATTAGCACCACCGAAACGCAAGCCCTTCAAATTGCCGACACGCCGCTTGAAGATGTGCATAGATACATTTTGCTACCTTGGCAGCATAATTTAAAAAAACGGCGGATCAACAACTGACACACGCAACCGAATATCTAAGGGGTGCGTTGCATTTGGCATGCTAGACAAAGTATGGAGATCAACCCACATCTCCGGGCACACAAAACTGAAAATATTTAATGCCAACGTGAAGTCGCTAGTTCGGTATGGATGTGAAAAATGGAGCTTAACAACAAGTATATCACGATCATTGCAATCCACCCTAAACCGTTGCCTACGAAAGATTATGCGGATAGTCTGGTCTGATTATAAGCAACGATGATCTTTGGGCGGCTACCGGGCAAACCGCAGTTCACATAGAAATTATGCGTCTCAAGTGAAAATCGATCAGACACACATTGCGCAAACCACGGGATGACATCGCAAGGATAGCGCTAGATTGGAGTCCCCAAGGATGCCGTAGGTGCGGAAGACCAGCCAACACATGGAGGCGACAAGTAGCAGCAGAGGCGGACAGAGCAGACCGTTCCTGGAGTCAAATTAGACATCTATGTAGCTCTAAACAAACGAAATTATAACTTGTTTATTGAACCCTATGTTTCATCTAGAGGAACTATGGGAAAATATATGTGTATATTACGGCGGGTCGATTTAAAAATCGCTCATTGCTCTGTGAAAATCGTATTCTAGGGATCAAAATAAGAAACTTTGCCGAAGGAACCATACCTCTAAAACGAATTCTGATGTCCCCCAATTTGGGTCGAACGAAAAATCCCACTTTGACCCATTTAGAGTGCTCCAATGGAGTCCAAATGTATGACCGACCCCCACTAACTTTGGACGGCCGATCCATCGATGCCAGTGGCACACCCCCTGGAACTCCCCTGGGGGTTCCCCATACCATCATTTCAAAATATCATCAGAATTCGTTTTAGAGGTATGGTTCCTTCGGCAAAGTTTCTTATTTTGATCCCTAGAATATGATTTTCACAGAGCAATGGGCGATTTTTTTGCCTCCCCACAAATCGACCCGGCCTAATATATATATACATACATATGTATATAGTTTATCTGCATTTAGATGAGAAATATTTGCGTGATATGAGCGGTGCTTTTTTTGTTTTTGTTTTTTGAAAACATAAAAATATATAAAATATCCATATTACGAAGGTTGCTTTCGTGCTCCTTTGAAACAAAATAAAATCACTAACACATGAATGTATCTATGTATATACTTGTATAAGTATGTATGTCGATTTCATCGATTATTTGTGTGCACAACGAAAATGCAAATATTTTCTTATTGATTTCTTAAATTTAATACACACACTAGTATGCTTTTATGCTCATACATACATATCTCGTATGCGTGCATTCAAGTATAAATATTTCTTTATATTTATGTATGCAAAGTATAAAAGTAAAGCAGTTTTCGACATCATCAGAATGATCACATTGAGTTATTCATTATTATCATCATTTAGTATTCACTTTTCTACTTGGAAATCAGTATTTGCATTAAATTTTAATTCTTATAGCTTTTACGTACATATATGTATGTATGTGTGTATGGCTAGATGCTTGCATTTATGTATGTAGATACTTACAAATATTCATCTAAGTGTATGTAGGCATGTATAATTACAACTCTAATTACATATGTATGTATGTATGTATATGCGTGCGTGTGTAGCCTGTGTTTTTTTACAATGATTGTACATAACACATTGTTGTAACATTTTTCTTAAGTGTTATTATTTTTTAATTGAGTTATTGTATTTGATTTCTCATCAACTCATAAGCATGTATGTATGCTGCGCTTTTGTGTGTGTGTGTGTGTGTTGCCTATGCACATATAGTACATATGTGTTTGTGTGTATATATAAGTTTGTTTGTGAGTATGCTCAAACATACAGCCATATGTATATTGTATTTGTATTTTTAGCATTTCTGTATAAGTATACGTACTTGGATTATTTGTTATCATATTGCGCCGAAAGCGTTTTCAAAAATGATTGACTACAATTTCTAACATTTCATACAAACATATACAATTGTTTAATTTTTTTTCTCAGTATGAGTATAAAGTTTCACATACATATGTATGTATGTGTCAGCTTGCATGCAAATGTGGGTTATTTATTTAATATGTATGTATTTAGTAAAGCAAGCGGTATGCCTCACTCATGTACTTATATGTGTACATACTTGTATGTATTGACAATAGTTTGAGTGTAGGTGTTATGTTTGCACTTACATTCATATATTCAGCATATAATTCAATCACTAAACAAATATGTATGTAGTTGTTTTTCTTTTATTTATATTGTATTTATAGTCTACTCTATGAAGCACAGTTAGTTGTTATACATTTTTGTTTTTTATTATTTTTCTCAAACATTTCGTTTAATTAAACATGCAACAAACATACTTTTCTATGTCCTTGCTTCCTTAAAGTTTTACATGCATAGCTGAGTGTATATGTCGAATGTATATAGTTATTTATGTATATATATATATATAGATATATACATATATGTAGATGTATAATTAATTATACATTTATATATACATACATATGTGTACATATGTACGTATGTAAATTTAAATTCATCTATACAACTCTTTGTTTGAAATCATAAAGCTTGGCGAATGTGCGTAGATTTGCCCATTCATTCGCGCATACATAGTATATTAAATACCTATAGATATATATGTGTATATATGTGTGTATATGCATACATAAACAAAATATGGGGGTTATATAGCCTAGACAGATGGTGGTTTTAAACGGGATTAACGTTAATCAGGAATTAAGTGCAACTAATGCGGATCGACGCGACAAGAAAACTGGCATACTTAATGCCACTGGAAAGGATTCAGCGATCGCCGACTAGAAATTTTGGTAAGGCGGCGATTAGGCGCAAATAAGGCAGACCGCATTCCAAATTTGGGCCTCATAAGGCAGCCAAACTAGGCCCAAGTCCCGAAAGGTATCACCACACATCTGCCTCATTAGGCGCAGGTTCGAAAAACCGAACTTCGGTAATACTCCGGATACCCTTCTACAAATCAGTTAGGGAGTCCAATTTATGCCTAAGTGAGACACTGCCACAGATTTTCGTGATCACAATCAAATTTGGTATTTTTATGGCATGCCAATCTTTGCCTTGCCTAACGTGGGCCTGGTAAGGTAATAGTGAGGCGTGCCTCAGTAAGGCCTGCCTAATTCGGGCCTAACTGATTCTTCGGCATGCCTCACTGTAATTCTAGTCGGGTCGCTGCTCTGTGCATAACAGGAGCGATCAAAACCACTCCAACGGCGGCGCTGGAAATGATACTCAGCATGCCACCTATTGACCTTATGGCGGACAATCTGGCAGCGAAAACCGCGGGGAGGTAAATAGCTGCTGGAGTATTCACCTGTACAACCTTCGGACATAGCTTAATAGGAAAGAGGAGTTCAGGCTGCACATATTACATATTACATGACTCCGAGAGAGAAGGTTTCGCTCTACAATTGAAGAGGAGGGCTGGCAAAAAGGCATGAAGCCTGTCCATAGAACGTTTTACATCTACACAGACGGCTCTAAAACTTTAGACTGGGCATTTACTGCTCAAAACTAGGGATTAGGTAGCCTGTCAAGCTGCCAGACCAGAGCAGTATTTTTCAGTTTCTGCTGTGGGCAAAGCCGCGGAGCTGGCTAGAACAAGAAAGAACAAAAAAGAACTCAACAATTAATCTATATGTGGACAGTCAAACAGTAATAAAAGCAATTAGCTCATATTATATTAAGACCAAAAATGTTCAACGGAGCAGAGAGGCCATAGAAAGTCTAGCCGTAAATAGAAGGCCGCGTATCTATTGGGTACCTGGTCACAAAGGCGGACAACGAAATAGTAGATGAGATAGCAAAAAATGCTGTTAGACTACCATTTGAACAGGATATTGATATACTAAAACCGCTAAATAAAGTATATAAAGAAATGGACGACTAAATGAAAAAGCGAGTGGAAGCTATGTACCTTTAGGTGGACTGATCTGACCACATGCAAAACAGTAAAGTTATGTGTAGAACTAACGACAAAAACCTGACTCAATTCGTACTTACGCTCTCGTGAAAATAAATGCAGAACTATCATAGGTATGCTAACAGGTCATAATTTGGCTGCACATGGATACAAGATAGGGATTGCTAACACGGACAAATGCAGAAAATGCAGAGAGGATGCTGAGAAAACTTTAGAACACCTTCTGTGCGTTTGTCCGGCATTATTAACCCACTGTTTGAGGATCTGGAGGACGTCTCAAAAGCGGATCTCACAGCTCTGTTTAGATTCGCCAAAAGCGTTGACATCCTACATGATGTTTACTCTCAGTATTCGAAGAGGTCAGTCTCCATCTGGTATCGCTAGCGACCAAAAAGTCCCGTGACTTAATGCTAACCAAGCTAACCTAACCTAACCTAATGCGGATTGACAATTAGACTTAATTCTCATAATTTAAGCAGATTAGGGAAATTTTCGATGGCTGCATTGCCGAAAAATGAGTGCTAATATCTATTGTGAATAAACAATAATGCAACTTTTAAAGTAAATAACAAGAAAGACTGGATGTGCAATGCTAGGTTGTACTAACTCGTTCGAAATTGCATTAATTTTTTTTTGATATTTGGGAGCAGTTTGAGGAATTGCAATTCAAGTTTCTTTTATTAAACATTTTTTTTTTAATTATTCTAATAAGTAATTAATAGTAATACTAATAATAAATATTTAGTAAAAATTTAATTAATTAGTTAATTTGGTAACAGCGCAGCTAATACCCGTATTTTGTTGCCTGTGGTCCATCTTTTGCTGACAAAACTATCCAATAAACAAATCAGCTTTCACTAATTCACTAATCCGCGTAACAACTGTCTGTCACACTCCAAGAATGATAGAAACAAGATTGCGTCCATCAGAGACTGCGAGACGTCACTTTTGCCGAGTTGTGCAGTGTTGCTAACCATTTGCTCTTTTTAGTGCTTTTTTAATAATGTTAAAAAAAGTCTCTCTGAGAAGATTTTAGTGTTAATGAAAATTTGTTGATTCTTATAAAATATGATATTTTCATAGTGCAAATTAAATTTTTTTGATCCTTTTAAGGTTATGCAAGAATATTAAATGTCCCTCTCTCAACTCTTCTTAACATTGAAAACCTTTTTACACATTTTAAAAAGCGTTTGAATTTACTGAATGCGAATTATAACCATAGAGGTGTAGTCGTTTTTTCCGGTCCTCAATCCTTAGTGGGACATAGGACATCAAGAGGTGTATTATGAATAAAAAAAAAACTCATAAATAAAATTGTACATAACCATAACACATTTATTTAAAAAAGCGCAAATTTTAAAAACAATTTGTCTCGCATACAAAGTTCGTTAAGTAATTCAATAAAAAATTGTGGTTTTATTTTCTTAAAGGGGGAGCCTGCTTTAGAGGCTTCAAAAAATCGATTTTTTTTTGCATAAATGGCTTCCCAAATTATCCAAGAATGTGTTCTCAACAAATTCAAAATATTTTCGGAGTTACAGAAGAAATTGTGAGCAAGCGTCGAGCAGGTATACGAGCGGCCGGATCGCTCGAAGTGCGATTTCTCGGTTTTTTATTTTTACAATTTTTCCTAATTGGCGGGAAAGATGGGGAAAAAGTTAAGCGTCCTATCGAAACGAGATAACATTGATTGTATTCGGAATAAAATTCTCTTCTAGTTGTACCTAAAAAACCTTAAGAAAGTTATGATTAACCCACTTTTTAAACAATCTAAAGTGAATTTGTTTTTCCAAAAAAATTAATTTTTTTTTAATTAGCGAAAAATTGTTGAATTTCTCACTTTTTGTTTAATTTTCTTGGTTTAACTAGAAGCTATACTGTACTAAAATACTTTTTTTTTGGGTTTTTGGTTTCTGATGAAAATTGCGACCTGCATCTTTCCCGCCGCACGACACATGCACACTCGAGGCGCCTCGGCAAAATGCTTGTACCAGGCATAATATGACATACATATATTTTAACGAAAAAATTTGAGAAGACTGTTGAAATATATAACAATAAAACCTGAAAGTTTCGTTTGAATTGAATATTTCTTTCCTTCCCAAAGAAATCCGATTTTTTTAAAGCCTCTAAAGCAGGCTCCCCCTTAAATGGGCATTTTAGTGCGTTTTTATATCCAATGCGAGGCAACACTGCAGTAACGAAAGAGAGATTTGACTGCTGAAAGAAGCAGAACACCAACAACAACTGTAATCGCGGGCAATGCGAAGTAACGGTGCAAGGCGCCATCTCTCTTTTCTTTCCATCCATCATAAAAATACTAAAAAAATCTTAAATATCAAAAAATAAAAATTACAAAAAAAAAAAATTTGTGTTGGCAGATTGTACAACCAACTACAAAAAAAAGATAAAAAAGCTACAAAACAATCTTAAATAAAAAAAAAAATTAAATAAAAAAAAGTGTTCATATATAAAAAAAAAATTATATAAAAAGTTTATATGATAAAAAAAATTATATAAAAATTTTATATAAAACAAATAATATTTTTCAAAAATATTTATATAAAAAAATATTTTTTTTATTTTTATTTGTATAAACAATTTTTGTTTTTAATTTTATTTTATATAATTTTTTTTATTTTTTTTCATATATTTAATATTGTTTTTAGTTTTTTTAATTAATTTTCACGAAAAATGTAAACAAAGTTGGTTGCACAATATGCGTACACAAAATGTTTTTTAATAAAATAACAAACATTTTTTTACTTTTAATAAAAAAACAAATAAAAATACAATAATATTTCATCAATTACACAGGCCAACAACCAAACAACTTTTTCGATAATTTTAACTAATTACTTTGTAATTTGGTGTCCTGATTATGAAAAAAATTATTAAAAAGTTATATCACCCATCAATTTTTCACATTTTACAATTAAGTAAAAATAAAGTTTATGTACCAAAATGTATCGGATATATTTTTAACTTCTTAAATACTTTTTAGTTGGCAACATTATTAAAATGTAATCAGATTGGCAATGAAGGAAAATGTTTTTAAGTTGGTAGTTCTTATAAATTTAACAGCTATTAGCTTTCTTTCAGTGAGTTATAACCTCAAATTGCTGTGCATTTTTTATTCAAAATTAAAATAGTTAAACGTGATTGTAAAAATGCTCCTAACGCTTTTTGCTACATATGTGGTAATTTTGTCATTAAAAACATCAAAGGGAAATTACTGACTTTGTAAAAAAGTTTACTTTGCATATTTTGGTTTAGAAATCAGTAATAAAGACAAGTGTTGGGTTCTGCATAAAGTATGTTATGTTTGTGTCGAGGATATAAGGAAATGGTTTGAAAAAACGAAGAAAGCTTTTAAATTTGCAGTACCCATGGTATGGAGAGAGCAAAAAACCATTTAGACGATTGTTATTTTTGCTGTATAGATGTTAGTGGATATAACTTTTAGATATGCAAATTCAACCTTTCTAACTCTCTAACGCCCCTGTAAAGGGCGAATTCAAAATAGTATAACTTTTTTTATATTAATCGCAAAAATATTTTTAAAAATTGATTTTAAAGCTAAAGAGTAGTACTTTGCGATGCCGTTGTGGAAAAAAAAAAACTTAACCTTGCTCAAAAAATTAAAAAAAAGGCCAAAATCTGCATTTTTTGACTATTTAACCTCAAATTGCCAAAAATCCTGACGTGCTGGAGCATTTTCAAGGTCATATTCGTTTTCAGGATAAAAAAACCTTCAGGAAACACCCATAGCGGTTTCAGAAACTGTAAAAAAGCGAGATTTTGCAGGTCTGTGTTATTATTATTGAACAAATTTCGCAAAATCAAGTGAAATTTTTCGCGTGCATATCATGTTGGTATACTAAACAGCCGTCCAACTCACTGTACAACGTTTTGATACAACGGTTGGAGCGTGTATACTCTACAAATCTACAATCATTAAAACTCTTGTATGTCCAGATAACGTAAATTTACAAAGTAAATTACGTAAATTTACGTTCTCTGGTATGTACACAAAAGCAAGATTCAGAGTATTGCTAACTGAAGTTGCCGGATGTGGCAAATTAATATACAATTTTCGTAAGCTTATGTATGTATGTATGCATGCATGTACATATATACAAATTTATATATACATATTTGTATTTATACATGTATGCGCATGTGTAATTGTAAATTTATTGTCATTTAGAAAATTGCATTCACTATAAGTTTCTCATATAAAATATGTATGTACATATGTAAAACGGTTTTTGTGCGTGAAGATATGGTGTGTAGTTAGTGAAGTGATCTATATGTATTCTAAAATTGTGAATGTGTTTTCACTTGCCATCATTTTTCTTTTTAGCAATTTTATTAACACCTAATTGTAAATAGTATATATGTCTATATTAGTATTTATATATCATGTATATGTATGTATATGTATATAGACAGCATTTATATATTTTGTTATTTTCATATTTTTTTAAAGCTGAAACCCATGCATATATTTCATTTACTTTAAATTGTTTCACTAAATAAAAGCTTAGATAAGTTTGCGCACTACCTTTTCTTTGCATGCATGCATGTGTAAGTATAAGTATATGTAGTATGTATGTATGTAGACACTCGTATATTGCATGTTTGCTTGCCTGTATGTGTTGATTTGAAAATATATATTCACATTATACCATAGGTATGTAGGTATGTATGTAGTTATTCTGTTGATTAAACAAGGCGTTCGTTAAGACCTCCAAACACACAAAGGAAAAAAAAAACAGAAGGCATTTAAAAAATTGTATGATTCGAAAGAAAATTGAAGTATATACATAGTAAATTATTAGTAAGTAAAATTTATATACATAAATATATTACTGCTGTGTAATGCACAAAGTTAGTGCCACTGAAAATCGGGCATCGAAATATTTAGTTTTTATTTGAAATTTTTTGATTTCAGTTTTTATATTTTTATTTTGTGAACTTAAGGCCGGTTTAGCAATAAAACAACAAATTATCCTACAAGACAATGCTGAGCACTTTTGGGCAAAAATTCCAACACATTTACAAGTATTTTATTAGTATCTAATACATGCGCATTAGCAGAATGGCACATAAAAGATTTTGTAATGTTGTTGTAATTTGATTTGATATTCCTTTCCCCTTGTCAGTGTGATATGCTATCACTATTTTAACAATAGAATTTTCATATAAGTGAAAAATATTTACTAAATATAAGCCTTCGCTTATTGAGGAACCAGCATTAACATCGCCAACAATGTCAGCGAAGGATCTCTCTTGTCAACAGGTGCTACTTTGGACGAAGTAGGCAATTGAGTAGTAAAGTCCTCTCTCAACGAACAAAATAAACACTTTCCAAGGCTCTCATCATGCCCGTCCTAAGGTATGACACAAAAACTTGGAAGATGACAACATCCGATAAGGCGTCTCTTGGCGTGTTTGAGAGAAAGATTCTGCAGAAGATTTTTGGATCTTTGCACGTTGGCGATGACGACATAGACATAGTTAGCACGAGAAAGAAACGACTGGCACACTTTGTTAAATTTGGCCAAAATCGTGTATGCGGTTATCGCGCAAATTTAGAAGGAGAAGAAGAAGAAAAATATTTACTGTGTTCTAAACGGCAATGGAACTAACTAATCATTTGTATGTTATAATGTGGTTGCTCTGAAAAAGGTACTAGTATGAAATTTTGTTTTGACAACAAAATGGAGTAGTTGGATTATTAGTGCTGAGGAGTTTATGATGACAACAATGAAAAGTTTGATTATTAGTGCTGATTACTATATCAGAAAAAATTAAGTAGTTTGGCTATTAGTGCTGATTTCTTTATGACCACAAAAATGACTTTTTGAAAACAAAACTGAGTAGTTTGGCTTGATAGCAAAAATGAGTAGTTTGGTTATTAGTGCTGATTACTTTATGAGAAAAAATTGAGTAGTTTGGCTATTAGTGCTGATTTTCTTATGAGAAATGCGTAGTTTGATTATTAGTGCTAAGCAGTTTCTGAAGACAACAATGAACAGTTTAGTGTCAGCAGTAATTATATCATAAAAGATAAGAGCCCAGTAGGTATATTTATCACTTATATGAAATTGACAAATTCAAATTGCTATTCACATTGACAACGGGAAACTATTAGTTTATTCCCATGGCCATAACAAAAATGGTTAGTTTACTGAGCACTTTTGCAATTAGTGATGATAATAATATGAATACTTATAGGATAGTCAGCCTACTTGTAGGGTATTATTTATTTTATTAAATAGTACTCTAAAATCGTACATGCAACTTGCGTACAACTTCACGTGCAATTGATGAATGAATGAACAAAATGGAGGATGCAGATCATCTTTGTTGTTTTTTTGTTTTGGTTTTTGTTTGCTATAAACTTTAGTTTTGATTTTGTGTCTGTTAAATTTTTTTAGCCTGTTAATACAAAAATCTAAGACTTTTTGTTTAATGTTGCATAATGGCTTTTATTTTGGAAATTCAATGGAGTTTGACGTTTTTACACAAATTTTCAGTGACATTAACTATACCTAAATGCTCGATGTACAAGGTATGACGCAAAAGTTTCCAGATTGCTTTCTTATCTGAGTGGTGAAGGGCGTATGATACTACAACATGAATTGCGCGGCAACTTTTCATGACATTTGGCTTAATAGAAGCTGAGTTCTTGCGTTTAATGTGACAGTAGTTTTGAATCGTCGCTCGAAAATTCAATTTTAAGAAAAGCACAAGAATGTAAGACAAAACTGAACAGTGTCGCAAAACACAACAAAGTTTGTCTTATTTGGGTGCCTGGACATTGTGGTATTACAGGGAAGGAGTTAGCTGAAAACTGGCTAATGAAGTATGCCACTAGGCCCTGAATCCTTTCTAGTTGTCAATTCTGCATCACTACAACTGCGGTTTGAGGACTTCATGAGGTCTACCCATCGAAGACGTTGCTCTGAGTTGGGTCCTTGCAGGGTAGTCAAGTGCTTTGGGAAAGAACCAAACGGGAAGCTAGCGATCTTTCTCCTAAAACTTAGTAGGAAAGAGCTGAGAGTACTAGTGGGTGTAAATACAGAGCACAACGCCTGCATTCAGCATTTTGCTACCGTTCGAATCATTGACGAGCGAATATGCCTACCCTGCCGTGAGAATTAGGACACTGAAGAGTATTTTCTCTGTAGCAGTACGGTGTTTTCTAGAATCAGATTTAGGCTATTGGGGTGCGATGTACTGAGTATGAATTAAGTTCATACTCTTCCGAAAGAGGATGAGTTCCGGTCCTCTTAACCTCTTGCCGTGCTTTAACGAGTCTGACTCGTGATGAAAATTTTGGCCCAAATATGAATATGACGAGCCACGCTCGTGAATAGATCGTCGGGCCAAACTTGAATATCACGAGCCGAGGTCGTGATTAAATGTTAGTTTCTATCGGTACGCCACCAAAGTTAGTCACGAACCCAAAATTGCTGTTACATCATCTCGCGCATCAGTCTGTTCTGTTTACCACGCGTTGACGCGTAACACTTGGGTCCAAGTTTCGTCGAGCAAAATGGCACGGCAAGAGGTTAAGATATATCAATGAATCCAAAAGATTCGCGGCAGAGTGACCTCAAACCAAGTTTTCCGTTTTATCATCCATACTGTAACTATCCTTCCGGATGTAGTAAAATGGTGTTACTGACTGAGCGCTTGGACTTGTCCAAGCCACACACAAATCTAATCTAATCTAAGAGTTTTGCCCCAATTTGTATTGTATTTGGAAAAAGAGCTCCAAAAATTAGCAGTCATACAAACTTTCAGATTTTTAGCTCAAACGGATGGTTTTCTTTTTTCTTTTGGTACTGCAAGCGTTAATTTTGCATCAGTTCGCGAACTCTTGCGCTATACCTTGACAAATATGCACAGATGAAAAGAAAAAATCGCAAATCAAAACCGAAATCGGGAAAAGCATACAAAGCACTTTTACATTTAATTTCTTCTAATTTCAGTTTATATTATTTATGAGTAGTCGAAAGTAACAGTGACGAGCTCCTTTCCCCAGTCTGTATGCATGTGTGCGCTCGTATGTTTTTATTGTGTGTGTGTGTGTGTCGTTAGGTATTAAGGAGAATTTTTATATAGTTGCGCTCATACATAGTAAATGGTGGATTTTCTATACTTTCGGCATTTCATAGGTAAACCTTTCAATTGTCAACAGTTTTTGGCCTTAGCCGAACTACATTTATACAAATAATCGATTAGTGTGTTAGCGTTTTTTTTGTTTTGTTTTAAAAACCATTCTCTCTACATTACTAAATATTACAACATATTCTACGAATTATTTATTGTCTTCAGTACATTGTCTTTTGTTTTGTTTCATCAGTTTTCTTTTGAACTCTATTTTATTGTCTTACTCTTATACATATATATGTATATACTTGTGGGTATATGTATGTATGTGTATTTCAACATGCACAGTTAACATATACATATATGTATGTGTGTATATGTAATCGGATAGGTATATTTATACACAGGCTAATTTTCTTTTTCTACTTTAGCTTACTTGCATTATATTTGAACATCTGCTCACACAACAACATTACAGTCATTAACTACATACTTTTCATCTATTTCACTTGGCTTAATTTAACTAATTGAACATTTTCTGTTTTTCTCTTTTCGTGTGTTTTTCTTGTTTTTGTTTTTTTTGTTTTTTGCATTTTGCATTTCGCAGGGGATAATAGTTTTATATATGTAGCTCTATATATCGCATAGCATTTATACGTATACACATATAAAAATTAACTCATTTCATTTGTGTATATAAAAATATTTTCTTATATTTAGTTATATTTATATATATATATGTATATATATGCATATGTGTATGTATTTATGCAAGTGCTGTGCCTCTTTTGCATTCATTTTATACATCTGAATGCACATAGTTAAATATTTTATTTATTGTATACTCGTATTTGTGTGGCTATGTATGCAAGCATTTAATTAGAATTATGGTTTCGCTTTTATTGTCGTTTTTGATATACAAATATGTATGTATGGACACGCCAACACATACATACATGCATACATACTACGAAACTAAGGAAAACTAAAGAAAATAAATGATTATTAAGTAAAGAAATTATTTGTGAAATTTTTTGGCAAAATTTGCATCGAAATCGAAAAAAAATGTTCTTGCACAATCGACTTGGCAAAGTAGTTGTGAAATTTTTTGGTAAAATTTGCATCGAAATCGAAAAAAAATTTTCTTGCACAATCGACTTGGGAAATTATTTGAAAAATTTCTTGGCAAAATTTGAATTGAAATCGTCAATCCATAAAACAAAAATGTTTGTAATGTACTGAGCGCAGTTGCAAGGGAGACTGAACACTGGGCCCTTCAAGTTTTCTTCATACAATTCCATACCCCCAAAAAACAAAATACCTTCGCACACAATCGCCATGAAGGACAACGGAAGCTTTAAGGGAGACTGAGAACTGGGTCTCTCCGGCTCCCAGTTACGCAAAATCGTAGACTGGAAATTCACCCTTTTCGGCTCCCTTCAGCCATATCTATCACATCCGATAAACAATCTTGCACAATCGCCTTGAGAAATTATTTGTGAAATTTGTAGGCAAAATTTGCATTGAAATCGTCAATCAATAAAACAAAATGTGTGTTATGTAACCGAGGGCAGTTGCAAGGGAGACTGAACACTGGGCCTTTCAGGCTTTCTTCATACAATTCCATCATATTCCAAAAAAACAAACAAATAAAAACATTCGCACACAATCGCCGTGAAGAACAACGGAAGCTTTAAGGGAGACTGAGAACTAGGCCTTTCCGGCTATTTATTTTAAATTATTACTATTAAAAAAATATTATAAATAAAATAAAAAAAAAAATAAAATAAAAATATTGTTTAAAGAAAATAAAGAAAAAATTATTTTATTAAAAAAATATGTATATTTATTTTAAATTATTATTATTGAAACAAAATTTATTGCAAAAAAATAAAGAAAAAAAAATAAACTAAAAAAATATTTTATTAAAAGAAAATATATATTTATTTTAAATTATTATTATAAAAGCAAAATTTATTTCAAATAAAATAAAGAAAAAAAATGAACTTAAAAAATTATTTAAATAAAATAAGGAACAAAAAAAAAATTAATTAATTGTTTTTCTTTATTTTATTTAAAATAATTTTTTTTCTTTATTTTGTTTTAAATATTTTTTTATTTATTATATTTTATTTAAAATAAAGTGTTTTTAATAATAATAATTTAAAATAAATATTTTTCCTGTCTACGTGTCTCTCGTGTTACTGCTAGTATCTAGAATACTAGTCAAAAAAAAAAATATTCAGTACTCTCTATAGTTTGAGTAGTAACAGAAAATTTGGAATCTGCCGGAGCGCTACCTACGAAATTATTCATATGTACTTCAGCTAGCGCTACTAATCTCACTTTTGAACGCGCTACTACTACTACTCCCATAGCTGCTACCTGAGCAGTGTTCGCTTTTTTTTTGTTAGATGGATTTTGTATGCGGTTTTGCGGTGTTACACTGAAAATACATATAACCGACAAATTCGGTATGCCCGTATCCATCCGAGTCCATCAATAAACAAGCAAAAGGAAGGGGGAATTACTTGTTTGTGGAGCAATGGAAACAACCAAACACAGGAAATTAAACGCACACATACATACTTTCCAGCCACGGGGTTTTCCGCTTAAAAACGTGAAAAACTGCATTTGGAGACTTGATATTCATTTGTGCTTTAACAATTTAACACGCGCCACTACGTTTGTATTAGTTTGTTTAGTTGCAATCTCACAAATCACAATATTACTAAGTTATTCATTGAATTTTCACAAACATGCAATTTCACCTACTTTTGTTTATTTTGTATTGCGAAGGGAGCGACGTCAGACATGCCAAAATCGCGAAAAATAAAGTAACTGTTTTTAATGGCACCACCACACATACTCAATTCGCCTTGGTTGAATACGACTTAAAATTAAATTTTGTTTCTTGCTGATTTGTTTTTTTTTTATTTCGCCGTATCCAAGTGGCTGTCAGCACAGAATGAAACAAGGCAAATTCATTTTTTGTTTTCTACTTTTCCAATACTAAGCTTTTACAATCAAACGTACAAAATATTGTTGTTGGTCTAAACTTTAGACTTTTAGACTCTAAAGCCACCACCTTTAATGAATGCGCCTTGGTTTAGTGTCATCATTTTTAATGAGTGCGCCTTGATTATGTCATAGTAAATAAAAACTTAGATTTTATCAAGGCAAATCTATTAAAGGTGGTGTTGGTAAATCAGCTGAGTTTTTTTTTTCTTTCGCCGTGTGCATGTAGCTGTCAGCTCAGTATGAAACAAAGCGAATTCTTTATTTGTTTTATTGTTTCTCAATACTTTGCTTTGATAATCAAACGTACAGAACAGTGTTGTTGGTATAGTACCGCCCCTTCAATGAAAGCGCCTTGGATTTATAGAATTTATGGAAATTATAGTCAAATCAGAAATGAAAAATGCAATGAAAAATAAATGAAATGCAAAAAACAAAAACGAAAAATAATTTTTTTTGGTTTATTCTAGTATGTAAATACATATGTATAAGTGTCTCACATGCATATGTATGTATGCATGTATGCATGCATGTACGTACCATAACCGTTTTAGGATTGTTCTAAACATTTTTTGATTCCATTCATTGCATTCAGAATGTTGCAATCTTTGTGTCAAATTGACATTTAAATTCGGGAATTGACTCGTTTGGCTAATATGTATGTATGTATGTATCTTTGTGGTACCTTTTCTCAGCCCCCTTTGTATTTGATAAAAAATAAATTGTTAGCACAAGTAAAGTGCTACTTTACTCTTTGACTAAACTAGTTTTTGTATGTAAACATATTCCATTTTTCAAATGGCAATATGCCACAAGGATATGATTGATTTTATTTGTTGTTTGCCAAATACATATAAACAAATTGCATCTAATATTGTCTAATTTTGTGTAGAAATTTAACTTTTAGTAAGTTATTTTTTATAATATTTTATATATATATTATTATCTAAAAAATGTCCATATATTCGTATGTATGTATGTATCTTCACACTCTCAATTATTATTATTGTCTTTCTTTCTTTCTAGTCTTTGTCACTATTCGTATTCATTTCAATACTTTAGCCTTCATACACTTTAAATTTCTCATAGGTTTGCCAGTTGAACTTAGGTTTTTTTATAATTTTCATAGTAATCAACATCCATTGGACTACGATTTTGATTGTGATATGGTTTTTTGCTACGCACTGGTCCAGTTGCTATATTTGACAGAATATCTGGTCCACCCGGATGTGCGTCATATTTGGAGAATTTTTCTTCGCTCACAGGTTTCGAATACTTTGCCATTTGTTCCTGTATCCAGGGCACATACTTGATCACATTCGCATATACGCCGGGTAATTTCGGATGTGCACACATTATGCCCCATGATACGATTCCACCAACAAACCAGCGATCTTTTTCGCCCGGATAGGGGCATAGTAAAGGTCCGCCCGAGTCGCCCTAAGTCGACATGAGAATCGGTCATTAAATCTTACTTATTACTTTTATTTTCACATTGGATTATTGGAAATTTTTAGGAAATTTGATATGATTGAACTAGGAGAAAATTCTTGCTTTGACTCATACCTGACACGCATCCTTTCCGCCTTCTTCGTAGCCGGCGCATATCATACCATCAGATACTGTTAAATTGTCTAGCCACAGATCACATTGCTGACGTCCAATAATGGGCACTTGCACTTCATTGACAATTGGTTCGTATGTAGATTTGGCTGTAAAGCAAATTGTGATGATTAAAATACGTCTCATTGACAAAAAAAAAGTTTAATATACGTGTAATGTAAATAACGATATTAGATTATATTATATATGAGAGGGGTGAATAAGTGCAGGCACTCAGTCAAGAAGACTATTTTACTACAGCCAGATAGATTACAGCAGAAAGAATAGAGAGACAGGATAGATGCGATATGAGAAAATACTCTGCAGTGTCCTCATTCTCACAGCAGGTAAGGCATATTGGGCCACCAATGACTCTTATTGTATCCATATGCGATGTACCCTTTGATTCACCCACCAGTACTCTCAGGTTCTTCCTACTAAGTTTTAGAAGAAATGTCGCTAATTTTCTGTTTGATTCTATTTACGGTGTCCACTATTAAAGTAAAGAATTGTGGGCAGGGTAGGCAATGATTCCAACGGTAGCAAAATGCTGACCACAGGGATTGTACCCTCTCATTACACCCACCAGTACTCTTAGCCTACCCTTCCTACCCACCAGTACTCTTCCTACTAAGTTTTAAGAGAAAGCTCGCTAATTTTCTGTTTGGTTCTTTACCACAGCACTTGGCTACTCCGCAGGAGTCCAACTCAGATCAAGAAGAAGAGACCACATGACGTCGTCAATCCATAGTTAAATCGATTCAGATTTGGTACCTAGAAATGGTTCATGTCCGACCGACTGTCACATATCCTGCTCTCATTAAGCAGAAGGGACTGTAGACAGCTGGTTGAACTGATGTTGGGTCATTTTCTATGGGCGAAGCACACGGAAAAGATAGGCATCGCAGGCACGGATCATTTTTTGCGCGTCTGGCCGGCCTTCGTTCAAATCAGGCTTGAGGTCTTTGACACTGATGTGTTAAGCACATGATCTATTCAGATTTCTTCGGAAGTGGAGTAGAAAATGAAAAAGGGAAACCGAGTTCAGTACAATGGACTTAATGTTGTCTAAGTGGCGTACTTCTAGTTGTCCCAACAAAAAAGAAGTAACCTCGTAGTATGCTTGCAGAGCCTTCAGTAGCCAGTTTGTCAGCCAACTTGTTCACTGCAATACCACAATGTCCATGCACGCAAATAAGACAAACTTCGTGGTATTTTCCAACACTGTTCAGTTTTGTTTCACATTCACTGTCTAATTACGAAGAGCTGCGTGGGTTAGCAAGAGCTTTTATGCAGCTTGACTGTCACTACAAATTCCAATACTGCTACTCCGCCACTTTTTCTCAATTAGCCAGTGTGCTACATTCAAGATGGCGTAGACTTCCGTTAAGAATACCATAGCCACATCTTCTGCAGTGTAGGAGTACTTAGTATCTTCGTCTAAGTACCATCCAGATCCGTTACCATCACTGGTTTTGGATCTGTTGGAGTAGAGAGTGTGCTAAAATCTCGTTAATAGGTTCTCTGGGCTTAACCATTGATATTTATCTGAGATCAGAACATCATACTTCCTACCGAAGCTAACAATATCCGACAACTGGTGGGATATCTGACAGTGGCCTCGTTTGCCCAAACATCGAGTAACTTGAGCCCCTAAGCCGTCTTCAACGCTTTCTTTCGAATTTGAAGATCTAGGAGCTGCAAGTTGAGAATGGCATTAAGGGCATCATCAGATGTCGTACTAATAGTACCGAATACCCAAGCACACTTTTCTCTGTAGCCTGGTTAGGGATTTTACTCTAGAATTAACCATAGTAGCCTTCTAGAAGACTTTTAGTGCGCGAGAGGCTGTTTACTTGACGGGCATTTTCCAGGTCAGCTTACTATTTAGAAGATAATTGCAGTGTTACTTCTTTCGATGTTGGTAGTAACAAGCCATCCATATTGCGTTTCCTAGTGAGAAGTATCAAGGTACTTTTTATATGATTCACCGAAAGACCATGCGAATCGCACCAATGCTCAATCTTGTTTAGAGCTACCAGCATTTTATTGCATATATGTAGCTTCTAGTGATCGTCCTGAGATTAGTACGCAGACATCGTCCGCACAAGCTTTGATGTATCCAATTTTCTGCAGATCATTAAGAAGGGAATCCACAACAAAGGACTAAAGTAGGGGAGAAATTATACCCCAGCTTTTCTTAACTTCAACCTTGAGACCTTCATCGTTTTCTCCATCTGTGATAAGCAGTCTCTTGGATAGCATAGAGTGAATCCATCTGACAATGATTTCTTATACTCCATGCCTTCTGATAGAGGAACACAAAGAGTCGAAGGTAGTATTGTCCAAAGCTTCTTCGATGTCTACAAATACGCCAATGCTGTACTCTCTTGTTTCCAAACCTTTTTCGATCAGTCTAACGCTTTTGTGCAGAGCCGATTCATCAGATGACGGTATAGTCCAAATACTAGTTTATTTTTGAGTCCGTAAGTATTACCACATTTCTCCCTCCAAGGAATGAAATTATTGGCTTTATGCGACTCGTAGAACAATGAGAGGGAATATTACAACAACAACCCAAAGCGAGTGCTGCTGTCTCTGTCATTGCACGATGTAGGCCAACGAAAATGTCTTTGAGAGTTTAAAACCATATTTTCAATCACAGGAAATGACCGCCTGGATTTTGATCTTATGGAGTCAATATCTCCAATTACTTTCAATTACTCTTTGTGGGTTGAGATTGAAGACATAGCATGGGCGATCTCGGTGCGGACGATCTTGGTTTCAATTGCATGCCATGCCATGCTACGCATCTCATAAAATTTTCGTGTAAGCCGTTGGAACTGTCGGAGCTTCCATTTCACCGCATGGGAGTTCAGTGGCAATTTTAAAGCGTTGGCGGCAGGTAGGAATATAAAATAAAAAATAAATAAAAAATTAGGTGTCTCAGTTTTTTTGGCCTTAGAGAAAATGTAGACGTCCTTGGTGTGTTTGAGAGAAAGATTTTACGGAAGATTTTTGAGCCTTTGCATGTGGGCAACAGCGAGCATCATAAGCGATGGAACAATGAGTTGTATGAGCTTTACGATGGTATAGACATAGCGCAGCGAATAAAGATCCAGCGGCTACGTTGGCTGCATCATGGTTGGATACAAACGCTCTGGCTCTGAAGGTATTCGATGCGGTACCAACTGGTGCTAGCAGAGGAAGAGGAAGACCTCCTCTACGTTGGAAAGATCAGGTGGAGAAGAATTTGGTTTCACTGTCCAACTGACGCCGGTTAGCACGAGAGAGAAACAAAACTCGACCAAAATCGCTTCAGCAGTTATCGCGTCAATCAAGAAGATGAAGAGAAAATGTAGGTGGTAAAATGACATTGTGGGACAATCTAATGCGCATATACAGGTATACATTAGATGGGGATGCAAAAATAAGTTTGCAATAATTAGGTGTTTTGGCTGAGCGTGAAGAACAACTGAAGTGGCAGATTACCATTGGCTTCCTATCTCCGACCGCCATTAGAAAACACTTTTTTTCTAATTTCATGCTTCATAGCCGTAATAGACCTTAAATTTTGCATGAAATCGCACTGAGTGATAGTCACGCAAAATACAACTCAGCTGCGGCGGTTGGGAAAATTGCGTTTCCTCTAAAAAAAAAAACTTATACGAATGTGAGATGTGAGGTGTAAGGAGGTTAGGATGAAACGGAATGTTATACAAATTATAAGCACACATGTAGATAAATGTTAAGAAACTTACGATCTTTATTTTCCCGTTTTCCCCAGCCGATTACCGTGCACATTTGATCTGGTTTCAGTTTGATGCCGGGCGGTGGCAGACAAACAGGCAATAAATGCTCGTGAAAAGCGACCCTTGTGGCAAGCTGTAAAATAATATACATATAGACTTGGCCATACAAATCACAATCTTAGCTTTGTATGTGTGACTCACTTGAAATAGCGCTATGTCATTGTCATGAGTGATTAGAGTATTATAATGAGGATGCGGTACAACCGTTTTGACTTTAACCTTTTGGCCTGTATACGTAAAAGAATTTCTGCGCGTAACGCCAAGTTGTATGGTCCAATCTTCTAAGTCAATCACAGTGTGGCTAAAAAGCAAAAGATCCAGGCATATTAGAAAAATACTCACAGTTATTTATTTGATAAAAATCCACTTTTTTTGTTATCCAGGAAAAAGGAGTTTCAAGTTTCAAAGGACTAAATTTTCAAAAACTTATTTTAAATATTTTTACTGACCCTCTGAAATTAATATGGGTGCTCAAGTAAATGCGATATATCCAGCTGCTAAAAAACAAAATTTGTTTACTTTTCGTCAGGATATAGCTATTTTTTATAGCATTCGTGGCGAACGCTTTATTGTAGGAGGAAACTTCATCTTTTTTTCTCAAGAGGGTATGGGAATAAGTTTCCGTCCTTTCTTAGCCAAAGTTACGACTTATTTAAACAATTAAATAAAACATGATATTATGTGAAGTATGTGCTATTGGAAGCTACAATTTTACTCCATCTTTCAGGCAGCATACGGATTCCTCTAACGAAAAATTCGAGTTCTTTTGACTTGATCCATTCATTGAACTAGTTTGCGAAGCTCTCGTAAGAGGTGAACCGTTCTCCAATAAGGGCTGGCTGCATTGATCGGAACTGATGGTAATCCGAAGGTGCAATATCTGGGGATTACGGCGGGTGGGGCAAGATTTCCCAATTCCGTCTCTCTAAATATTTCTGGACTGATTTAGCAACGTAAGGCCTGGCGTTGTCATGCAGCAAAAAAAGTTTGTCATGTCTACCGTCCCATTCCGGCCGCTTTGCTATGAGAGCTCGATTCAAACGCATTAACTGCAGTTGGTACGATCGCCAGTGATGGTTCCTGATGGTTTAAGCATGAATATTTTTTTTCGCTGTCGATGGACCTAGCAGGCTCCAACATTTTAGACGCTTAGGACTATTATAATAGATCCATTTATTATCGACAGTGACGATGCGATGCAGAAAACTTTTTCTTTTCTGCCGTTTAAGAAGCATCTCACACGTCACCAAACGTCTCTCGATATCCTTCTCCTTCAATTGATGTGGCACCCAGTTACCTGCTTTCTGGTCTTGTCTTTGCCAATGCAATGGTAATGATAATGGTTGTACGGGTTAGGCTAAGGCCTTTATGCTCTGCGACCAGATTGATCTATTGAGCGCCCCTAATTACTTAATTATAGTTATTTAGTATACCGGGCAATCGAACCAGCTCCTCAGGAGGGAGCAATTGTAGGTCTTCCTCCTCTAGTAGGTACGAGCCCAGGATTCTGTGTCTCTTGTGGCCTAATGCCTCACAGTTGGTGATTAAGTGTTCCATAGACTTATCTTCATCTCATCAGAACCTACATAATCTTGTACTAGATAACCCTATTGGGAGTATTGCCAAGGCAACTGTATTGCTCTGTCGTTTGAACAAAACGTTCGTTTTCGGTGGAAAACGTATCGTAAAGTCTTTCTTGAAGTTAAGGTCGGGGCTGTGTAGTCTGATCTGTTCTTGAGCAGCGAGGGTCGCTGTAGAAGAATCTTGCTGTGACCATGCGATCTTGTTGTCCATCTTCCTATGTCTCTGGGTCTCACCGCGCTGCAAGCAGCGATTGTTTTTATATATAAGTCTAATGGTAATAGATGAGTTAGTACAATGAGCGTTTCAGTAGGACTGGTGCCAAGCGCTCCTGTAGTTAATATACACGCAGTTCTTTGTATCTTGTTCAGCTTGGTTTGGTTGTATTTTTTTTCTGTTGCGGGCCCCCAGACTAGTGCCGCATATGTTAGTATTGGCCTTACAATGGCTGTGTAGGACCAATTGGATAGTTTTGGTTGGAGACCTCGTTTTTTACCCAACATTCTCTTACACGTGTAAAGTGCTACATTCGCTTTCTTTACCCTGCACTCTACGTTGGACCTCCAGTTGAGTTTGGGATCTATTTACCCTGAATTTAGCTTCTTCCTAGTTGATACCACAGTATAATTCTGGATCGTGACAATCGGCTGCAGACCACGCCCTAGCAAGCTCATCAGAAATTGTATTGCCTTTTATTCCAGAGTGGCCTGAAACCCAACAAAGTACAATTTAGTGGATTGCACTAAGTTGGCTTAGGTTGTTAAGTCATTCGTACACTGGTTTCAATTCCACAGAATGTGAAGCTAGTGCTTTTAATGCCGCTTGACTCTCCGAGTATTTATATACTACAGCTGCACACATAGCCTTGTTGCTCCTCATATGAATTATTCTCGCACAAATTGAAATTACTCGAATATTTCAGCCTGAAAGACGCTAGGACATTTGCCCATTGGTTCGGAGATTATCGTGTTGGTTCATAGATTCACGCACCGACGTTAGTATTTGTTTTCGAGCCGTCTGTGAACCCTTCAAGACTTTCGAGGGTACGACCCAAGGTCCTTCCAGTTTCTATTTATCTCGGCCCACATTTTGGCATCATACAATCAGTTAATGAACAAATTATATTCTCCTCTGGTATCTCTGTTGTAATATTTGTATGACCAAAGTCACGAAGATCTTTCAAAAGTAAGATTTGCATTTTTAATGCCACTTCTGGCTGCAAATTTTTTGGGCTCTACTATCGCTACTGTAGCCACAGTGGGACAGCTGTTCATTGCACCGGTTATTGCCAAACAGGCTTGCCTTTGAAAACTACCAAGTATGTTTGACGTTCAGCCTCCAAACAAGCAAGGTATAGGTGATGATCGATCCATGAATCATTTTAGAGCCTATCCGCCATGTTCTGCCATAAAGGCTCCGATAGGTCGACATGCCTGTAGAAACTTTTTCTATTACCGCTTCGAGGTGAGAGTTCCAATTGAGATAAGATAAAGAAATTAAGTAAAGAATTGGCGCGTACACTTCTGTTAGGTTTTTGGCCGAGCTCCTCCTCCTATTTGTGGTTTGCCTAGATATTTTACTTCAATTATTGTACCAATGTCCAACTTTAATTTGTTTGTACTAATTGTCTTGCTTGGATTAATAGATGATCCTTCAGCATGATTCCATTCTGATACGAGGATCAGCGCTTGGTTCATGATGTTCGAAATTGTACCTCCAAATGTGCCTGACACAATGACCGTAAGATCAATGCGAGTGAGTATTTAAGCCCATTTTTCAAAAATACAGTCCTTTGAAACTTTAAAGATCTCCTTAAAGAATTAAATTGTTGAGAAAATGAAAAACTGAGTATGCAATATTGCCATATAAAATCTATAGTTTTACGTGCATATGAAATTTCTCCTGGGTAACTTTACGTTCGCACAGCTGCAATAACATAACAAATTACAAAGAAAGCTTACTTTCCTATACAATGCGATGCTGTGAGCACCCATTGGTCGGAAATTAACACGCCTGCACAGTAAAAGATCTTTTCGGGTCCACCCAAAATGGCGGCTAAAAATGGCCAAGATCCTGGATTTGCCTGATCGCCACCAATGATGCGGCGAGATGGCTTATGACGTCCTCGCTTCACCTTGCCGCACTCTAAAAACCGATTTAAAGTTGTTTATAAAAAAGTACAAAAGCAAGCAACAATTTGGCTGTAATTGTTTGTAAAAGTAATAGCTGATAGTCACCATAGTTTGCACACGTCAACTCGGCAATGGGATAGTCCTCACTGGGTGTACAATTGGCGAACTCTTGCATCAAATTTGAATGCTTCTTCGCATACATCTTCCATATGTCAGTAGATACATTGATGGACGTCATTAGAGGTCGATGTGTTTTCAGTGTTACGACGCTGGTCGCATTGACCGCACTGTAGCCCAGCATGGAGCATACGGCTGAAGGAGATACCGCACGATCCCAGTTTTTCACGCAGGCTGGTGCCCATTTCTGTGATTTTATACGATAGATTTCCAGCACACCTTTCCCTAAATCGCCATTGCGCTCACTAAGGCGAACTGTGACGTTGAGGAAATGGAGATTTTCAATTAAAAACATATCGATATTTTAAATTTATAAAACCATCAGGTAATCCATACTCAAACTTGAAGTACTTACTGCAGTTACGCTCATCTTGCCCGTATGGACAGTCGATTACACCATCGCATATGTGCTTCATACCTATACAACGATTATCGCCACAATAGATTTCGTCCTTTTGACAACGCTCACATTTGGCCTCATCTGCCTGATCCATGCAATCCAAATGTCCATCGCACACATACTCCTTGGGCAAGCAACGATTTTGGTCACACTGGAATCCATCACATTTGGGATTCGTTGATGCTATCATCACCTCACGCACCTGGTCCAGTCCAACACAATCTTCGGGATTTTCAAAATCTTTAAACAGTTTACAATTGAGATATTCGGGTAAGGTGAGGCCGAATACATCAAAAAAGAAACCACAACGTCGCATGGTTTCGGTACATAGCGTCTTGCAGGGGGGTACTGTTGCGCCAGTCGCACCACATTTGGGTACAAATAGTGTACAGAGGAAAAGTGAGACTAATTCGTAACATCGCACATCTACCAATGCATCGTATGCATCCAGATCCTGTAGATAATTTTTAAGTAAAAGTACATGGCAATAAGTAATTGAAGCTTTTACCACTTGAGTTTCCAGTTGACCGAAATGTCCGATATAATTGGGGAACACGGTGTAGTTGTAGGGGATTTGTGGCCCCTGACAAAACTTCACTATGATGGGCAAACAAGTACCGGGCGCAGGATTCTTACCATAGCTTGAAGCATCTTCCACATGGACGGTGTTTATAATAGTTTTGTTGACGAACTTGATGGTCGGATAGGCATTGAAGTATGCCGCTAAGCCTCCAGCTATAGCCAATAGCGCAAAAGCATTTATTAATATTTGAAAGAGGCGAAATTTTAAACGACCATTGGTGATGTAAGGATTCGAGCTTTTACGACGATTTATAATCTGCTAATATATAAAAGAAAGGAAAAGAGCTGTAGACTAATAAACACGAAAACTATATTAAAAAATGTGTCTAGCATACAGGAATATTAAAAATTTTCTGCTAGCTGCTGGGGTGTTAAATAAGTTTTGCATTTCGAAAAACGCAAGAAAAACACAATTTCATTATTTGAAGTACACCTTATTATTCCGTGTGGTCTCCCTAGTATAGTCTAGTCACCCTGTCAGCCACCGTAGCCGAATGGGTTGGTGCGTGACTTTTTTTTCCTTGTTCACTCCTCTTGGGAGGATAGGGCCTCAGCAAGACTAAGTATTGCGTTGGTTTCGTTAATCTATTTGGATTTCTGACAGGGTAGGTGATTAGCCTGCCGCTAACAATCCTAAGTAGCGGAAATGCCCACCAGCCGTTGCTTAGGAGCAACGTCTTTTTACCGCTTTGAGCGCCATCTGTGTTTCACATTTTCCTGGCAGAAGGATCACACAGATGGTTGAGGACTTCGCTAAATTTGGTGTGTCTGCGCTATTACCGCGATTGCCCGCTCTCTCTTGCTGGCGCCACTGATGCAATGTGTAACTGTCTGTTTTTCTTTGTTTTTGCTTGTTTTAGCAGCCACAAAGCAAATAATGCGCTGACTATTGTGCGGGAGTAAGGATTTAAGGGATGGAAAGGATAAGGTTTTAGGGTTTTGTTTTTTTAGAAACACGGAAAGTAGGTAAATTTGAAAAAGTGCGAGGACCGTGCTTTACGTGTCATTCGAACCCACAAACTCTGGGATGGCAGGCTAGTGCACTTACGCTAGACTACCGAGGGTGCGTGATTACCATTCGGTATTCGGAGAAAACGTAGGTTCGAGTCTCCGTGAAACCCCAAAATGAAGAAAAAGTTTTCTCTATTAGCGGCCACGCTTCGGCAGGCAATGGAAAACCTCCGAGTGTATTTCTGCCATGAAAAAGCTCTTAATAAAAAAGCCATTTGCCGTGCGGAGTCGGCCTAAAACTGTAGGTCCCTTCATTTGTGAAACAACATCAAGAAGCAAATATGAATTCCATTCCTGAAGTGAGAATCTGGAAGGGCTGCAGAATACGTTTCTCAAGCTGTCCTCGCCATTTGATGAAAAACGCTTTCCACGCATGAACTTTTTTTGGTCTGAAAATAGATGGAAGTTGCTATGGGCCATATGCGGGGATTACGGTGTTTACTTCAACAATTCGATCTTTAATTCATGCATTTTAGCCATTGCCAAAATGTTCTTGTGACGCGGTGCATTGTCCTGATGAAAAAGACTTCTTTTCTTCTTCAGCTAATCGAAAAGGTTACAAAAATATTCCGAACTTATTGATTTAGCAGTTTACAAGTAATCAACAAATAAAATTATTAAATTTCTCAATCCAAAAATCTGATGATAACACCATCTTGGCCGATTTCTGGACACGAACTCGTTTCGGAGCCGAAGAACCAGGTTCACACCACTCTTTAGCCTCTTTGTTTGATTTAAGATCATAGTGATAGACCCGAGCAGCATCCATAGTGATGAATCGACGCACAAAATCCACTTTATTCTTTTACCCTTTCGAAAACGCTCTAAATGTTTCTGAGAAAGTCGCATTCGAATGTGTTCTTGTCCCATTGTTAGCGATTGCGGCACACCCATTGTGCGCACAGCTTTCTGAAACCCAATACTTCAGTAGAAATTTTGCTCACACTGCTCAATGAGATACCTAGGTCTTATACTAAATCTCTTTCAGTCACTTGATGATTTTCCAATACGTTTTCGTGTATTTTTTCTACGATTTCTGGTGTTGTTGCTGTTTTTGGACCCCCTGCACGTGGATCGTCTTCAAGGCTTCTACCACCACATTTAAACTCAGCAGTCCATCTTTCTACTGTACGAATTGATGCCGGAAAGTGCTTATACACTTTCAATATTCGTTCATAAATTTCGCTTGCTTTTAAATCTTCCAAAAATAAAAGTTCAATCACCGCACGATACTTGATGCGGTGGCTTGTAAGCAAAGAATAAATTGACAGCTTGAAATGAAACTTCATATACGCTCATGTGAAGAAAACTACATACAAATAAAAATAAAAAAATTTAGGCTCCTAGCAATGCTCTCACTTATCGAACCGCAAAACTTATTAAACAACCTAGTACTTAATAATATCTTTACCGCAGAATTCTTCAAACTTTCTGGCACTTGTGTCATTGATATTGCACGGGAAAATGCATACAAAAAATAGTTTTTTTTTACCTGATGCTGCAGTGACATCGTGTTGGGCGCCCCATTTTGAAATCGCACAATCGTTTGCAGGCTAGCTGGAGTGGATACGCATTTAGTAAGTGGTGACATAGGAACCGATTGTTCCATCTCTTCGATGGTTTCATTTTGCAGTTTTTGTTTATAGACAATTGGCGCTGGAACTGTAATGGGATTGAGGTTTACATCAGTGTTACAGTGTAAAAACATCTATAATTCATTTCACATACTGACTAATGCCAATTAGACATAACACATAATAGACGAAGAAAATAAAATGTAAAAATTTCAAAGAAATCAGAGGAAAACTGAGGGAGTTGTTCAACTGCGACTGAAAGAATTTAGGCAGGGCAGCTTTGTACAAGAGAGGTTTTAGGCTCAATTGACCGATTTGTTTTTAAGACCGATTTTTTTCATATATTTTATGAAACTTAAAACTACTTAATACCACTGAAAAAAATATATATTCTGTTACTCACTACAAATTAAAAAAAAATTGGTACACTTTGGTTCAAAAGAAAATATAATACTGAAAGAAAGAGAGAGAAAGCACAAGTTTCCGATATATTCAATTTTAGAAGTCTCTTTGATATGAAATATTTTTTATCTTTGTATTTTCTGTGCAGGTATACAGATTGTCTCCAACATGGACCTTTTTCTGCTGAGTAAAAGTGGTCAAATGAACTTCGAAACAAAAATTCGAAAATGGAATTGGATTGGACTGGATATACTCTCCGTAGAGCGGACGATAATGTTGCCAAAATAGCTTTTCAATAGAATCCGCAACGAAGTCGACGCAGAGGTCGCCCACGTCAAACTTTTTTTTCCTTGTTCACTCCTCTCGGGAGCATAAGGCCTCGACAAGACTCTTCCATCTAACGCGGTTCTTTTCTGTTGTTTTTGCACCGTCTCATGAGATGTCGCATCTGCTAGTTCGTGCAGCATCGACCTTCTCCAAGAGTTTTTTCGTCGACCGCGACCGCGACCTCTGCTCTCTAGCGGGTTCCAGTCCAGTGCCATTCTCGTGACGCTATCTGGTGGTTTTCTCAATGTGTGACCTATCCATCGCCACTTTCTGCATTTGATTTGCCTAAGGATGGGTTCCGCGTTCGTCAAACTTGGATGCGCACAATCTCACACGAGAGTCCTTCCACCGCCACCTGGAAACAAATCAGACACATAGTGGCTGACAGGTGTCGTTGGAGAACATTTGTTTACGCCCTATGCTCCGCCTTGGAGATGATGCTCAGCTTATGATGCTTTTCTTAAATAGTCTTTTATCTCAAATTGTCGGAGATTGTCAGCCTCATGTTTAATTTATCAAGGAATAACTCTAAACATATCCCAACTCTAAAACATATTCCTTTAAAGTTGAAAAATCACAATAGGAAGCAAACAATTGTGAAATGATTTCTAAATCAAAATAATAATAATAAATAATAAATAAATAATAATAATAAATAAAAAATTTTTTACAAATGTCAACTCTACCCAAAGATTGTTTGGATTAAGGTATTCTTAAATCTATTGAAATGGAAACACTGCAATAACGTCTTTTGTGCCCTCTACTCATCGCAGTGCTTCATCCAAACCGAGTTCTCTCAGTAGACTTAGGATGCAGCTGGGTTGAGCTAAGCGTATGTGCCTCTTTTCTGGCCGTTTCTGGCCGAGAATATACTCTTTTTTCCCGTTATGGCATCAGATTCGAGAAGAAGGTGTGTTGCAGCAACGAAAGCTGTCGGTGGGCCATATTCCAAGCATGTGAAGATGGCTGCTGTGACTTATGAATGCTAATGAACATTTTCCGTGTATTTTTAGGAAGGCTTATGAGATGCTTTTGGGTGGTAGAGGCTTTGCTGGGCGAAGCTCCACAGTTTGGTGGCTGCTTACGTCTCATATATCATACTTAGCTTTTTTTGGTGGAAGGGATTGGGTCCTATTAGTGATGAGGCCACAGCCTCTCTATGTAATGCCTCGGCTGCTTCGTTCCCTGTGATACCCTCGTATCCTGGGATATTTGTGAGCTGGATGCGATTGTACGTTCCTAGTAAATTTGCTTTCCATGTAAATTGAACCCAAAGGCTTAATGAGGACTTTACCTCGAAGGATGGCAAAGGTCTTGAGTGTAGGCTGACTGACACTAATACCGGCGATTTCTGTCTAAAATGATTTTTGCAAACTTCCATCTGGAAAATGGTATGAAAATTACCCTTCGCCTCAGGTAGCTTTGTTTTGGGCCCTTGACTTTGGGTGTTTTTGAGCCATCTGTATCCTGGTACACTTTTGGAGCTTTTTTTTCGAAAGTTGGTGTACTACAGTTTGCTTTATTGCCCAGGTCGACCCCGAATTTCTTTCAAAATATTGCTCTTGATTACTTTATTAAAAAAAATATAAAATTTGACAAAATGGCGCATGTTCAAATATGAAAACCCGTTTGGTCGTTATCTAATATTATTTTTGATTTCACACACCTGTGAGCCCCGGAACCCGTTTCGCCAACGGCATACGTATTTTTGGAAGACCATTATTTTAAGGCTGATAAATTTTTGAACGATTCTCGTATGGCCAAAAAAAAATTTTTGTTTTTAAAAAATAGATCAAAAAATAAAATACTGAAAACAAATACCGTTTTACACGCTTTTAAAGAAACAGCCAAACAAAGTAAACCCAAAGAATGAGGCGAGTGCCTTATTATCCGTATGAAAATATCTTTAATTTAATTGTAAGTTTTGGATAGGTTACCCTATAACAAATGGGACTGGAATAAAGCTTTCTCAAGCAGATTTCAGTTGATGGAGATGGGTGTTAATTTGTTTGAATTTTGTTGAGTGCTGGGAACCCTTTCTGAGAAACCTTGCGTGTGTTGCTTTTGCACTTTTATTCTCTTACCTTTATAATTCAGATATATTCAAAAATGCTTTAAATTCGCTAACCGATTTAGTGATGTTTTGCAGGAAAATAATTTGTAAAATTTTTTTTTATTTTTACAGCACATGTTTTCAGGGTTTATGAAAACCAAGAGGATTGTTGCACTAGTGAGCTCGTCGGGGCTATGGGGGAAACGAAATTGCCGATGAATTGGCCAACCATGGATCAGCGGTTCGCCCACAAGGGCCAGAGCCAATAATCGGAATCAGTTCCGCAGGAATCATTGGAATTGGATCAGCGTTTATGTATGCAATTTACATAAAGAGCGATGATCCAGTCTGGAACGCTGCAGAACGGTAAAAAGTTTTGTGACAAGTCCGAACAGAAAACTGTCAAACTTTCTACTAAAACACGATAGAAAAGACGTTCGATTTATGATCGGTATTATTAGAGGGCACAACCCATGGAGTCAGCATATGACCACCATTGGAATCATTGAGGTCCCGATGTGCTTGCCTTGCTTGGAGGAGGCGGATAGCACTGAGCAATTTCTCTGTGAGTGTCTTGCCTTTGGTAGAGCAAGGCTGCGAATTTTGGGCTCAGATGTCATAAGAATGAGTAAAATTCGTTATCTAAAACTGGAGGATATTTACAGATTTGCCAAAGAATCTGGAGAAATGTCACAGGACTAACTACCTTTATCTCTGTATCTATTCTTTCCTATCTCTTTCTCTGATACTTTTCCCCATTCCTCCTTGACTATCTATCCATAGCTCTAAATATAATGGACTTTTTAGCTTGAGTGTTTTAGGAGCCAGCAAGTCTCTTGGTTGGAAGTAATATAAAATAAAGTATTGCCGACACTTTGCCGGAATAAACATTTTTAGCCTACTTAAATGGTATCTTTATACAGCTCAAATATTGCTCTCTCTGACTTCCATCTGTTCTCATGACAGCGCCAGCAACGCTTGCTTACTTATGAAAAGACAGAAAATCCGGTAGCTTCGTGGATCATTTCAGAAGACTACAAGTTTTCCCGATGCGGAATCCACGTGCCACCAAAAAAAGGGTAAAATGTTGTGACTAACTCTGGACAATATTCTCAAGAATAAAGTTTGAAGCATTAAGAAAAATACATCTACCTGTCTAACCTACATTTGTGGTACGGAGCAAAAATGCACAATGGATCACTTAGTCGCCCTGCACTTTGCCCCGATTATAATAATAATAATAATTATAATATCCCACGTTTTTTTTCTTCTAATCCCCAAACCAACTTACCGCCGCACAACCTTTTGACAGAGAGCGAGGGTAAGAGGGGAGCTTCCATTAGTTTTGTATTGTAACCGGGGCTGGAAGTTTGACTGAAACTATCACTTGAAATATTGGAATCTTGGCGGCAGCTGTATTTGTTGCGTGGTGGTGGTACCACTGGTATCCCCATACTACCCGATGTTATGGCCGCAAAACGTGATCCATTCAAATTAAAACTATCCGCAGAGTCCTGATGCCGAACGCCCATACCCGGGCCGCTTTTGTTGATACGTGCTGCATTTTGTAGCAACGGTACATCCATTAGATTCTTTGTATTATACCCAGGACTGGAAGTGACGGAAAAACTATCACTGGACAAATTTGAGTCTTGCCGCTGATGTAGCTTGGGATAAACGATTGGTGGAGGTTTACTCTTTCCCAGCTTGTTGCGAATGGTCACCGGTGGCGGTAGCTTTGATGATGGTGGTGATTCAATTTGTGCGCCATTGTTGAGGCTGTGGTCAAAACTAATTTGGCCGCGGGTCGGCGGTACCGGCGGTACTGGACGTTTCGATTGTTGATAAATAATGCCTGAATTTTGTGTGAGTGGTGAGATAGCGGCATTCGATGTGCCACCTGAACCGGACAACAACGAACCGGTGGAAGTACCTGAACCAGCAGATACTGTGGAGGATGTGGACGTGGATGCCGAGACCGAGGAGGCTGCCTTACTACTACCGACACTACCACTGCCGCTGCCACAACCACTGCTTTGTAATGATTGCTGCGAACTATTTTGACTACCAGGAGGCGCCATTTTTGGTGGTGCATCTCCATATTGTTTGCGCGTTGGAACTTCGGGTGGCTTTTGTTGGACCAAACCGTTGTTGAAAGTTTGAGAGTTGGCATTTGTAGACTGACGGCTACCAAATGTGTTATTATTATTGGCAATTACATTACTACAACCAATGTGAGTGCGAGTCTCGTTATTATTCAAATTATTATAATCATTCAAGGCATCACTGATCATTGCACGGTCCATTTTGAATGAGTCCTTCGAGAGTGAAGAGTCACTTGTTTTCTCTGTTAGGCAGCTATCCATTGATGATTGAGTGTCAACTGATGAGAAACGACTGCGAAAGTCAGCACTCGTCGAGGAGGAGGCGAAACGTTCACTATGTCCTGATCCGTAGCCAGATGAATTTGTAATTGTTGAATCAGCGGTGCTGCTCGATGAACGATTGGCACGCTTTGTGGCGTTACTCAATTCTCCAGTAAATGCACCCAATGTTTTTGCTGTGAAAGCTGTACCAGCTAATTTAACACCCGCAGTGCTTTCGCCAGCAGCTTTGCCGCCGACCTTGACAGGTGTTGATGTCAACGACTCATCAAATACAGAATTCTCCAAACTCATACGATCATCATCTGAAATGCCACCGGCATCCAGACCGCCATCCATATAAAGCGGACGTGTGGACAGCTCAACAAGCAGAGACTGTGATTGCGATTGTGATTGAAATTGACTTTGTAGCTGTGTTGATTCCAATGGGTTAGCGCCGCTTGTATTGTAATAAACTGTGTGACTCTGTTGCTGCAGCAGCCGATGTCCGGGTGAGAGCGTTTGTGTTTGCGGCGGATAAACAAATGCGGTGCCTGCACTGATATGTTGTTTATCCTTGGTTGGTGTTTGATTTGCGGATGGGGGTGTGGGCGAATCAACTGCTGCGTTCCACGCGTAATTGCCACGAAATGTGCGTTTCGGCACGGGTGGGGGTGGTGTATCTGGTACTGAGGTTGGAGCTGCTGCCAATGTTATTGTGGTACCTGTGGTGTTAGATATGTTTGGAGGTTGGTTTTTGGTGGTGGAACTATTGGTCACTGTGTTATATGTGAAATTCTTTTTCTCTTTGCCATTCACCTGTAATCAAACAAATAAAACAAAGAAATGGTTGAATCGAACACCGATCAATATGTGTGTGTGTATATATGGATATATACGTATATATGGTTATATGCATATATAAATGTGTGTGAGTACATCACGCGCATTTACTTGAGTCTCTTTACTCATATACGTGTTATATGGATGTACACTTGCTTTCAAAATAATAGCAGCGCGACATATTGCAAGGGTTCACCATTTATTTTTTTTTATTACATTTTTTAATTATTTAAATATAAATATATTTGGCGCTCACACCTTCCTCCTATTTGTGGTGTGCGCCTTGATGTTTTTCCACAAATGTAGGAAACAGTTTTTATGCCACCTCCGAATGTCAGAAGGTGTAATTTTTTTAATTTATTATATTTATTTTATAATCTACATTACAAATTGGGTACCTTACAAACCAGAAAAAAATGTCAATGTAGTAGGTGAAATGGTCTGGCACTCCTCAAGTAGCTCTAAAGCGCCGTTTTGATACCATTATGAGACCTCCAGCAGGCAGATATCTACAGCCAGCCACAGCTGTTGATATAATGGAGAAGATTGATGGAATTTAGGTTGGCGCACTGCCCCAGGCTGTCGAAGAAAGGACCACGCAGTGAGCTTAGTCGACTAGCTGCCAAACCCATTTACAGACAAAGTGCTCAACAGTCCCCTTCTCTGAAAGGTCCCCACAGCTTCTGCAATGGGGGTTAAATGTTAACTCTGGCTTTTCCGCGTGTGTGCCGATCGTCCAGTGGTCGGTAAACACAGCTACAAGTTTGGAAATTGAATAGCGAGGAGTCCAAAGGACTTTCTGAGTCTTTCGTATATTGTACTGGGGCCAAAGGGTTTTCGAAATAGCACATGAAGAAATGGAGCTCCATCTTTTCTGCGTTTGCCTGAGAAATAATTTGCGCAGTTCGCCTTTAACAACTGTCATTGGGATGGCGATGACCGGGTAGGAGGCCTCTGATGCCAATTCAGTCCCCTTTCTCGTATGCTCATCAGCAAATTCATTTCCCTCTATGTTCCTATGTCTTGGAACCCAGATCAGAGAAATGTTACCTGCACACCCAAGAGATTTGATCTCCTTCTTACAGGAGTTTACTAGTTTCGTTCTGCACCATGGCATCGTCAGAGCCTTGATCGCGCTTGACTATCGGAGAAAATGTTAATATCTCCGTCGCTCCCACGTTCCCTAAGCATTTTGCATGCCTGCAGGATCGCAAAGACTAGCAGTATTTGGCAGTTTAAAGGAGATAGTTAAATTAGAGAAAACCCCTGCCCCGACTCCCGATTCCATCTTGGAACCGTCAGTGAAGACAGAGGTGCAAGCTTCGGTGCAGATTTTCTCCTCCATCCAATCTTTCCTAATTGGAAATATTGCCCTAGTACGACCCCCAAACTCTTTAAAAAAACGGATAAAGAGACCTGTTCGAAGTTCGGAGAAATACGGTGTTAACTGCCTGAAAATGCTACCATGCTCCTTGAAAGATTGCCTCCAGAAGCCAACCTCCTTAAATCTGATTCCATTTTGAGCTGCGATGGAAATAACGTAAAAGTGGATGAAAAGTAAGTGCAAAACGACATTCAGGGCAGCACTGGGGCAAGTTTTACATGCTCCGGTAATGCCAATGCATGCAGTCCTTTGCACCCTTCCCTGTTTAGTGATATTATAGCCCTTCCGAAGAGCTTACCATCAAACCAAGCATCCGGACGTTAAAATTGGCAAAACGACTGCGTTGGACACCCACAGCACTACCTGTGGCTTGATCAATAGTAACTAGCTAAAGTAGGGGCGAAAGGACACCCCCTGCGGCGTCTCTCTGTGAACGAATCTAGTGATTTTAGGCCATCTTGCGACCGCATTAAGTTCCCTGTAGCCCAGCAGGGACGAGATTCAGAGAAAGATAGGTCTTTCCACCTCTTGTCTGTCTAACGCAGTGACAATTGACTCCGGCCTGATGCTATAATATTAAAAGCACCCTCTACATATATCTATGAAGGCCGCCAAAGAGAATTGTTTGCCTTCCAGAGATTTTTCCACAGTCCCTACGACCTCGTGTAAGGCTAATTCCCTGGATTTCCCTTTCAGGCATGGGTGCATTACTCGCAAATTTAGTGTTAAAGTTTGTCCCATAAGTTTTTTTCCGCTCAAGCGGAACTGCCATTAACTACACTGAAAATTCTTCTGTTCTTTTCTTTTCTAGAAATTCTAGATTAATTGGCTTTAGCCGAGGATTATAGGATGGAATAGGAGCCTCAATTCGTAGTAAATGTAATGATTCCTTAAGAAATATTTTTTGACTGCGCCGTGGAGTGATCGCTATTAGAAAAAAGCGTTTTCTATGATTTGGCGTTTCGTGCCCGTGGTTTCGAGCCCTTGCATTGCCGAATGGTAGTCATACACCAATCTATTCGGCTACGGCGACCGCATGTATATGTAATTATATTTTACTACTACAACAACAACTATTTGAATAAAAGTATCTCTGTAAAATTTTTTGAAAATTCAACAAATTTCAATCAAACTTTCAAACTTTTTAATCAGAGATTTCAAAAATATTTTGAGTATGATGTTGTTGTTGTTCTAACAGTAATACAGGCCCTATCAGTGTAGTGTATATCACCGGCGGGCTTCGACTAACTCATCTAAAGGTAGGCAGGAAAAGGAAACATGCCATGGGTCCAGAGGGAGAGGAGTACAACCAGCTGACTACAGCCCCTTATGCTTAATGTCAGGAGGATCTGCGACAGTCGGTAATATCAATTTTGTCAATCTGCAACCTCTCTCAGCTTGCCAAGCTCGCTTGTAGGTTGAAGTAACCCGTTTGCAAATCGTGGCTCTGATGGCTGCAGAAGGGAGTGACAGAACGGGTTCCGGGCGAAAGGAGTTTGCCTCAGAGCCCATCCTATCTAAGGAGTCAGAGGTCCCGTTACCAGCGATACCCACATGTCCTGGGACCCATATTAGCATCAGGATATCATGTCTACCGACATAGATCAGCCTGATTTTACAGGACTCAACTACCCTTGAAGTGGTTGGAGGGCTGTCTAAGACCATGAAGTCATGTGTGCTGTCGCTGAAGACACATACAGATCTGCCTCTCCACCTGTTTTCCACAACAAAGTTCATTACTGCTTGACCAGCAAAAAAGTACCTGGAATGTTTAATTGATTGTTTTCTTCGATTGCCAAGGCGTATGTTTACCTATGAGTATCTTCCATCGGCCCAGACAGTCCATAAAGAATATTATTTATCCACTTTGAAGCGTTTGAGAGATGCTGTACGTCGCAAACGGCCGGAAATGTGGGCAAACAATTCTTGGATTTTGCATGATGATAACGCGCCAGCGCACCGAGCCCAATTGGTGCTGGATTATTTGACCAAACACCAAGTACATAGATAAATACCTTCGTGCAAGTACCGTTTTCACTTCATATGGCCCCGTGCTACTTCTTTTTGTTTCCCAAGTTGAAGTTACCATTTCGTCGATAGAGGAGATCAAAGAGAATGCGACGAAGAAGCTGAAGGCCATTCCTTCGTCGGCCTGCCAGGGGTGCATGAGGGACTGGGTTAAACGTTGACACATGTGTGTTGCTTCAGACGGGTCATTTTTTGAAGGACATAAAATAAATTTGCCTGAAATTTAACTCTGTTTAGTTTTATTTAAACATTCCCTTTCTGATCATAGGGTACAGCTCCACTTGAAACACAGATGCATGCATTCCAAGAGCAAAGTGCAGTTTTGTCCCGCTCGATTCCACGTATATGGTCCTGGAGCCATCCGTGAAAATGCGAAAACATTATTTGCCGGGCTCATTTTTAGAGTTTGACTACAAATAAGCCTTTACAGCACCTCATTGTATCTCCTTTCAAGTACGACCCCTGAGGGTATGGAGTCAAGAGGCATTGTTGGATCGAAGTACATGCCTTCTCTGTTGTCCAATACCGGATAGGGGCCTCACCAATTCCAATTGTGTTTCAGCCGATGGCCTTCAAGGACTTACATCAAGTGGTGGTAAATTAACCTGTGGATCTAATGTCGAGTCTGAAGTAATCGGAAAAGCTGTGCATTGTAGTCTCTTGCGTTCAGGTACTTTTTTTTTGATATTTTTCTCTTTAAGAGCGAATTCTCGGAAAATAATTTCCTGGCAAGTTACTGGTTAATTTTACATGAAAAGATCTAAAATATTTCATCAAATTTGAATGGGCTACAAAACGGCATATCCAGAATTTTTTTAAAGATTCTGGCTAAAAGGTCTGAAAATTTGTTGAATTTTTTTAAGTTTTGTACGTGGGTTTTGTTGTGGCATCCGCTAGAAAATAAAATAAATAGATAGTCAAAAGTTAGCAATATGCTGCGCTGCAAGTATTGTGCCCACAGGTGTACATATATATGCATGTTTATGTGTATTTATTTCAGCTCAGAGTGTACCTGAATGTGATTAATGGCTTTGGGGGCATTATTGATTTGAGTTTCGACCGTTGAGTGTGCTTATTGGCTCAATGTTTATATTGACTAGAATTTTCGGGAAGATTATTTATACATACATATATACGCAAATGAGGAAAGATAAAAAGGTAACTTTTATTGTTTGCATTCAATTTACTCACACCATTGCTTTTGCTAATTATTATTACTTTTTAATTCTGCCTAATCTACGGTAAATGTGTGGTATGAAAGATTTTCTTGTATATGGAATGTGTATAATTAATGCTTCGAATTAAGTATTGTAATGAGATTTTGGGAAAAGATTTTCGTATCTATATTCTGACTTTTGTGCCGGAAACGTCATTGAACTTGTATGTATGTATGTGTGAGTGTACCTATGTAGGTGCCTCTAAGCCATACGAAACTCTTCAAATTCGGTTCACATTACACAGGGAGAGTTAAATTTCAGCTGTTGTTATGGGCTAAAGTTAAGAAAATTTTTAAATTTCAGAGTTAGAGCTTCAGAGGGCCAATTCGTTCCGTGTAAATGTGAACTGAAAACAATGTTTTCATTTTCGTTTTCACAGACACTTTTCACAAAAGACGGGGTCCGGCACTCGAAGTGTAATCAACTCCAGAGCGCTCGCGCCCACGCATTAGCTGTCTATTAGTTGGCTAAATGACAGTCCAGAGTAGTGTTAACAAGCGCGCGGAATCATTTTGCCGAGAGTAAACCCAAAAAAAGAAAATCAGTAATGGATTTCAAACGCAATAGTGTGATTGCATTATATTTGGCTGGAAAATCACAACGATTGTTCGTGAGCTCGAGCTCCTTAAAGTAAATAAAGTTTTTGTTTATGGCACCATTTCTCGTTACAATGACACTGATAGCATCGCGAAATGTCATGGAGGTTGTCATCAGAAGACTGCAAGGTCGCGTGAAATGGTTCAAAAAGTGAAGGAGCGACTTGAGCGAAATCTCCGACGAAGTGCCAATCAAATGGCAAAAGAACTGAAAATATTTGACGGTAGCATCCACCGCATACTGAAAACTGATTTAAAAGCCAAGCCTTACAAGACCCAAAAGGCGCATGATCTCACAAAAAAGCAGCAACAAGTCAGACTTGAGAGAGCGAAGGAGTTGTTTCGCTTGGCCGAAAGCGGTCAATTTCCGAACCTTGTGTTTTCTGAAGAGGTATTTTTCAAATCGAGCAATTCGTAAACTCCCAAAACGATAGGATTTATTTGGCCAACCGTTCATACGAGAATTTGAGTCATCGATTCGCCACCAGGAGGCAGCACCCGCCACAGGCAATGGCTTGGGCTGCTCTAACTGCAGATGAGCGCTCTCCAATCGTTTTCATTGAGCCTGTATCGAGAAAGTATTCTGGAGGTTGCTTAGAAGCCGTGGGCAGACAAACATTTCGGTGTCAGATCATGGACGTTTCAACAGGACTCGGCACCGTCTCACAAAGCTCGACTAAACCAACGTTTCGAAGAACGTTCCGCACAATGTCTTTCAAGTGGAGTGGAGCAAAATACTGCAAGTCACATTCGGGTATCTTGCGACACATTTAATTGGTTACACTTCGAATGCCGGACCCTGTATAAAAACCTAAAAAACTGTAATGAACAAAAAGATAAAACAAAATGTAAATTAAAAAATAAAAAAAGGCAATTTAATTAAACAACTTAAAAATCAAGTCACAAACACAAGGAGGTCAAGAATTCAAGGATTTATAAAAGTAGAGTACATTCTGCACACAATTTTTAGAAACTTTTCGGTACATCGCTTGCCACGAACCTCCTTTTCTCCATTTTTTCACACACATTTGTCTCTTTCATATGAAAAGACTCTGATGTTTTTTTTTATTTTTTCTCGGAACACAAATCGAAAGTATAAAAAACAGGAAAACGGTAAAAGCTTTTCATTTCGCCTTTACACAGAACGAGAATCGACCGTCAGATCAAATTTTCGTGGAGTTGCGGTTCAATACAAATCTTATAGCTGAATGAAACACTGAAAGCCATAGCGCCTGGAACTCAAAGCGTGTAAAGCCAACTTACTTTACAGCCTACAAATATGTGAATATGAAAATCAATCAAAAGAGGCGCAGATTTCATTGGTGACACAGCATTTCAGTAAGTCGGCATTAGGCTCTTAGATAAAAAAATGTGTAATTAGAAGCAATGTTAGATAAAACTAAATTTAAATAGTTAATGAATTATGAAAAATTAATTTTTCAATGAGTCAACTGTTTACTAAATGCGTCGCTGTTGGGAGGAAGGCATAAATATATTTTTCGATAGACAAGCTGCGATCAAGGCCCCGTCATCGCCATGTTGCAGCTCTCTTCTGGTCAGCTCCTGTAAGAAGGAGATCGAACGTCTGGAATGTGCAGGAAACATTTCTCTTATCGGGTGCAGGAAATATTTCTCTTATCAGGAAATATTTCACAGAACCAGTTTCAGTTGTCCCTATCTCAGACAATGATGACCCCTTGACTGTTTTTAAAGGATAACTGTATAATCTAAAAACTGTATAATATTTAAAAAAAGCGCAAGACATATGAAGTTTTATCTTATCGTGTGCTATCTCAAAAACACTTTGACTTCAGTACAATAGAAGCAGGACACTTAAACTGCTGAGGATACCCCGCCGTTCAATTTCCAAACTCATTGCGGTGTTCACTGCTCAGTGGGTAAACGAAACTCGTGCGGAGAAGCTTGGACTTCCGTAAAACCGTCATTGCAGAAGCTGCGGGGATCCTGCAGGGAAAGAGACTGTTGAAATGTCGGGGTGTGGCGGCTAAGCGTTTGATGTTCCTTAGTGCGCCTTTCGGGAATAGTTTGAGACAGTTCTCTAGCCTAGATCTCTTTTATCTCCCCCACAACATAAACATCACTGGATGCCAGAGGGTTTTTCTTTCTTTAAGTTTTGTAATTTTTGTAGGTATCAAAACCGCACTTCGGTGTTACTTGTAGTCTACCCGCCGTACTCTTACCATCCGACCTACCCTTCTAGATTCGTCGTATGTAGATTTTAAATCTGGGAAATTGTTATGTTATTTCATGTAGCTTCCATTTCATTTTTTTCATTTCGCTTGTAAGATAGATGACCTCTTTTTTGTTTTGTCGGGACAGCAAGTACAGCACTCAAACACAGTTAAGTCTATTGTATTGCACTCGGATTCCCTTTTCATTTTCTTTAAATCTACCCGACCTCCGAAGAAATGTGAGTAGATCTTGTGGTGCCAAGGAGCCAAGGAGGTCGTTTCTTAACACATTAGTGTCAAAAGCCTTAAGCCTGATTCGAGCGAAGGCGGGGTAGACGCACAGAAAGTGGTCCGCCGTTCTCCTTCTCCTCTTCACAAGCTGGGCAGAGTACACTGTCTGAGATGTCTACCTTTTCTATGTACTTCGCCCACAGAAAGTGGCCTGTTATCAGTCCGACCAGCTGCCAGCAGTGCCTTCTGCTTAATGACAGGAGGATTTGCGATAGTCGGTCGGATATGACAGGTAACATCAGTTTAGTCCATCTGCAGTCTCTCTCAGCCTGCCAAGCTCGGTTGTGGGTTGTAGTAGCCCATTTGCTAATCGTTGCTTTGACGGCTGCAGAAGGGAGTGGCAGAACGGGCTCCGGGCGAAAGAAGTTTGACTCAGAGCCCATCCTATCTAAGGAGTCAGAGGTCTCGTTACCAGCGATACCCACGTGTCCTGGGACCCATACTAGCATTAGGATATTATGTCTACCGACATAGATCAGCCTGATTTTACAAGACTCAACTACCCTTGAAGTGGTTGGAGGACTGTTTAAGACCATGAAGTCATGTGTGCTGTCGCTGCAGACACATACAGATCTGCCTCCATCTGTTTTCCACAGCATACATCGCCGCTTGAAAACCAGATGCGTACATTGCAAGAGCAAAACCACGCTGGATTCCACCTAGACCCCAGAACGATGGGCTACTTTTAAATTAGGTTAGGTTGTGGCGCGGAACCACTTGGACGATAAGTCATCCTTGCTGATACCATTGGTCAGGGCAAAATTTTGCGCAAGCAGGCTTTGACGAGGGCAGCAAGTGCAATGATACGACAGCAACATCAACGGTAGCGTAGCGGCGCGCTATATAAACGTGCATCAATGGCAAGATCAGAAAGTAGCTGTATGCAATCAAAGGTAGCAGCTCTACCGTTCGACTAGAAAACCTGGGCCTTCGCCTCCATCTTGCCGAAATAATTGATTACTGCAACCAAAAGCAAAGTAAAGAGAAATAAATCGAACCCAGCGCTGACGAACATCTTTAATATGAAGCAGGCTACTCGAATTGGGTACAGCAATGTACAAACTTTATACGAACGAGGCAATTAGAGCAATTAACCCAGATTATGGTCGCGGAAAATTTGCAAGATTGGGAGGATGGACTGCGGCGCAACCAGGAAAAAAAGTGTCATGAATGAAATAAATCATGAAATGTTTAGCTTTAACTAAAAAATAGCTACCTATTTAATTTTCGAAATAAATTTGGGTGTCATCCTTTACTAATACATATTTAACTTTTCACTCGACTCAAGGATAAACTGTTTAAGTAAATTTTTTATTTGGGTCTTTTGCTTTTCTTCGCAGTTAGTATCCTGATTCTCAAAGCTCTCAAAAGCATAAATGAATGTACGTTTAAGTATATATATGTGCATATGTATGTGTATGTGTATGAGTATATACGCGTATATGTGTTTGTAAATTAGTGCAATGTATGTACATGACGAGCATGAATGTGTTCGTAATTCGTGGTGTTATCATCAAATGGGCGATCGGGGATCAATTGTGTTTATGAATGTATGTATGTAAGTGTGTGTGGCAGCTTCCATTGCGATTGGCAAATTGCATTCATTGTACTTACGAGGCTTGAAAGCGGCAATGATGCCATCGATTGGATGTCTGGCATCGCCAATTGACCAGCTTTATTATGATTATAATTGTATTGTGGCAACTCGGGAATGGCAACGGTCAATGTTGGTAGTGCGCCTCCAGTTGTAGTCATTGCAGTCAATTGCCGTGACTGCATTTGCATTTGCGAAAGTGTTTTTAATGGCTGTTGTTGTTGCTGTTGCTGTTGTTGTTGTTGTTGTTGATGTTTTTGCTGCTTCTCCTCTAACATGGGATAGTAGTGCGATGAATGTCGTCGCACTACAACATTTACGTTCATCGGCAACAATGCCACTGAGCTGCATTGTTCTTGCTCCTTGTCATAGAAATCCAACAGCGAGTTGTGTGGCAGTGCCAAACTGGAAGCACGTTCCGATCTACGCACACCATTACATTCAGGCAGCCATTCATTGATGTTAAAACCGATGATGATGATGTTTTTGGTTTTTTTGTTATTGGTTAATGAGAGTAATTAGTACGAATTAATGAGAGAAATATTAAATAGGCAAAAATACTGGCAATTGTTTTTTATTTTTTTATTTTGGCATCGCAATGTTAATACGAGTATGTGCCTATGTACGAGTATATATACATACGTAGAGTGATAGCATATTTTATAGTAACTTACCGCGAACGATTTCGCTCTCCTACATTTCCAAAATGCTGGTCATTAACGCTCAAATGCTTTTGATTCACTGATAGTGTGGCACTCATGTTTTTCAAAATCGTCATCAATAATGTTTAAAGTCTATGTAAATGAGATGAAACGTGTAACATTTTGTTAGTAATTTATTTTTATTTTATTTTATAAAGGTTTACATAACAATAAAATTATTATACAAACTGAAAGTAGTGCAGCGCTAGCATCGGAGGCTTTCGGCTGGATTAGTAATTTAATTATTTTTATTAGTAGTGTTGTTTAAGTTTTTTATAGCGAATAATACTATACATATAAAAAAAATAAATAATTGGCGCGTACACTTCTGTTAGGTGTTTGGCCGAGCTCCTCCTATTATTTGTGGTGTGCGTTTTGATGTTGTTCCACAAATGGAGGGACCTACAGTTTCAAGCCGACTCCGAACGGCAGATATTTTTATGAGGAGCTTTTTCATGGCAGAAATACACTCGGAGGTTTGCCATTGCCTGCCTACATATATATTCTGTCAAAAAAGTACCGAGAATTGTTCATCAACTGTTCCAATGGAGCCATGTCAGTCACCGGTGACTTACATTACATGACTACTTTTATCTTTTTATTTTGTGCAAAAATGCATCGAAATAAATAAAAATATTTATACCAATTCTTAAATATCCTATTAAATAAAACGGGAAAACAAATTTTTTGTTGAACATTTTACTAAAACCCCGCTGGTGTTCAAAGTGTTAATGGCCTCTATCGACTCAAAGCGGCGTCCGTGAAGTGGCACTTTAAGTTTTGGGGAAAAGAAACAGTCACAGGGGGCTAAATCCGGTGAATACGGTGGTTGTTCGATAATATTTGTCGAATTTTTGATCAAAAAAGTGTTCATAATATGAGCCTTGTGAGACAGTGCGTTATCGTGGTGTAAGATCCATGAGTTTTCTTTCCACAAATTGGATCGTTTCCTACGCACATTCTCTCTCTCTGCACAATGGGTGCCATATTCGCTAACAATGAAACAAAAACACATTCGAATGCGGATTTCCCAGAAACACTTAGAGCGTTTTCGAAAAGATGAAAGGATAAAGTGCATTTTGTGTATCGATTCCTCACTATTAGTGAGACTTGGGTCTATCACCATGATCCTAAATCAAGCGGGGTAGTTAAAGAGTGGGGCGAATCTGGTTCTTCGACTCGAAAGGAGTTCGTGTCCAGAAATCGGGCACAAAAGGTGTTAGAATCAGTTTTTTTGTGATGCATAAGGAATTTTCTTGTGAATTACTTCTAAATTCAGAATATTATTATAACCTTTTCGACCAGCAGAAGGAAAAAATTCGTGAAAAAAGATCCAATTTGCAAAAGAAAAAAATTCTTTCTCATCAGGGCAATGCACCGAGTCCCAAGATCATTTTGACAATGGTTAAACTCCATGAATTAACCGTATTCTCCAAATTTGACCCCTAGCGACTTTCATCTGTTTCTAGATCTAAAAAAATTATGCGCGGAAAGAGTTTTTCATTAAGTGATGAGGTTATAATTGCTGTGGCAGCGTGTGATTCTCACTTCAGAGATGGAATTCATATATTGGAATCTCGTTGCAACAAGAGTATTGATGTTCAGGGAGACTAAACTGAATAATATAGTGTATTTCAAATCATAAAATTGTGTTTTTTCTTATCAAATTGCAAAACTTATTGAACAACCTAGTATATACTTTTGCAACCGTTAGCTGCTGTGCGTATCTTGGGGTAAATATAATATTACTAAATATTTACTTATACTTTTTACTGAATATTTCGAAATATTTGCCTCAAGGAAGTGTTTTAGTTCCGCTACTCTTTGCTTTATTCATCAACGACATTAGCAATGGCTTCTTATTTGATAATTTCCTATTATATGCTGACGAATTAAATATATTTTCAACGGACGTATGCAGGCCTTAAGCAGATATAGGCACATTTTTTAAGTGGTGTAAAAAATGTCATGCCACTTTTTCCACAATCTCTATTGTCTTTCATGCCTCTTGTAGCTTAACGAATATTGTTCTTCAATCTGTTAAATAATATAAAGATTTGGGTGTAATTTTTGAAAATCGATTTTTAATCGTCACAATAATTTCACCTTATCAAAACCATATTCTGTCTTAGGCTTTGTACGACAGAATAGCTCAACAATTTTACGGACCTTTACGAGTCTACCCTCAAATTATTGTTTACTGCATTCGTTCGCGCCAGGTGGGAATACGCCACATCTATTTGGACTCTATACCATAAATTTGTAATCGATAGGATTGAACATGTGCAAAAGGTGTCTCTGAAATTTGTACAATTCTTTCCGATCCTATCGCATCTTACACATCATACTTTTGCTATATATCAATTTGAAGTCCTTAGTAGAAGATCGATTCCTGCTCTCTTTCGTTTGTTTTCAATGTCATTAAAGGCGACATTGATTGCCAATCTCTGCTTCAAAGTATTAACTTTTTTACACCTCCCAGAATTCTTCGAAATGCTTTTCCTTTCTATTTAAATAACTTCATTAAAAATTGTGCTTGTAATGCTCCTATTGAACGTGCTCTTCGTGATTGTAATAAGATCTCCAATTCTAACTTGCTAGGTTTTTCAATGTCCAAGAAAGAATTTTCTGTCTATCTTTTAGTTGGTTCGATGTTAGGTTAGGTTAGGTTGAGCGGTTGTCCACTGTGGGACACACTCAGGCTCATGTACCATTGTGATGCCGCTTGGGGAACTTGCTCTTATCCCTCCTAAAACCAGTGTGTATTTATTCAAAAATTTTGTAACATCCTTAATTCCAACAGAGCCGAGATCTTCCAATTCATTAAAGGATTGTCTACCCAAAATGGCGAGTCTACGTCTGGATAGAGCAGGATAGTGACACAGAAGGTGCGGGATCGTCTCTTCCTCATCTAGACAACTTCTGCAGAAATCATGTGTATGTATGTACACCCATTCGCCGGGCGATGTTAATTTGTAATTGAATTATGTATAGAGTAGAATGGGGTAAGAGAGGTATGGGGGCACAATAGGTAGGTGGGGTTTTCGTCGCACCGTTTTTGCAGAGGTCACTCGTCTTATGTGAATTGAATACGTGGTGGGGAACAACGTTCGCGACTGTCATTTCGGCCGACACCATTGATTAGTTATCCTAGTTCTGGCGTCGTTTAGCTTTTTGTGAGCTTTTCTCCGACATAGCATTTTTTTTATTCTACGGTGCAGTGCATTTAATGTATGTAAATATTTGTCAGGTGAGTTTTATTTTACGTAGAAAATAATGCTGAACACGAATAATGTGTTAGTTTTTTGATATTTTTGTTTTTAAAAAAAATATCGACACTAACATAAAACATGTGCTTGGGGGCACTATAGGTCAGCCGTCTGGGGGCATTATAGGTCACTACTTTTAATTGAATAAAATAAATTTTAATTGTTTTTGCAGCAAAATGGTGCGTAATTATGTGCGAAAAACGCCGAAACGAAGTGAAGAGGACGTAAAAAACGCAATCGCGGCAGTCCGAGATGGCGCTAGTGTTCGATCAGCCTCTAAGCAATTTAAAATTCCGTTCGAAACATTACGTGCTCGCGTGATGAATTAAAGAAAAATTCCTAACTTTTATAACATGTGCAGTGTTCATACTCCATAAATAAAAGTTAAAACGGTAATTTCCAAGCCATGTACATTGTTATTTTCCCCTCACATATAGTGATCTATCGTGCCCCCCGATTTTGAAAATATCGAAAAAAAGTACCTTTGTCTTATTGAATGCAGCTTCCAAAATATTTAGCCAAACATAAGTCAAGCTAACCAAAATGTTAGCAGATAAATAACCTTTCAAAATCTTGCTTATTTTTCAAAATCAATGCAAAAACACCGTAGCAAGAGCTCTCCAAAAAAAAAAGACCTATCTTACCCCATTCTACTCTACATTTTCATTATTCTTATTCTTTAATACCATTAAAACTGGTCAGTCTGGTCAGAACTACCACAAAGGCATTAACTCACGGGGATGGTTAGCTCGAAGGCTCCCAAATTCCGCGCGTCTTGGACTATTATGAATATGTTTTGCATACACACAGATTTCTTTTCAATTATCAGCTGACTTCAGCATAAAGTCTCCGTTTTTTTTCTCCGTTTAAGATTTTAAAGGTTTCGGCAGCATAGCGTGGGTATTGGCACATTGGCAGCTTTTGCAGAAGTCATGTTTGTCTAGGCGTGCCTACCTATTTCCCGTTATAACGGCCATTGGTGTGCTAAGACTATGCTTATTGTCAGCCGATTCTCTAGTGGCTTTGTTACGCCAACTTTCATTTGCTGCTTTTAAATTTTTTTCAAAAATAAGCAGCTTACAAGTCTGTCCGTGTCATTGTCTGTGTGGTCATCAGTCAACTTGGCCAGGAGCCCGCGTAACTCAGCCATCTCGTTAAGAGATGTGCGGCATTTCATGGCTACCACTGGAGGTAGTCGACTGCGACGGAATTTATCGCCGCCTGGCTACCAGTGAAAATGTAGATATCAACACCCGGTATCACATCACACTGCAGCAGGGTAACGCCTTTTATTATTGCCATCAGTCACCAGCCTGCAGTCGGTAGGCCGAAAACTTAAGTAGATCCCCAGATGTTCGGAATATACGCCTTCGCCCACCCTGAGCAAGAGGTATTAACTGTAAAGGTAAGACTCCTGGTAGTCAAAATGAAATATATCTGCGTAAAAAATATACTTTGGTGAATCATTTATAATTGTACTTACGACATACACATATACCAATACATACTAACATATATGTGCTGGAAATATTTTAATGTAAAAGTAAATTCCTTGCCGTAGTTACCCACATTTATACAGTGTGTGTGGGTGTATGTACATATTCTTATACCACGGCATGTTTGTACCTATAAAAAATAAATAAATAATTGTCGCGTACACTTCTGTTAGGTGTTTGGCCGAGCTTCTCCTCCTATTTGTGGCCTGCGTCTTGATGTTGTGCCACAAATGTAGGGACCTACAGTTTTAAGTCAACTCTGAAAGGCAAATGGTTTTTCATGAGGAGCTTTTTCATGATAGAAATACATCCGGAGGTTTGCTATTGCCTCCCGAGAGGCGACCGGTATTAGAAAAAACAACTTTTTTATTTCGTTTATTCATGTACGGAGATTCGAACCTACGCACTCCCGAATGGAAATCACGCACCAACCCATTCGGCTACGGCGGCCGCCTCTAACTTAGTATTAAAAATTATAAAAATAATGGTAAGCATTTAACGATAAATTACACTATTAGGAAGCCTAGAGAATGCAAATAAACAACCTTTGAAGTTTTAATGGGCAAGAGGGTGTGGCCACTGTTGCATGACATTAAATGGTCACAGTGACAGGCGTTAAAATGTGCTACTACACATACCTACGCACATATACACTGCGTGGAAATATATGCCTTCATGTGAATTTATGTGTGTGTGTATGTATGTATGTACATATATTAACAGCAAATGCTTTAAACACAAGCGCATGTCTGTGGATGCATAAGACACATAGAAATAAAGGAAGCCTGTAAGGAAATCAACTGGTTCCAGCGATTGCAGAATGTTCCTACTCTCTTATGCACTCGGAATAGTTGAAACAAGGTAGAGAGGAAGGTCAATTTGCCTAGTATTGTTGTTGTTGTTGTTGAAGTGGTTGCGTATTTCTATTGAAATAATCCTAATGAGCGACTAGCGCCGTTTTACAATCTGAGATTTCATTAACTTGTTGTAAGAAAGGCTTACCGAAAGAGAGAAGGTCGAGCCAAGGAGCCCCGGGAGATTTTGTGGCTCCTAAAACACTCAGGCTAAAGAGCCCATTGTATTTAAAGCTCTGGAAATGGGGTAGATAGTCAAGGAGGGAAGGAGAAAAGTATCAGAGAAAGAGATAGGAAAGAATAGAGACAGAGATAGAGATAGTTAGTCCTGTGAGAATTTTCCAGATTCTTTGGAAAATCTGTAAATATCCTCCAGTTTTAGAGAACGAATATTACACATTCTCATGACATCGGAACCCAATACTCGTAGCCTTGCTCTAGCAAAGGCAGGACACTCACAGAGAAAGTGCTCTGTGCTATCCGCCTCCTCCAAGCATGACAGGCATATCGGGTTCTCGATGATTCCAATAGTGGTCATATGCTGACCCCATGAGTTGTGTCCTGTAATGATGCCGACCATCAACCGAATATCTTTCCTTGCTTTAGCTGGACCAGGACATTCGCATAAGTAGTGAAAAATACTTTCTTTCACCCCCTCCGCCTGGGATTGTAAGGAATGTAAGGTTGAGTCTGGATGCATGATCCCCTACCTTCCAGTGACCTGAAAGGGCTGCAGTGATTCGTGAGATGCTTGGGCGAGAGCATCCTAGAAGATTATTCATCCTCTGTTTTCTCATTGTAGTGCTTGTAGTGGATTGCTTTTACCTTCTTTCAGCTAAAGCATAGTAGTCTGAATGTTTTTATTGTCTTGAATGGGGTAGCAACTGCCACCGCTTCTGTTGTGTCTAGTTCCGAATCTTTTCTTGTTAACTTATCCGATATCTCATTACTCTCTATATTCCTATGACCGGGAACATAAATTAGAGTTTTGTTTTTTTGGGAAGGGGAGGATAAAAATGTCAGAAACATTTCGATTGATGCCGTTGGGCCAATGTGGGGCATGCTCCCAATGTGGGGCATGCTCCCACTAAAACCAATCTCCTCTCTTCGGCTGACTTCCACCTCAGATCCGCATTTGCACTACATCGAGGGTGGAACCATGATTGTGGCTATCAACCACAAAAAAGCCTGCGCCCAGGCTCTCTACCTATGATGTATGGAGGTTATACGTCGCTGACAATCTCCATCACTCTCGTTATGAAGCAGACGGAACTTTGAAAGTGTGCAATAATGTCTTGTGCATTACCGTCTTGTCTGCGTAGGATATGGTCGAGAGTCGTTAACTCAAGCGTCTGTAATTGTCGTCGGTATGTCTGAGTCGACCTCCTCTGGAACACTGTTTCATGTCCAATTCAGCACTTGTCTGATCAAACGCGGCGTAGGGCGTTAATATTATTTAGCTCTGGCTGTCGCTACTGACAGAGCTCTATTGTTCGCTTTTCTTCGTCGTAATTGCGCAGCGTACGCAATACTTGCTTGGAAAACTTGCATGTAACATCCCAGCAACGTTTTGAAATGCACATACTGTCAGTTAAATTTGCCTCACTTGGCTGTCTGCCAAAGATCGTAGCTACCTCCTCGCGCTCTCTTGCAAAACTTGAACAGTAGAAGAGTACGTGTCGCGCGTCTTCAAATTTATCTGGGTAGGTAGGACAGTGTGGCGAAGCGGAGGGACAAAACCTATGCGGATAATATTAGAAGCAGCCGTATCCACTCAGCAACTGACAGAGGAAGTAGTCCACTTATTTGTGTCTTCGTTCTAACCACGTAGCAAGGTAGAGATGAGTACGTGTATCCAGCGGGCTTTAGCGGAAAGATCCCAACTTCGCTGCCATTCGGTAGCACTCACTCCCATAAACCAGCCTATCCCCTCGTAGGTGTGCCTCTCGGATGTGATACCAAATAGCAAGCAATTCTGGTTCCTCTCTACACTGTGAAACTAGTTTGGATGGAATGTAATTGGAATCTAAGGCGCTGATAGCTGCTTGACTGTCTGATAGGATAACTACTCTTGCACCAATTTCTTTGTAGTATGATATTTAAGTTATTTGCAAGCTTCTCTGATTGCTAATAGTTCTGCCTGGAACACGCCGGCATAGTCAGGAAAACGAATTGATTCAGATAATTTGAGTGGGTCCGTTGATTCATGTACTTTTTTCATATAAGAAAAATCATGGGTTTCAAATTAGTGTCCTTCAAATAGATTCGAAAACATAAGAAATCAAGTACCACTTGGTTTCTCTATAGGCAAACAGTCTTCATCGTCATCGGTTCCTGTTTATCCCACTGGAGCATAGGGCCTCAATAAAACACCTCCATCTGATTATATTTTTTGCAAGATGCTTGATTTCGTTCCAAGTTTTTCCTGACGTCTTGACTTACTTCTGGACAGTTCTCCTCCAAGATATTTTTGGACGGCCAACCTTGCGAGCACCTTGTGGATTCCAATCCAGTGCTTGACGACAGATTCCCTTTGCGTCCTTGCGAAGCGTATGCCCAATCAACATCCATTTTCATAGTTTTATCATGTGAGCTACCGACTGAATTTTGCACTTCTCGTATAGATCGTCGTTATTTATGGTGTTGGGTCCCCACATCTTCAATATCCTGCTTAAACATCTGCTCACACAGCTTTGAATTTTGTTTTCGATCCAATTATTTGTGAACCAGGTTTTCAAACCATACAAGAGTACTGATAGTACATTTGTCTTAAAGATCCGTAATTTTGTATGTACGCTGAGGATGCTCGAAGACCAGATAGCTCGGAGCTGTGCATATGCGCCGTTTGGTTTATTTATTCTGGCGATAACGTCTAGTTTCGCACTATCTTCAGCGGTAATGATGCTACCCAAGCAGGCAAACGGTGTCAACGTTCTCAATTTGATCCCCATTTAAGAGGAACGGACGTGATCGGGGATCAAATTTTCATGGCTTTCGTTTTCTCGTGAATTATTTTTAGCCCTGCATTCAATGAGGTTAAGGACAGATCGTGAATTTTGTTCTGCATGTCGGTGTGTTTGACGGAGAGAAGGCATATATCATCAGCGTAGGGAAGGTCTTCAAGATGTTCATAGAAGTTCTAATAAATACCTCTTCTTTTCCCCTCCTCTTTCTTTTTAGTATATCATCAATAACAATTAGAAATAATAAAGGGGACAGCAGGCAGCCTTGCCGTATGCCAGCATTGGTGGGAATGCAATCAGTGAATATAAGCAAATGCCTTCAAGGCTTAAAGCACTTAACAAGTTGCGAATGACAGCCAGAATTTACACATCCATCAGGAGCTGAACTATCAGATTATGGATGTGATTTTTACCGCAACTACGACTTAGCCCCAGCTGATAACGGAATTTCCAATAAAGGCAGTTGAGTAGGATCTGGCGACGTTTTACACCTCAACTCACTGAGAGTAGCTTACAAACTTCCAGACGACTCTGGTGTGCTGAAATCAAGATCACTACATTCCATAGACTCCTCTTCATCACAGCAGGTTCTTACGATAAATCGGTAAGAGCTAAGTCGACGTGAGTTTAAGAATGTGGAAGATCTTGTAAGTATAATAGCATTCCCATCGCACAGCGATATTTTTTATTGGCTAACCAACATTTCCCACAGGGTTGTTTTTCATTTTCAACAATTTATTACAGGGTACCTACTTTGCGTATATGTACGAGACTTTCACACACACATACATACGCACATATACGAATACGCATATCGTATAGTGGCAAAGCCGCTTGCATGTGCGATTGTGTTGGCCATGGGCAACGGGATGGCACATAACAATAGATAAATTTATTGAATCCGTGAAATTAAGGGGCAAACTGACAATGTCAGCCGTGTCAGCAACAACAAATTGTGTATTCACAATATCACTTCGGCCACGTTGTTCCAACGTACATCTGTAGCCTGGCATTCCTCTTAGCGTCTCAACTACACAGCCATTGTACGTACACGCACACACACGCACCACATACATGCATGAATGCACTGAATCAAATGGTGTTTGCATGCCTTCAGTACGCACGTGTGTGTATGTAAGTGTGAGTATGTATGTATGTGCTACTGGTAAGTGTAGTATTTGCACTTGGTGCGCTCTAATGGATTTGATAAGCGCACAGGAAGCCCATGAATTACATTACTATACAAATCTACATGACTCCTTTACCATAGTTTACTTTCATGTGCTTACATAAATATCGCTTTGTTCATATGTAAGTGTTGGAAAATATATTAGAAAGAGGCCTTTTCCTTTAAATATTTAAAATAATTTGTTTTATCCATATAAATTTTTCTATATACATATTACGATTTCTCATATTTTATTAATTTCAATATTAAGTTTAGTTATTTTCCATTTTCTTTAGATAAACCAGATGGTACGGCTTCGCTTGCATATAAAATACATATATTTTAAAAGTATATTTAACACTGCACAACATTCAATTTTTGAAAGGGAAAGGTAACTATTTTTTGGTTTTGGCGCTTAAAAATAACGATTACAATTTGCCTCAAAATTACTTCGAGACAACGTTGGATCGGAGGCAACACTATCTTTTGAAGTGATGGAGCTCATTTGTCACCTAAAAGACAGAACCCTCTTTTATAACATCAACAGCTGATTCATAGAATAAAGGAATGACGTTCAAGGATCAGAATGCGACAGTGAGCAAAAAAACGCAGCTAGCACACGGTGTGCTTTCAGGACTTATGCCAAATATAGAAGGGCCACGGGAAGAAAAACGACAGCTGCCTGCACTTGTCAACATAACCGTGATTACATACGCAGCACCGATCTGGGCAAATGCGAAAAATTATTTTATAGCCATTCTTGGCCCACTCGAGCTTTGTGAGACGGTGCCGAGTCCTGTTGAAACGTCCATGGTCTGCCACCGAAATATTTGTCTGCCCACGGCTTCAAAGCAACCTCCAGAATACTTTCCCCATAATATTTCGCATTTACCTTGACGCCAGGCTCGAGGAAAACGATTGGAGAGCGCCCATCTACAGTTACAGCGGCCCAAATCATTACCTTTGGCGCCTGGTATTATTAAAGAAGAAGAAAAGTAGAGAGCCATTAGAGAGTGGCAGCTGGGACCTTTCTACAAATGGTCGTTGGACGTACAAACTGATACCAGACATAGAGAAATGGTATCGTAGGAAGCACGGGTAAGTTGACTTCTACATGACGCAACTGCTGTGCGGTCACGGATGTTTTAAAGAGTATCTACACCACTTTAATTTGGATAACAATACCTTTTCTTCGGTCCTCCCTGACGAATTAGAGAGTGCGAGGCATGTGCTATTCTGTCCCCGCGTTTCGACACAGAAAGAGAAGACCTTCGTAGGGTTTTTGGCGAGCATCTTACAGAGACACACCTTACGACGCAAATGTGCGATAAACCTGGAAAATGGCGAACATTAAGTGGTGTTGCTTGAGGTCTAGGCTGATGAGAATGCTGTAAGGCGAACACAACATAATTAAAATCTTAAAAAATATATTAAAAATATAATTTATATCTTAAAAAAATATAATTAAAACCTTAAAAAAATATAACTAAATTCTTGAAAAAAATATATGAAAAAATTTTGTTTAAGTCTTTAAAAAATATTTTGAAATTATAAAAAAAGAATATAATTCAAATCTTAAAAAAATATTTAAAAAATAAATTTTAAAATCTAAAAAAATATATAAACAAAATATAACTAAAATCTTAAAAATATAATTAAAATCTTTAAAAAATATTTTTAAAATATTAAAAAAAATAAAATAAAATGAAAACCTTAAAAATAATAATTAAAAAATATATTAATTAATCTCTTAATTAAAATCTTAAAAAAAATATATTAAAAAATTAATTTAAAACTAAAAAAAATATATATAAAGAAAATAAAACTAAAATCTTGAAAATATACAATACTTAAAACTTTAAAAAAATATATTAAAAACTATCATTAAAACCTTAAAAAATAGAATCAGAGTCTAGTACTGGCAAGGTTCCGGAAGGAGCAACCTTTCAGGCAAGAAAAAATAAAGTGAAGGTGTGCATTGTCAAGCAGTATAATAATTGGACCATATTTTTTGGAAAATCATCGAGGACAAGCAATTAGTCTTATCGACGATTAGTCTTATGAACGATTATTTTCTGCCAATGATGAGCGCACATCCTTCCTTCAGTACACAAATGGTTTCAGCAAGATGGCGCCAAGCCGCACATGGCAAAATAAAACATGGCGATACAGCGTGATTCCTTCCCTAACAAACTAATAAGTCTTTCGGTCAAATATCCTGGCCACCAAAGTCCTCGGATCTTTCCTATGGATCCCCTATAGACTTTTCCTGTGTGAGTACCTCAATAGTAAAGTCTATGAAGGCTATGAAACAAACCCAGCGACTATATCAGCACTAAAAGAAAATATAGTTCACGATTGGCACGGAGCACGAAGGCTAGAATCCAAGAGCGTATTCGAAGAAATGGTCAACATTCCTTACTGGTTCTTAAAATAAACTTTTATCATTAGAAGTTCTTTTTTTGAGGGTGACTCTCTGTTTTGTGACTTCTTTAACCTGATGCTGGAAAGGATCATACGAGCCACAGAACTTAACCGCTCAGGCATAATTTTTATAAGAGCGTACAATTCTAGGCATATACCGATGATATTGACATCATCGGTCTTAACAACCACGCTGTTAGTTCTGCTTTTTCCAAACTAGGTAAAAAAGCAAAGGGAACGAGTGCAAAATGAAGTAGCTCCTTTAAACAAACAAACAAACCCGCGAATCGGCACTCACGTCACTGTTGACAGTTATGATTTCGAAGTTGTCAGAGACTTCGTTTAGCTAGGATCCAGCATTAGTACCGATAACAATGCCAGCCTTGAAAACCAACGTAGAATCTCTCTTGCCAACAAGTGCTACTTTGGAATAAGTAGGCAACTGAGCAGTAAAGTTCTCTCTCGACGAACAAAACTAACACTCTACAAGGCTCTCATCATGCCCGCCTTAACGTATGATGCAGAAGCTTGGAAGATGACAACATCCGATGAGGCATCTCTTGTGGTGCTTGAGAAAAAGATTTTGTGGAAGATTTTTGGACCTTTACATGTTAGCGACGGCGAGTACCGTAGGCGATAAAACAATGAGCTGCATGAGCTTTACCATGATATAGACATAGTCCAGCGTCTTCGTTCGACCGAATAGGTACAAAGCCTCCGGCTCTGAAAGTATTCGATGAGGTGAAAGCTGGTGGTAGCAGAGCAAGAGGAAGACCTCCTCTGCGTTGGACAGATCAGGTGGAGAGGTGTTTAGCTTCACTTGTTGTGTTTAACTGGCGACGTTTAGCATGAAAAGAAACGACTGGCTCGCTTTGTTAAACTCTTCCAAAATCGCGTATGCGGCTATCGCGCCAATCAGGAAGAAAAATAATGGAATGATTGAATGGAATGACTTTCCCCGAATGCCTGTTTTTTAATATTTGCATTTTTTTATGAACTAAATTCCTTACAAAAATTATATAATTATATAGCTTTCAAAGATGTTTTCAAAACTGTTCTTTAAAGCATGCAAGTGCACTAGTTCCGAACTGAACTGAAAGAGTTCAAAGCAAAATACTCGTGTCTCCCACTTTATTTAAGTATATCAGTTCATTTAAGGGGGTAAACGCAGAATATTAATCAATATAATTAGAGATACATAAGCCTTGGCTTAGCTACTTAGTTCTTTCGATTAAATTCCATATATAAACAGACACAAAGACATATAATGATACATTGTATAAATGAAATATTGAATAGCAACGCATTTATTTTATAAAAAATTTAGGACATTTATTTTGCTTAGTTTATCTATAGTCACTTTTTTTTTGTTTTGCTAAGTGCCAGTGAGTTCATAATTATGTTACTCATACGCCGTGACATCGCATTTATAAGGCCAATTAAAACTTCAAAGTAGAAGTTTACATTTGAAAACCGATCAAACAACGTAAATGTATGCACGCAATAAGCCCCCATGAATTAATAACCGAACTTCAGTTTCCAAATAAACAGCACCATTTCCTCAATAGGCCGATATCATGTAATTTTTGGTGGACTCTCCGCAATGTAGGATGAGAAGGAATCTGGCGATTTGGATATGCTTCAGCAAGAAGACACCGCGCTTCCGGTAGTAATATCATTAGCACGATCGTATATGAAATGCATGTCATTTCCCTGATTGTATTTGATCCTATTTAATAACGATTTATTGCCAGCTCTGGTGTACCTCAGGGTAGTATTTTAGGGCCTTTATTACTTGTTTTGTTTATTAATGATATCTGTTCATGTTTTTCCTGTACTAGTTTTCTTCTCTACACTGATGGTTTAAAAGTTTATGCTGAAATAAAAATTCTCGTGATTAAACCTGCCTGCAGTCTGAGCTGAATAATTTATTTTCCTGGTGCCTTATGAATCGTACATTTCTTAATAATGAAAAATGTCATAAAATCACATTTTCAAAGCTACAAAATCCCCTTAATATCTCTTATCATATTAATTATACATATCTTGCTTCGTCTGATGTGATTAAGGATTAAGAGGTTTTCTTTGATTTAAGGCTCAATCTTATAAACGCACTTAAATTACGCCATTTTCAATTCACTTGCTATGCTTGCTTTTATAAGATGTCACTCATCCAACTTCACTGACCCATATACTCTCACGATATTATACATAGCGTTTGCTTGATCCAAATTATTGTAGATTACGCTGCTTTTATTTGGAGACCTTATCATGCAATCCGTATAATCGAGTGCCTTTCGCACTGCATTCACTTAATTTCTATCAGACCTGAAACCATAAAATGAATCTCGCTGCCGATTGATTAGTATTTTGTCAATAAGTGACAGAGGTATTTTTCAGACAGTATCATTTATGTATCTTTGATCTCGTTAATAGCGAAATTGACGGCCCGGCTCTTCTAGAAGGACAACCGTTTAATGTTCCTTGCAGAAATTTTCGCCGTTGCTAGATTTTTCGCGTTGGCTTTAGTAGGACATTATATAAGAGTAGTACCAACGTTGTCTGACTTTAACTATCTCTCAATTTTTTTGGATTTGAACTTTTGTGGGGCCAAACAGGTATTCCAAATGCAGGTAAAAAACTTCTTTCTATGTAAGAAATCAAAATCATTTGGATGGGGTCCACCGCCGCAAAACGTTTCCCTTTCATGGCCAAACGCAATTTTTTGAATAGGTAGAAGTCACAGGGAGCTATATTAGGCGAATAAAGTGAGTGATTGATGGTTAAAATGCGATTTTTAGTCACAAAATCAGTCACAAAATTGAATTGATAAGATGGGGCATTATTATGCAATAAGCGCCAGCTTCCTCGTTCGCAGTATTCAGATAGAATAGATAGATAGAAAATTGCATTGACCGTTTGGCTCGTTGGCACGAACTACTTGAGGACGATTCCCTTGGCAACGTAAAAACAAATGAGCACTTGATTTTTGACTTCTCCAAACTCGTGTGGTGACTCGTCAGGGGCCTTCTATTCGGCACTTCGGCGCTTAGTTTCAGGTTCATGTTCGAGACACCACCAGTTACAATGTTTTAAAGGAAGTTCTCGTCTTTTTTCGCATTTTTAATGAGGCCATTCAAATGTTGAATTCTAAGCAATTTTTGGTTCTCAGTTGACTTGTGCGGTATGGGACGTGCACAGACCTTTCGTAAGCTCAAATGATCTGTTAAAATACGATAAATGGATGTTTTGGAGATATTTTACTCTGATTCCATGAATTTCAACGATGATTTCTGTTAATTTTTGATAAATTTACGAGCAATTTCGACGGGGTTTTCGACGGCGGCCCATATCTTCATTGTCATTTACAACCATCTCTGAAACGTGTAAGCCACTCATGAACTCTGGCACGAGATAGACAATCATCGCCATAAACTTTTTTCATCAATTCAATTTTTTCGGTAAACGTTTTACCGATTTTAAAACAAAATTTGTTATTAGCTCTTTGTTCGAAACTCATTTTTGTACCGATGACACAAACATACAGACACTTTAGACGCAATAACTTCGCTTCCACTGAACCGAATGTCACCAAGCTTTTACTGGAAGTCAGCCAGGGATATAATTTCCAACGCACTAACTTATTAAAAAGATGGCGCCATCAGAAATATTTTTATGACGTCAGTCCTGTTTATTTTGGATTTCACCTTGTGTTTTTAGCAATTTCGTGGTTTTTTTTGTAGTTTTGAATTAATACCTTAAATGTCTGTTCTGACTTTTGTCAGATATTAGAGAATAAATAAATTAAGGGGAGATATACACCTAAAAGCCGGAAAAAATGTCATTTTTATGAATTTTTTTCAAAGGAAACTATTTAAAATGTATGATTGGGGTTTTATTTATCTAAAAGTACATATATTCAAAAATGTGTTAAATTTGTTTTAGCTTAAAATAATAAGAATTGTAAAGGATAATGTAGAATCCTTGGAAGTCCTTGAAAAAATCAGCCTCCGCGGTACCCAATGGCGTTTCTCCAAAAATCATCAGAAATAAGAAAACCAAAAAGATTATTAAACCAGATACTAAAATCTAGTCTTTGTCGTAGCCGATTTTGAAAATATCGATTTTTAACAAAATGGCGGACGTTTGAACATAAGTATTGATTATTGGGCTAAAAATGAGTTCTTATTTTGCCTATAGAACAAAAACTATGTAACGAAAAAAAAAATCCTATGACATCTACTAGATAATGTTGTATAGAATAACCACAAAAAGCCTCAAGGCAATCGGTTTATTACTTTTCGAGAAATTTTGGGTACCAACTTGAAAAACGTGGTTTTGAGAAAAACACGTTTGAAAATTTGGGAATGAATGAATGCCCATAAAATCGAGTTTCACGTTCTCGGCTGTAACTAGCTTATTTATCGAAATATTACCTTGTCCTTTTCACTAGATATTCTAGAGCCCTCAAACTTTAAGAAAATGCAAAAAAAAAAAAATCGATTTTTCACGACCTTCTAGGTGTATATCTCCCCTTAATAAATAATCCTGCGTTAGAATAAATAGACAAAATAACGAAAATATGTCACATTGTTGAATTTGAATTTATGTTTCGGTTGGTGAATAAAAGACTTGAAAGAGACTTAAAACACTAATTCTCGATCGTTCGTAAGAATCTCTCTGCACGAAATTGTCAACGAATAATTTTCTTCCAATTCAATACAAAAAATATTTACACGAAACAAAGCTCCAGTATGATAAAAAAATACTCAATTAAAAAAAAAAAACTAAAAAAAATTATAAATATATAATAATAAAAAAATAATAAAATAATAATATGATGTTTCTTGCGCTCAATGTCTATGCAAGCCAATGCCTTGAAGCTATTCATATTCGACCTCCTATTTTAATACATATTAGCCTCCTCTATCAATTACTAAAAAACCATTAATGCGCTTGAGGGCATTTCTAATGAGTTTGACAAATTTTTGTGTGAAATTCTGTGCGTTATCGAACTTAATATCACCAAAACTTTCTATTGGTGGTCAGCCTATTTTATTTCACAAACACACACACACGCACGTTTTACACGCTCACTGCTCGTTTGGCAAATACATCTCAAATATTTAGTTATGCGATAATTTGTTAGCCAGACATTTGCCACAAAGAATGATTACGGAAATAGAATTGATGGTTGTATATCTAAGTAGGTATACACTTACACTTGTATGATTACACTCAAACCATGTCAGAGTATTTCCGCTGAGATTTCGTCTTCGTTAAGCCAATTAGGGAGTCCATTACAGGCAAATAACAATTTTTGTGAATAACTGCCAATACGTGGATGTGGAGTTATAAGTACTCGTACTTTATGTGGTTGTTGCTTAATTATGTTGTTTGCATGGGTCTTTATAGACAACCAATTACTAATACAAGTAAGTATGCATACCACTACATATGTAATACGTACAGAGACTAATGAAAAATTTCTAAGCAACAAAAATGTGATTGCTCTTTTAAAGACTTTGTGTTGGACTTTATCGGACAAGCTTCGGTTTGGATGTGACTTGACTTTGAAGTCAAGAATGATAGAATAAGAAATTCCGCAGATTGAACTAGAATTACGGTCGATAGAATGATATCGATGATATAATGACATTTTTTGAATTAAACCAGGCAAATGAATTGAGGGAAAGTACCGTCTAATGCATTTGCTGAAGAAATGGCAGTTTTGCTTTAACTTTTGCATGACAGGGAGGAAATTTATGCAGCTTACAATAAAAGGAAAGGCTGATATTTTCAATAAATTAAATGCGGGAATTTTCATTAATGTTTTAGCTAAAAACTTTCATGCTCATAGAGCAACAATATCTCTAGGAAAAAATTAACATTCGATAAAGAAGTTTGTTACGCGATTTGAATCCCGTCCAGGTGAAAGGAAAGCTTTTAATATTTCTGAGTTTCCAAAAATGGAAAAGAGAAAGAGAAAGCCAAGTTATTACATGCCAAAATTCAGGAAAAGCCTGGATGCTTCCAAACTAGGAATGGTTGGGTTGCAAGCCTTTAAAAGAGGCAAGGAATACGATGACTAAAAATGTATACAGAAAAACTATCAGCCAAGCGGCGATAAAAGCAATAAACTCATATGAAGTTTCATCTAAAAATGTTTAAAAGACCAGGGAAGCCATTTAGAGACTAGCCGCAGACGGACGGTTGCACATCTATTGGGACATAAGGGCATTGCAGGAAATGAAATTGTACGAGTATATGAGATTGCCAAGAGCGCTGTTAACATACCATTTGAACAAGAAAACGACCTACTGAAACCTTTAAGGGGTTACATGGGTTTCGTCGGGTAAAAAAGGCCTATTTTCAATATTTTTTTTTCTATGTAAAAAAATATTTATTTAATTCAAACTTTTTTCTGTCTTATAGATACATGTTTAAAGAATAATTTCTGAAATTTTCAAAAAACAAAAAATTAAAACTCCTCAATTGGGACGTCATATCCGGTGACCCCTCGAAAAAAAGGTGCGTCCGCGTTGTCAGCATAACTTCTGACAGGCCCATCAAAAAAACAAAAATTAGTGCTTTAATTAAGACCATAAACTCGAGCTTGAACGAAGGAAAGAAAAAAAGTAAAAATTGGAATTTTGGCAGACATTTTTGCAAAAAAAATTAAAATTTCGGTCAAATTTGCTTGACATTTTGTTTTTTTTTAAATAGTTAAAAAACAAAATCCTTCGTTCAAGCACGAGTCAATTGTATTTCGAACACCTGTGTAAAATTTCATCAAGATCGGTTGACATTTGACAACCGACTTTGAAAACACGGTTCCGAGAAAAACGCGTTTGAAGTTTTGAGTAACAATAAAAGTGGCTTGGGGCGCACACATTCCAAAGCCTGTATCTCCGAATTTATTATTCGGATCGACTTGAAAATTTAGGATAATATCCCTGGGATGTTGTAGAAATTAATAAGCCAAAAAAAAAATAAATCGCTTTTTTTAAACAAAGAAACCCATGTAACCCCTTAAATGCGGCATACGTTGACATCGTTGCGGGCAAGAAAACACGGATAGACAGGGGGTGGAATAATCTAGCCACTTACAAAACCGCGAAAACCATGTGTACACGGAATGCAGATAACTACATCCGATTCGTCCTGGCTCTGTCCAGAAAAGAAAGCAGAACTATCGTAGGTATGCTGACAGGCCACAATTTGTTAGCGGCACACGCAGACAAGATTGGAATTACAAACAACGCTAGCTGCAGATTTTGCAATGAACTGGAAGAGAGGGAAACGCTAGAACACCTTCTAGGTTCTTGCCCTGCGTTAGCTAGAAACAGATTAAAATGCTTAGGAGCTTTACAATATGAGAAGTTAGAATGCCGCTCGGGGTTAGAGCTTCAGAGTTTACGTAGATTCGCAAAAGACGCAGACATATTACAAGATGTCTACTACAAAGAAAAGTAAAGGTCCATCTGGTAGCACTAAGGTTCAATAGGTCGCCAGCCAGCCAGGTCGACCTAACCTAACCTGACTCCATCAACCCATTTCAAGACAAATTTAATAAAAAAATTATAGATTTAAGTTTGACAAAAGAGCAGACATGCAATGCCGATTAGTCTGGCTTATTTTGAAAGCTCTTACTCCATAAAAATCTTGAGCGCTCAAACGAAACCTGCGGCTGCGGGGCATAAGAGAGGTGAAAATAACATTCCTCGTTTGCATGGAGGCTGCTGGAAATCATAAAGTAAAAATATTATAAAGTAAAAATAAATATTAAATTATATAGATTATAATATTGGGAAATCGGCGAATCCGCGTTAATTAAATTTTTTTTTACTGTTATACCTGTTGTCTACTAAGGAAATAAATGTGGTTGGATGACTGAGCTTTATATGAAGAATGGTTTCACAGAACATTTGTTCCAGAGATATCTCCACTTTTTGTCAAAACAAAAAATCCTGTTTCAATAAAAAAAATAAATATACAAGTAAAGAGTTCCTTCGTAGGCAAAATCTTCCGGAAAGAGCACTTCTTCTTATTGAAATTGCTCCATGCCATTTCAAAGAAGGCTAGTTAAAGAGCAACGACGCCCAAATATCGGCAATGTGCTTTCCTCCATATTTTACGGCTCTAATACAGCTCATGGATCAAAATGTTTTAAGGCTTACTAAATTGAACTACAAAAAATCCCTCTTGTCACATTGTTGCGCGTGAGAAACTATCGATGAGTCACTGCGAAATATTGCCCTGAAAAATGTTACAAGCTGGGATACTCTTACTGCAACTTCAATTCAGTCATCGTTTCAAAAACTGTTTGAAAAAGCGTCTGACTTGATGATTGTGACGATATGATTCCACTTTTGCAGTAACGATTGCAGATAGCTGATGCAATATTTAATTCAATGCAACTTTGCCTCAAGTCTCCCAATCTGAAATCGGGCAATGGCTTGTTGAACCTCATTCGAAACCCACAGCTTTAAATATTTAATTTTATACGCCAATGACAGCTTCTGCATACAAACTGCATCAGAAAAAGGGATTGTTCTTGTTTTTGAGGTTTTTATCGTCTCGTAAGTATTGGGATCTCATGCGAAGTGCAGCAAATTTGACCTCATCAAGCGCAGTACTCATGAGTAGGACTTATGTGGGTTTAGAAGACGAATAAAGTAAGAGCGAACATGGTCATATATCGATGAGCTCAGATAACGAGGCGCTCACGCTCATGCTGTGTAAACTCTACTCGGTATTAAGTCTTCGCATTGTACTCTCTGAGAGTGTATAGAATATAAATGAGCAAAACGCACATTTATGTGGAGAACTTGTTTGATATACAGTCACAGTTTATTTGAAACAGACATGATATTTTGGTCCGGCACTCGAAGTGTAGTCAACTTCAGACCGCTCGGGCCCGCGCATCAGCTGTCTATTACTTGGCTAAATGACAGTCCAGAGTATTGTTTAGAAGCGCGCGAAAGTATTTTGCTCAGAGTAAACGCGAAAAAAAATCAGTAATGGATTTCAAACGTAATGGTGTGATTGCATTATATTTGGCTGGAAAATTACAACCAGCGATCGTTCGTGAGCTCGAGCACCTTAAAGTAAATATTTATTTATCGCACCATTACAATGATACCGATAGCATCGCGAAACGTCATGGAGGTGTTCATCAAAAGACTGAGCGTCACGTGAAGTGGTTCAAAAAGTGAAGAAACCACTTGAGCGAAATCCCCGACGAAATGCCAATCCAGAGGCGAAAGAACGGAAAATATCTGACCGTAGCAACCGCCGTATACTGAAAAATTATCTCAAAGTCAAATCTTATAAGATTCAAAAGGCGCATGATCTCACACCAAAGCAGCAACAAGTCAGACTTGAGCGAGCAAAGGAGAAAAGCGCTCAATTTCCGAGCATTTTGTTTTCTGACGAGCAAATTTTTCAAATTGAGCAATTCGCAAACTCCCGAAACGATAGGGTTCATATGATCGATCGTTAATACGAGAATTTGAGTCATCCATTGGCTACCAGGAGGCAGCACCCGCCACAGGTAATGGTTTGGGCCACTGTAACCGCAGATGGGCGCTCTCCAATCGTTTTCATCGAGTCTGGCGTCAAGTTAAATGCGAAATATTATCAGAAAGTATTCTGGAGGTTGCTTTGAAGCTGCGGACGGAGTCGGCACGATCTCACAAAGCGCGAGGGAACCAAGAATGGCTAAAACACAACGTTCCGATTTTCATAACGTCCACACAATGGCTCTCAAATTCACCAGACGCGAATCCGATGGATTTTTCTCTTTGGGCCATTTTGGAGACCAAGGTCCGAACTGAAAGATTCACCAGTCTCGAGACGCTGAGTGCAAAATACCTGCAAGTCACATTCGGGCAGCTTGCGATTCGTTTCTGGACCATCTCAAGGCTACGGTCACGGCAAAAGGTGGTTATATCGAGCAAAAGTAAATTGATTCTTAATTTTGTATTATTTTCACACATTTTTCACTTTGAATTGAATAAAAGTAATTTTCCTAACAAAATGTATAGCCCTTTTAATTGATTACACTTCGAGTGCCGGACCCTGTAAGTACAGTTCAAAAACTATGCATTTCTAGTTTTTGAAATTTTAAGGTATTTAGTATTTTCTTGAGTATCCTTTATTATCGATTACAGCTTGAAGTCTACGTTGCATGGAGTCAATCCATTTTTTTTGTGTATTCTGACCTAATTTGGTTCTATTTTTCAAGTATCGCCTTTTAACAGATTTGTTATGGATGCCATTTTGTCTTATATTTGTCTTCAAAAACGACTACAAATTAGTATATTAACTGGCCTTTAACTAGAGCTCCATGCAAGCGAAAAAAACCACCCGTTATTTATATATTTGTAGCTTCGTGCAATCGCTTGCGTACTTGTATAATTTCATTTGCATTTTCAATTGAAAATCCTCACCATCATCTAAGCTTTGTTTGATGAACAAATTGCCCGAATTTTGGTCTATGCTGTAGTCAGTGAAAATTCAAACAGTAAATTAATCCTCTTGCCGCGAAGGTTCTAGAGGATACCAAGAATATATATGTATATGCATGTATGAGGGAAAAAATGTTGAAAGTGAATAAATGCAAGGACATGTGTTCACCGACTGACAAAATGTTGCTTGTAAATGCATAAAATAGGCCAAAAACAGCAACGGGACGAAGACAAAAAATAGCATTACATGTACGTATGTATGTATCCATATATAAGTACATATAGTCAAATTGACGTGAACATGTTTTTCTTAGATGTTTGGCCGAGCTGTTCCACCAATTTGTGATGTGCATCTTGAGGCTGGAGAGCACTACGGTTTTGATATCGGGATTTCATAGAAAACTTCTTCAATGGCAGAAATAAACTCTGCATGTCTGTCACTGCCTGGTGAGAGTGATGACTTTAGAGCGTACATTTTTATTCTTTGATGCTTGATGCTCTTGGTCATGCACTGAACCCGCGGCCAATCATGCACAACCCACGCACAAATTCACTTACCTATGGCGGCCGTCAGAGCGAAATAACATGGCTGACTAACAAATAGATAAATAGACAAAAGTGGACATGTATTCTTGTACGTATATAAGTAGGTATGTAGATACAAAGCGGCCGTATGCAAAATTCTTAGCAGACACTTTTGGATAGACTTAAGCTTTCATTTAAAATTCTTGTCATGTCTCAGCTGCCACTTGCAATCGGCCACATTTTTCATACACTATGGCGACACTTACACTTCAGCGCACACACACTTACACTGCGCCCGCTCAGCATGCCCGTCGTTGGAAATGTTGCTGCCGATTGTAGTGCTCGAGGTATTTTTTTGAACTTCAAACATTTATTAGGTACTTTTTAAAGTCTTGCCGATTTTTTAGTGCCCGAATGCACACATACATGTGCATATATATAATTATACGGTATATCTCTAAGCACTGAGGGTTGGCGTTCGAATGTTGTTATGGTGTTTGATTGCCCATAGACAATTCCCAAATTGTTCCCACTCTAAATAAATACTTCTAAATAAGCACTTCAATTTCCTCTCATATATTCTTGCATTCAATGGCTGGTCCAAGGGAAAAATATAAATTGCCATTTGGTGCGCTAATAGTAAGGACTAAGCCAACGAATCATGCCGTCGAGTGCCACAATGCGTTTAATAAGCACATAGAAGAGGGACTTATTGATAAGTTTGCCAATTTATTTGCTTCATATTCATGTTTATAAATTTCTATATAATATAGTTTATTCTCCTACAAAAACCACCTACAAAACTATTTAAATTCAAGTTTCAAACTTTGTGTGAATTCCAAAACAAAAAAAAATTAAAGTTACCACTTTTTAATTAGAACTTTTAGAAAAAAATTCGAGCATACAGTTTTGCAGCTTAGTCGAAAATCGCGTTTATCTTCGGAATCATTTTTTTCGCTGACGGGTTTGCGTATTTTCTTCTATATAAAAAAATAATGCCGATCACTTTATATCTAAGTGCCTCACATTTAAAAAGGGTTTTCTGAGTAATCAAAATGAGGTATTAGCACATGGGCTGAAAAGCCCCGGGCCTAACACATAGACGATACTAGTTTTACTCAGTGATGGTAAATGTAGAGAAAATTCCCTACATGTAGGGATTTTTGTCGAAAAATGTGGATGTAGGAAAAGGACAGATTTTGTTAAATTCAAAAAGGACAAAGGACAAGGAGGACAAAAAAAAAATTTGAAATAGCGGGAAAAATTAGAAAAGTTCATTTAAAATAAAAATCCGCAGTAAGGTTTCTTGCCAGACTTTTTTTCTTTATGGCAGAATATTTTTAAAAGCGTTAATACGGCAACATGGCTTTTTTTTCTTCGTGATTTTTTCTTCGCACGAAAATTGTTAGTTTTCTGGTGCTTTTCCCTTTTGAAGTAAGTTTGCAATTAATTTAGTTTTAGCTTTTTTTATATTTAAAATGCATATATATTTATATTATATATGAGTCCCCCTCTTCGACTGATTCTTCGGAGGAACACCAGAAAAAACAATGCAAGTATCGGAAACAAAAGGTCAATAACAAGTGGCTTGAAGACGACAATTTTAGTGGCTGCAAGTGGTGAACCATTTATCCCACTCCGTGCCGAATTTTGAGAAAATAAAAACTCTGCCTTGTTTTAAACAGAACAGAACAGAGTCTTTTTGCTGACTTTTTCTTTACATTTGTGTTTATAATATAATAAATATGTGTACTTATATATATTTGAAATAAAATTTGTTTTTATTATAAAGTGTCAAAATAGCACCAAGTCCAAAACTTAGGCAAATAATTCAATTTTGACGTTGTAGAGCCTCATTATAGTGTAAACACAGGAGAAAAATGTAGGGAATTGTATAGGGAAAATTTTTTGTAAGCGTAGGGAAAAGTAGGGAAATTTTTTGGGCTTGGTTTTACTGCGTTCACCTATTTTTCAGTTAGTACTAATCTTAAAAAGACAGCTGTTAAAATTTCATAATATTATATTCTTTGGTTCGTGAGTTATTGTACTAAGAGTGCGGCTACTTTTGTTACTTTCAAAGCAATGGATCAAAAAGAATTTTATGTTTTAATTTCACACTGCTTCTTGATGGGTACAAAAATACTGTTCAAGCGAAGCAATGGCTTGAAAAGTGTTATGGGGACTCCGCCCCATCAAAAACAACAATAAAACGATAATTTGCTGACTTCAAACTTCGTTGTAGGGGTTAGGTGCCATCGTAAAGATATCAAAGGAATGGGTTGGCTTTATATTGCAAGATCATTTTACTATGAGGAAGATCTGTTCAAAGTGGGTGCCGTTGACCAAAAACAAGAACGTCTTGATGATTCTGAGCCAATCGGAACAATGGCAAAACTACATGAATTGAACTTCGAATTGCTCCCACATCAACCTTATTTGCCAAATTTGGTTCCCAGCGACTATTGGCTGTTCACAGATCTAAAAAAATGCTCGCCTGTAAGAAATTTCGCTCGAATGAAGAGGTTGTCGCTGAAACTGACACCTATTTTTTGAGGCAAAAGATAAAAGGTTCTACAAAGGTGGTATTGAAATGTTAGAGCGGCGCTGGAGTGATTGCGTCGTTGTTTTTGGAATTTGAACAAAAAACAACGTGCCTCCTTTGTTAGGCCTGGGACTTTTCAGCCCATGTGTTATATTCTATATATATATTATATTATTACATATGTAGCTGAAAAGGAAGTTGTATGAGTGGGAGAGTCATTTGTTAACAAGAGAATTTAGCTGTGTACTCATACGAGTTCATACATATATATATATAAAATGGTAGGTAGATTGGTAGGTAAGATGGCAAGAGTTCCCCAGGTATAATCTAGTGCTGTTGATGTAGTGGAGGAGAGAAAAGAGATCAAATGGTATAAGAGACGAAAATTGTAACTACATTTTGCGCAGTTTTCTAGAAATACATAAAAATTACAAGGAAGCCCCAAAAGTTTGTATTTGATGCGTTTTTAATGCTTTACGTCACTGGGCCGCGTTTAACTATGGCTTTTAATAAAATTTTGACTTTGTGTTTTTATGGAATTTGACAGTTTTTGCGGATATTAAGCTACAGGCATACGAACATTTTTATTCCGATGATGCCCAAGCATAGCGACTGATTCTCAAACAAGGTCGCATATTTATAAAATAAAACAATTTTATTATTACATACAGGGTTGCCAATATTCGACGGAGCCATCTGGCAACCCTGTATCTTTTGACAGAGAAGTCAGACCGCTTAATGACATACCGCGTTGGAAGCGTCAGTCCAAGCAGATTTTTATCATGGAACAGTAGACGCCACGCGAGCGCTCCCAAATTGTTGAAATTTACATTCAACAAAAGAAGTCAATTATGAAAACTCAACGTGCGTATAAAAAATTAAATAATGTGAAAAGTGCGCCTTCCAGAACACCATTAAACGTTTGTACGAAAGGTTTTCGACTGGTGATGCTCTTTCTAATCCAAAGAGGCCAAATCAAAACCGACCAAGGCGACGTTGAGACGTCGCCAAGGACATCCCAAAATCGCCGTTCTCAGCAGTTGGGCATTGCTCGGACCACTTTACAACGAATTACCCGCATTGATTTGCTTTTATTCCCGCATAAGATTCAATTGACGCAAAGATTGTTGCCTGCGAACAAACCTCGTCGATTGGAATGGGCCCAAAGAGTCAAAGAGGCCATCGAATATGGGCAACCCTGTATGTATGTGTAAAATAAATAGTGACCAACGAAATCCAGAAAGGATGTGGAAATATCCATCACTTGAATTGAAGAGCACTCATCGCGATTACATATGTAGAAGCTTTCATTTTCTCAATAATTCTGTTATCATATACATACGTACACATACATATATATGTATTTATAATATGCATGCAGGGTTGGTACATCCATACAAGCACGAGTTTGAATAGAATGCAGAAGTTTTGTCCATTTAGTGGCTTATCTAATCGGTTACCAATGAATTTGGCAGAATGAACTATTGAGCCTTGCCTCAGTAGTTTGTTTGCATAACTGTGTTTATAAGCAACTTATTGTGTGTTAGTGTGTGTGTGTGTGTGAGTACCTATGTGTATATGTGTTTTCAACCAGAGAATGTTGACTACTACCAGCAAACTGCAAAATTTCGTGCCTTTTTGTATGAACATCCAAAGAGTTTCCACAACAATCTTTTCTATAAATATTTCAAATACGAGGGGTGCCTTTTATTTGGCAGGATTTGGCAACCCTGGTGTTGCAATCTGGCAACTGACAGCTGTTTCGCAAAGTTTGACATTTTTTGGCTTTTACGTACTCAGAACGTTTTGAAATACCAGCGCTATTTGTGTTGTTTAAAGTAACTTAAAAGATTCATCTCGGTCCAAAAATGGAATTAAATCGTGAACATTTTCATGCGATTATTTTTTACAACTTTCGACGTGGTTTAACTTAGCAACGTTGCATGGGGGAACTTAATTCATTTTTTGGCGAAGAAGCTCCATCAAGGACCAGTGTTTATCGATGGTATAGTGAATTCAATCGTGGTCGTAGTTCACTCCAAGACGAATTTCGTGAAGGTCGTCCAAAATCAGTTGTTGTTCCGAAAACCATTGATCCTGTGCGCGAACTGATATTGCAAGATCGTCATGTGACCTATCGTGAGATTGAGACAATCTTAGGCGTTAGTGGGACCAGCATACATTCAATATTGCATAAACATTTGACTGTCAAAAAAATTTGTTCGCGTTGGATCCCACACAATTTGTCAATCGCTCAAAAAAAGGCTCGTGTCGATTGGTCGAAGGAAATGCTCAAACAATTAGATCGCGGGGCTTCGAAACACGTCTATGACATTGTGACAGGTGATGAATCATGGATTTACGCGTATGAGCCCAAAAGTAAACAGCAGTCGACTGTATGGGTGTTTCAAGATGAGTCAAATCCAACAAAAGTTGTTCGCGCACGAAGCACTTCCAAGCAAATGGGTGCCTGTTTTTTCGGAAAAACTGGACATGTCGCAACCGTACCACTAGAACAACGCAGAACAGTAAATTCTGAGTGGTACACAACCATTTGTTTGCCAGTTGTCTTCCAAGAAATTAGGAAAACCAATCGCCAAAGACGGATCACTCTTCACCAGGACAATGCGAGCTCTCACACATCGGCTCAAACAACTGCATTTTTGAGCACCCAAAACATCGAATTAATGGGTCATCCGCCGTATAGTCCTGCCTTGGCACCGAGCGACTTCTTTTTATTTCCGTACGTAAAAAACAAACTGAGAGGTCAACGTTTTTCGACGGAGAATATTGTGAAAAACAATA
>JAYXIM010043918.1:0-10565 GCA_037575425.1 Anastrepha fraterculus
GCTTAAAAACTAATAGTGAGAATCAAAATGTGAACTGTTGCTGTTGTTATGTAACAAAGAGAGAGAGAGAGAGAGATTGGGTTAGATAATGCGATTAAAGAGCGTTTAAAAATATCAGTTAGTAAGGGAGAAAATTAAGAAACGTGAAGAAGATATGTGAGAATATAGGTAGGAGACGTAAAGAGAGAGTGAGTAAGGAAGTGTGTTTTGGTGGTAGTGGGAGCACATTCCCAGACTATATCTTTTATTTTTTTTTATCGAATAAATTTCTTATTGACAAATTTTTTGTTAGTCGAAAACTTTAATACAATCCACTCTCGTTACTTCGAAATTCGAAGGACTCTTAAAATAGTACGAATTATCGAGTGTTTGAAATATTAAATGGTTTGAAATTTTTGAGAGAAAATTAATAAAACTTCGAATTATCAAGTGTTTTTATTAACCTGCCAATGTTTTACATATTCATAATGTGAATGAAATAATCTTTGAAAAGAACTCATTTATACGGGTTTGGTTTGAAGCACATTGCTGCTGCTCATACTTTTCAATAATTTTCTGGAAGGAGAAAAAGTGCCAGATATGCTGTTTCCTCAGTTTCGTTTTGTAGACAAAAGTTTTGTAAGTTATCGAATGAGCCTCCTGCTACCTTAACTGACACCCCTGCCAAAGGTTCTGATGTATCGTCTTCACCTTCATCGCTGCTCTTTTCATTCGTATCTGTCGCAAATAAAATTTCGCCATCGGTTAGTGATCCTGAGACAGCAACATCGTCATCCACTTGAACATAGTCAGAAAAACTGACACCGCTGATGTGAGCTACTGATACTATTGATGGTTCTTCATCATCCATAATTATTTGGGAATTGTCCTGATCTTCTCTTACGAAACGCGATTTTTTGAAGCAGTTGAGAATCTTTAGGGGTGTTGCAGCTCTCCATGCCTTGTTAAACAGTAAAATAGCTATGAGAACCGTGATATTCGTAGTTAGCTGCTTGTTGAGAGATTCCAAAACGATCTTAGCAATTTCTATGCGATAAAACGTCTTTAAATTATGGATGATCCCTTCTTCCAATGGTTGCAGTTTGGAAGTTTTATTTGGTGGAAAGAAGTAGAGTTCTACGTTGGACAATGTAGGAGGACTGTTGTGGACAGTGCAATTGGCTGAAAATAGTAAAAGTTTTTTATTTTGTCGTTTAATGTTTCCCGTAACTGTTAATTGCAGTTTCATTGCTTTTCCTACTACTAATGGCTTAAGTTTTTCCGATCCATTCATATTTACTGCAAGTAGAAGTGTCAACCTTTCTTTACTATGTTTTCTCTCATTACACTTTTCATCTTTAAAAGTAAACGTTATGTCCGGTAAGCATTTGAAAAATAGGCCAGTTTCGTTAGTATTGAAAATGTCACGGACATCATAGTTTTCAATCAGTGTCTTCAATTTACCATGCCAATCTGAGCAGAGAGCATCATTACCAGTCCCACTTTCTCCAGAAACTTTTTTAAACACGACTCCATTCCTCTTTTTGAAATTTGTAAGCCACCCTTCACTTGTCGCAAAGTTTTGTAAGTTTAGAGAAGACGCGAACTCCCCTTTAACAAAGTTCCGCTAATAGATACTTTTTGTCCTCCACACTGTCTAAGCCGAATGACCAGGCTTTCTTTCAGATGAGGAAATTCACTTTTAGTTATTCTTTTCAGTGCTCCCACAGTTTGAGCAACAGTAACTTTCTCCTTGTTCTTTGTTATGGTTGAGAGAAATCTTAAATTATTTTGCAACATCGCTTATCTTCTCACCTTCTTCCACTTTTCTAATAATTTCTTCTTTTCAGTCAAACATTTATACTGTTTAGGACACATATTTAATACAAATTTTTAATCTGTATACCAGCGAAGCGATTCGGGCGGAAGCGTGCGTCGAAATGTGTAACACGCAACCACGCACAGTAAAGTTATTTTCAGGGGAGTCCCAAAATTCAAAGTTCTTACTAGCACACCAAGAAACTTTGCAAATTTGAATTGCCGAGTATTTGACTATATGAGTTCGAATTATGGCGTCGTGACAATGATTTTTTCGTTCGAAATACCGAGTGCATAAAAATGTATGGACATAATTCGAAATATAAAGAGGTTTTGTAGGGGACTCGTGATTACTTTGAATTAATGAGAGGTTCGAAATACCGCAGGTTAGAATTAACGAGAGTGGACTGTATTAATATTAAATATTATAAAAGCATAAATGTATACCCAAAATTTAGTGAGGAGTAATGTCGAAAACTCTTATTACTTCTAAATTTTTCACATTGAATCGATGATCATTCTAGAGTGGTGTGTCTTTTAGGGGTCAGTTTGGAAAATTTATTTAGTTAAAGTAAAATACAACAAACTTTATAGTTATAAAAAAGGGTGAACATTTTTTTTTTGGTTTTAATGTTTTATGGATACACTTTTTTACTTGATTTTTTTTTTTTTTGTATTGAACAAATTTTTTATTGAAAGGTATTTTTTGGTCGCAAAATTTAAATAAGCTGTAAATGAGGTTGGGCGTATTTTTACCGATAAATTTCTTTGTATACCTATTATTTCAGTGAAGTTAAATGCAGTTATGTCAAATTATGTACCTAATTGTAAAAATGATGATTTTTTTTGTTTTTTTTTTGTCGAAAAATTAAAAACCATTTAATCGAGTTTGCGGCGCAGTTTTAAAAGTAAACTCAAAAAATTGAAAACTCGCACAGCATTAAATATTTTTTCACGTTGGTTCAGAACGCATTATAGGGCCACTCCAGGAATTTGTGTCGTGTAAGGGTTAAATGTAGAAACTTATTTTATTAATTCATTTGCGTCAATTAAGGGTTACATTTATAAAATTATTTTATTCATATAAAATATTTGCAAAGCAATGTTAAAATAGCACAAATATTATTTTCATAAAATTTAAATGATTAATTAAGTTATTTTAATATATAAAAAAAATAATAAAAATATAATTTTAATCACTTTTATATAAAATTTGTAATAAGCCAGTTGACTAAGCACTTTACTATTAAATCATAGATATATTTATTTACCTTTTATATCAACATTTACTAATAAACAAAAATACCGTTAAGCCACAATTATTTTTACTCATCAATTAATCAAAGTCAATTATTTTATGCATTTCTTATTGTCATTGCTTCAACCGCCAACAAAAACCAAATCTACAAAATACGTATATAAAATATTGTTGTCATGCAAAACCACATAACCAAAAAAACAAAACCAAATAAAAATTATGAAATTGAATCGGCAAATCGTTTATTGCAAAATCTTAACACCCAGTCAACCACGTCCAAATCAAATGTATCACGCCGTCTCAACTGTTTTGACCTTAAGGTAAAGATCAACAAACAAATCAAAGCGCAAACACAAAATTTTATTAATAAACTAAGCAAAACCTCGCTGCTTTCGTACGCCAATCAGCAAAAGCTTCTCTTCACATCTGTTTGCGTAAATTGTGTTGTTGTATTTGTCTAGCTCAATGAAACGCTTGTGTATGTGAAGTGCACTCATAACGCATGTTGCCTTGGCTAATTCGAGGCGAATTCATACAAAAATTGTAAATATTTGCCGCATAGTTAGCTAAAAAATTTGTCATTAGTTATGCAAGTACATTCTGTCAAAAAAGTCACGCGAAATGGTCAATGAAATGCTAAATATTTATTATGACTTTAAATTATTTGTATCAGCTTCAAAGTAGGCACCATCGGAAATGTCAGTGAATAGAACAGGAAGATGAAATTTGATGATGTTTAGCAGCAGGAATTAGTCTACACTTTGCGTAAAGTCTTTGACGAGCTGAATTTCCATCTGGGCTTAGTATAACCCAGTTTGCGACGATTTCGTTAAATGCTCAATACTCAACACGCGATATCTTAGATGCAAATAAATATATTTTTACTTATGACAAATCGGTTTAGCAGTCGAGTAGCTGTACTTAGAGACACGGCCTTTTGAAAAAATGTTTCGAACATTTTAAAAAATTTCTTAAAATATTATACAAATTCAAATAAAGCAAAAAAAATGTTTCTTCCTGAGTCGAAATATCTAAAACAAAAAAAAAAAAATGCTATTGTCAGTGCAGATGCGAATTCAGCGCGCCAAAACTTAAACAAATTTTGACAACCTGTGTGTTCAAATCTCATTAGTTGCTTCATCACCTTCTTCTTCTCCTTAATTGTCGTGATAACCGCCTACGCGATTTTTGCCGAGTATAACAAAGTCAGTCGTTTATTTCTCGAGCTAACCGGCGCCATTTTGACACACCACGTGGAACCGAATCCTTCTCACCCTGAATGTCTTCCTCTTCCCCTGCTACCAGCAGCTGGTACCGCACGTAGTACTTTCTGAACGGGAGCGTTTGTATCCATTAGGGCGACACGACGCAGCAAACGAAACCGCTGGATCTTTATTCACTGCGCTATGTCTATGTCGTCATATGTCGTCATAAAGCTCGCGTTCATCTCATTGCTCCATACCCTACGATACTCGCTGTCACCAATGTGCAAATGTCCAAAAATTCTTCCGTATAATCTTTTCTCTCAAACACTCTAAGTGACGGATTCCCGGGACAGATGTTGTCATCGTCCAAGCTCCTACGCCATACATTAGTTTACAGCCAGCAAAAAGCAGGAAGCTTTCTGTCAGAGAAAAAGTGAATTTTTAGACTCAGCGACTGACTTTGCATAGAAATTAGTGACTCTGATCATTAGTAACAAAGTCATTATTTTTAGGTAAAATTGTGTCATTAAAAAGTTTTCGAAACTCAGTTTCCCAGCTCTCGCTGGGAAGTCTCTTTTACGTCTTCCATCGACTGAAAATAGTTGATAATTTAGTAGCCATATCGAGTGAATATAGAAGTACTTCAATGGATATCTCTTTAATTTTTTTGCCGAAAAAGTTCGCTCGTAAAGTTTGGTTGTTCAGATCCTGGTGCAGTATCCATCAGTCTTCACTCTTCAATCTGCCCGATGTATTGAGACACGCAAGCGTCGCGTAATGCCTGACCAATATTCTGTATCCACCTATTCTTATTTGACCTAATCTTCTGAGAAGAATTGCGAGTGTAAAATAACCTCACCAATCAAAGAAAACAATAAGCACTTCTTCGACTTTATTGATTCTGACTTAGTTTTTGCCGCTTCGGCTCAGTTTGAAGGCACAATCTCAGAAACCCATATCTAACTACCAGCCATAATAAGTTTATGAATCTTAAATAGGAATTTACCCATTCTAGCAAGTCCTTGGCGATCCTTAGACGAAGGAGTTTTCAAAGACAATTCAAGTATTTCTTCATTTGAAGAAAATTCTCTGGTCTCTCGATACGAAATGTGAGTAGTGGATCTCTTAATTGGCGCGATAACCGCTTACGCTATTTTGGCAAACTGTAGTAGACGTAGCAAGCTCCTATGGTTTTCTTGCCTTGCCCCGTCCATCGCATCTCTTGGATGGCAGTGATGTCAGTCTTTACTCTCACGAGGACATCAATCAACCGAGCAGAGACACCTTCTCCATTAAGGGGAAGTGGCGGGCCCCAAACTCAGCGCACAACCAGCTATCCTTCTCACTTTAGCTCACTCCCGAACGGGTGTTCGGAAGCTACCCAGAGGATACTTGGGCTAATCCCGGGAGTTGTGAGCTGCTTGAACCATATGCAGAAAAATCGTTCTGGCCACTCCCAAGTGAATGGCGATCAAAGTTACTGATCACTTGCGTAGACTTTTACATATGAAACCATGCTCTAAGAGTAATGGATCAGTATTAGTTAAATTTAGCATATTTAGAGCGAACTATGAACAATGAAGTCCTTGTAGAAAATTCACCGCTTTTTTTGGAATTTGGGCAATTTGGGTCTCTCGAAACTAGTCAAGCGGCTAGATGTAACAGACCCAAAGCGCTTTACTGACGATTTTTCGTTACGTTGTCCTTCAATTAATCGATGCTTCCAGTTGTTGACCGACTGAAGACAACAAGTGAGACAAATTTTTTATATTAGCTCAGGGGAGATATGGCGCACTAGAGATGGCTAGTTTACTGAGGCGGCAACCCTTGGTCGGGAAAAACCCGAGTCATTCCAGCAACGCAGAACTGGATGCCCGGAGAAGATTATACCTCAGCTCGTTCGCATTTACATGCATTGCGAGCGACTCATACGACTTTTTGGAAAAATTTAAGCGACGAACATTTTAAGCGACTTGACTGACGAAGTTTTATAGAACTACCACACAACGGCAAGTTTTGACTACTTTTTATTTTGAATATTTCAATATTTTCTTCATAAAGTTATGGTTGTCCTATAAGCATTTTCGGCACTATGCATCCAACTAACGGTGCTTTAGCAACTAATAGTAATAATAATCATTTTTAGTTTCAAACCATGTGCACGATTTTAAAAATTCAAAAAAACAAAAAATGTCGTGCACTCGTCATATGCCCCAGTGGTCAAGAGCATTCGTCATATGGAGATAAAAGGAAACTCCGTCGGGAAAAAAATAGTTAAACTTGCACTTCATTGCATTAAAATTTATTGTATCACTATAAAACGGCGAATCCAATTTTTTTTTTTTTTCAATTGTGATTCAATTTTTTGAGATATTGATGAACACTTTTAGAAATTTTATAAACCTTGTACAAAATATCAATCTTGGATTAAAATGACTCTCGTTGAGAAATGAACAAAATTATTGAATTTAGAGAAATAACAAATAGTCCAAACTTGCCAGGCGCATTCATTAAAGGTGGCGACACACGACTAACAACAACGTCTTGCACACTTGATTGTCACGGCAAAGTAGAAAACAAAGAGTGAATTCGCCTTGTTTCAGCTGACAGCCACATAGACACGGCGAAAAAATAAAAAATCAGCTGATTAACCGATACCTCCTTTAAAAGATTCGCTTTGTTTTCAACGCAGTATATGGGGTGAAATAAAAAGCTCTGAGCACGACAGTGTAGGTGAAAATATGGAAATCGTGGAGTCGTATCGATATGGGAGCACTTACTCTATTCCGCTAGAGCTGAACATCAACTGAAGATTTTCTTATCAAAGTCAGATAATCCCACCAAATACACATTTCGCAATATAAATCCAAAAAAACACACTTGAAATAAAGTGACAAAATCGAGCGCTGTAATCCAACCAATCGATAGTGCGGCCACAATCTCCGCATAAGCATAGAAGAGAGTGATGAAAACTTAGTCCTGGAAGGAAATTTCGTCCATCCCTTTGAATGAGCTCTTTAAATGATCATATTCCGACACTTTTTTGACAGAATGTACTCATATATCCTTGCAACGGTATGCCTTTTGTTGTTGGCACAATTGTTGTGCACGCGGTAGTTGATTTAGTTGAGTAGCAAAATCCCTGCAACTAACCACTTTAGTGTATTTGCTTAGCTGAGTGACACCCCCCAACGCTTTAAATATTTGTAGTTGCCACAACTGTTGCTACACACAATCCTCCAAAACCGATTTCCCATAGCCCTAACTGTATGTGCATATGTAAATGTATTTGTAAATAACTCATAAAATTTGTAAAATATTTTCGATTCCCCACAACCTAATAAATATTTATTAAGTAGCTACTAACAAAAAATATTTCAACTATTTATGAGTAAATAAATTTTATAAATTGCTTAAAAAAATGTAAATAAAATAATTGAAAAACAAAATGCAAAATTTTATTAAAATAATTACTAATTTCCATTGTTCCATATATTTATTTACCTTGGGCTTAAGGCCACAGTAGCTATAGCTATAAGCCTATAGTGTTTTTTAGTTAACTGTAAATACAATTGTCAATAAAAAAAATAACAAAATAACCCTTCTGTGGTACGAGCAAGGTCACCTTTTCAACTCACGCGGCGTGCGACAGTGAATATTGCACACACAAAACTCAATACACTCGCGAAATTAAGAGCTCGAAAATTTAAGGTATTTTCATGATTTAAAAAAAAAAAATTAAAATCTACATTTAAACTTCGTGGGTTTTTTATTTCATTTCTTTACAAAAATGGAAAAAAAAATTGTTTTTAATTTTAATAATTTAAAAAATGGCGCTGAAGTTGACGATTCCCATGAAATTGGAACTGCACGGTGTTGTCCATTTTGGTTCTTCTATTTATCTGAAATACAAAAATCAAAAAAATTATTAATCAGTATGACTGTAGCTATGCCTCGCACTAGAATAAAAAAAAAAAAATGACGAAATGGCGCGGTTTTGAATCTCACACTCTAAAAATCGGCTTTTTCAGTTTTTTAATGAGTTTAATGGCGATAGCCATTGATGTTGGGAAAAACATATTAAAATGTCAGTTTTTTTTTTTGTTTTCGTTTTTGACAACACCAGGCAAAAAAAAAGTTTTGAGATAATTCACATTCAAGTTTTGACCATTTAAATGCGCCCATTGATGCCGCCGCGTTCCGAATCTGACTCTATCTGCTAGAACAGCTGTGGAATCGAAAATACTGGGAATATCCTTCCAAAAATTTGACAGTATATTCTTAAAGGCCGATACTTTCGGAATATGGCCAAAAATCGATTTTTTGAAAATTCTAGACCACCAGGACCCCTTAAGAGAGAATAGTAGAAGAACTGCGCTTTTTTTTTAGATTGGCCTCTGACGTCAGCACTTTTTTTTTATATACTGAGAAATGTGAAGGATATGATTGACTCAAAAAATGATTTAAAAAAGTTCAGTGTAGAGCGGAATAATAAAAAAAAATTTCTTTGCGTAATTAATAAAGCAAAAAAATTCGAACATAGCTCACTAGGCATACGGCCTTACTGGGCCAATATGAGTTGTATGACTCCGAAAAGCAACTGGGTGAAGAAATTTCGAATAACAATACAAGGGCGAAAGAGAGGTATGAAAACCTAGCTCCAATATATATATTTATATATATATTAGGGCAGGTCGATTTAAAAATCGCTCATTGCTCTGTTAAAATCATATTCTAGGGATCAAGATAAGAAACTTTGCCGAAGGAACCATACCTCTAAAACGAATTCTGATGTCCCCCAATTTGGGTCAAACGAAAAATCCCACTTTGACCCATTTAGAGTGCTTCAATCGAGTCCAAATATATGACCGACCCCCACTAACTTTGGACGGCCGATCCACCCATGCCAGTGGCACACCCCCTGGAACTCCCCTGGGGGGTTTCCCATACAATAATTTCAAAATATCACCATTTTTGGCCTTTACAAGAGAAAAGAAACTAAAAAGTTCGACCCAAATTGGGGGACATCAGAATTCGTTTTAGAGGTATGGTTCCTTCGACAAAGTTTCTTATTTTGATCCCTAGAAGGATTTCACAGAGCAGTGGGCGATTTTTAAATCGACCCGCCCTAAAATATATATAAATATATAAATATATATATTGGAGCTAGGTTTTCATGCGCACAAATCGACCCGGCCTAATATATATATATAATTGGCGCGTACACCCTTTTTGGGTGTTTGGCCGAGCTTCTCCTCCTATTTGTAGTGTGCGTCTTGATGTTGTTCCACAAATGGAGGGTCCTACAGTTTGAAGCCGACTCCGAATGGCAGATATTTTTATGAGGAGCTTTTTCATGGCAGAAATACACTCGGAGGTTTGCCATTGCCTGACGAGGGGCGACCGCTATTAGAAAAATGTTTTTCTTAATTTGGTGTTTCACCGAGATTGGAACCTACCTACGTTCTCTCTGTCAATTCCATATGGTAGTCACGCACCAACCCATTCGGCTACGGCGGCCAAACGGAACTTAAGTGGTACGTGAGGAGTGCCAGACTGGCACTTCAACCATTTCACCTACCTACTGTCAAAAGTTTGCTTGAAATCGACAAACAGGATATGCGCCTCTCAGATGCATTCATAGCATTTTTCAAGATTTTGCTTTAGCACAAAGTTTGGCCTGTTGTTGGGCCGACTGGGTATTCACCTAAGATTTTTTCTGCTGCCGCAGTTGGGCTGGAAGCGGGAATTCGAAATAAGATTTTATATATGGTGTTTAAGAGTGCGATTCCACGGTAGTTTTCACACTCCAATTTCTCTCCCTTTTTGTGTTATATAACTTTAAGTCCGTTATTTTTGCGGGATTTCAGTAGCTCTTTGGTTATACCACCTTCTCCAGAAGTCTTATTGTTACTCAAATGAGAAATAGCTTTATGAAGTTCCATCAAAGTTGGTTCCGGCTTAACCGCATTATGGTCTGGTGTAAAGTTGATGAGAGCCGATGCGTTTGTTGTAACGGGGTTGTGTAGTTTCGAAAAGAATTCTCTCCATTCCTTTCTACATTCTCCTCTTTATATTCTCACACATCACATCGATATCTTCGTTTTGCGAATGCGGATCGTACTGATGAAGAACTAAGTTTTAAAATATTTTGCCATTTTTAGGGTTTGTAAGTTGTCCTTTGTCCATTTTGGTCTCCTTAAAACTTTTTCTTGCATTTGCACCGATTTTTTCCAATAGCTTTATAACTTAATTATATTCCCCAAATTTCACATGCGCGAAATACTAGAAATGTAGTTTTACTA
>JAYXIM010043920.1:0-14244 GCA_037575425.1 Anastrepha fraterculus
CTGCAGATGGCCTTCAAGGCCTCTCCTTGGATGAAAACATCAAGTGATGGTAGACTAATCAGAACATTAACTGAGAAAAAAGACAAACAATTTGAAATAATCTAAATTTTCGCCAAAGCCCAATAGCACATTGAAGACAAATATACAGTGTGCGCGCCAAGTTGAGTAGAAGCATAAATATTCATGTAAACAAACTTAAGCGCTACTTAAGAACTCTACGCACACAACTCCTTCTAAGTAAAAGTATAACACCGAAAGACGAAAGAATGCAAAATATTAAAGACGCACAAGTGGAAGCATAAATATTACAGTTATAGCCAGACACACTTGTCTACTCGAAAAACATAGAAATATGTTGCGCAGATCAAATAAATTTATGAAAACGGTTGAACAAATTTTTGGAGTGCACGCGCTCCAAAAGGCAAAGAAGAAGACAAATATTGAAAGAGAAAAAAAAGTAGCGCAAAGTTAGTGGCACTCAAAAGTTGCACACAGACAACAAGTAAATAGGAGGAGTGGCAGCAACAGACTGAAGAAGTACCGGCGTCAAAAGTAAATCACGAAAGTTTTCGCATTTCTCCGAAAAAGTAGTTTGGTGCTTTTTATTGTATATGTGGAAATGTGTTTTGCGTATGCTTGTATGTGTTTGCTGATGAAAATATACATACAAAAACTAGTTTTTTTGTAAGAATTTTGTTTTGTTATTGTCTTTTTACGCTGCTGCTTTCCCTTTTAGTTATTGCTTTATTTGCTTGTTCGAAGCCAACACAGGATATATGAGCACACACACTACACATACACGCACACATCGAAAGATAAACAACTTGTTTGTGTGAGAAGGCCCTTTGTGAATACATACACATACACATAAACCGCCGTGGCAGGAAAGCGAACTACAGCAAGAACAGATGCCAAGGAAAATAGAGAAGTAGAGAAGGAAAGTGGAGGAGAGCACAGAAGGTGTCACGGATCTGAATAAACAAAACCCGATTGTTTCAAAATCGCATACGCACACATTTTTGTTGCATACACGCACATATACACATACACACATATACTTGTGTACATAGAGGGAAGTAATAACAGCTGTTTTCTACAAGCACTACAAAGTTTAGCGGGAAGCACTTGTTTACTTGGATTTGTTATTTTTGTTTACTCTCCAAGTAATATTTATTGCAAGCCTGAGAAGAATATATTGAATTTATACAGGGTGATTGATACAGGATTAGGACCATGCATATTTTTAAATAGATTTTTTTGTTTTTTTTTTCAACGAAAAAAATTTCTTTGAATATTTTTCAACTGAAAGCTTGAGAGGAATACCTATATTGAATTTATACAGGGTGATCCATGCAGGATTAGGATCATGAATATTTTTAAATAGATTCTGTTGTCCTTTTTCTACCAAAAACACTTCATTGATTATTTTTCAATTGAAAGCTTGAGAGGAATACATTGAATTTATACAGGGTGATTCATACAGGATTAGGACCATGAATATTTTTCAATTGATTTTTTTCTGTTTTTCAAGAAAAAACTTCATGGAATATTTTTCTATTTAAAGCTTGAGAGGAATATATTGAATTTATACAGGGTGGTCCATACAGGATTAGGACCATGAAAATTTTTAAATAGATTTTTTATTCCAACGAAAAAACTTCATGGAATATTTTTCAATTGAAAGCTTGAGAGGAATATATTGAATTTATACAGGGTGATCCATACAGAATTAGAACCATGAAAATTTTTAAATAGATTTTCTTCTCTTTTTTCCAACGAAAAAAACTTCATTGACTATTTTTGAATTAAAAGCTTGAGAAAATATATTGAATTTATACAGGGTGATTCATACAGAATTAGGACCATGAATATTTTTAAATAAATTTTTTTTTTCTTTTCTCCAACGAAACAAACTTCATTGAATATTTTTGAATTAAAAGCTTGAGAGGAATATATTGAATTTATACAGGGTGATTCATACAGGATTAGGACCATGAATATTTTTCAATTGATTTTTTTTCGTTTTCCAAGAAAAAAAACTTCATGGAATATTTTTCTATTGAAAGCTTGAGAGGAATATATTGAATTTATACAGGGTGGTCCATACAGGATTAGGACCATGAAAATTTTTAAATACATTTTTTATTCCAACGAAAAAACTTCATGGAATGTTTTTCAATTGAAAGCTTGAGAGGAATATATTGAATTTATACAGGGTGATCCATGCGGGACTAGGACCATGAATATTTTTAAACAGATTTTGTTTTTCTTTGTTCCAACGAAAACAACTTTATTGAGTATTTTTCAGTTGAAGCTTGAGAGGGATATATTGAATTTATATAGGGTGGTCCATACAGGATTAGGACCATGAAAAGTTTTAAATAGATTTTTTTTTTCTTTTTTTCAACGGGAAAAACTTCATTGATTATTTTTCAATTGAAAGCTTGAGAGGAATATATTTAATTTATACAGGGTGATTCATACAGAATTAGGACCATGAATATTTTTCAATTGATTTTTTTTTCCGTTTTCCAACGAAAAAAAACTTCATGGAATATTTTTCAATTGAAAGTTTCAGAGGAATATATTGAATTTATACAGGGTGATTCATACAGAATTAGGACCATGAATATTTTTCAATTGATTTTTTTTTCTGTTTTCCAACGAAAAAAAACTTCATGGAATATTTTTCAATTGAAAGTTGGAGAGGAATATATTGAATTTATACAGGGTGGTTCATACATGATTAGGACCATGAATATTTTTCAATTGATTGTTTTTCTCTTTTTCAATTGATAGTTTTAGAGGAATATATTCAATTTATACAGGGTGATCCATACAGGATTGGGACCATGTTTTTTTTTTTAATAAATTTTTTCTTCTTTTTCCCAACGAAAAATCTTCATTGAATATTTTTCAATTGATTTTTTTTTCCTGTTTTTAACGAAAACACCCTCATTCATTATTTTTTCCCGAAAAACCAACTTCATTAAATATTTTCCAATTTATTTGTTGTCTGTTTTTCAACGAATAATTTTTTTGTCGAACGAAAAGGCTTCATTGAATATTTTGGAATTGATTCTTTCCCAACATTTTTCAATTGATTGTTTTGTCCTTTTTTAACGAAAAAACTTCATTGAATATTTTCCCATTGATTTTCCCCAGTTTTTTCTGTTTTCCAACAAAAAAAACTTACTTGCATATTTTGAAATTTTTCCCCCCACTTTTTTCAACGAAAAGAACTTCATTCACTATTTTTCAATTGACGTTTTTTCCTTATCTCATCGCAGAAAAATTCATTCAAATACCATCCACGGCCTTCTCTGCAGTAGCGCACTCTGTCAACCCAAATCTTTCAGCACATTTTCGCTACTTTCGGCATTAATTTCCCTTATACCAACTTCGATTCCATGATTCAATTCCTAAATCATCCGCGGATGGTTGGCGTAACATTTATCATTAACAAAAAGTGGTCTGAAGGAACCAAGACGCAGCTTCCAAATGGCTAATTGCACTTTCCGTTTATTACACAGTCCGAAAAATTTTCATCTTTTTTCGCCATAGAGCAAATAAATACATATTTCTGAAAAACGGCATCTAGTTGATAGCACAAAGTTATGCTAATTTTTTTTTATTTTCCTTCACAAGTTAAGAGACGCAAAATTGGCATTGTGCTAACCCATAAAGAGCTAGAGTCTTGGTGTCCGAGGAAAAGTTGTTTCATATAAGCAGATAATCGATTCACACCATAACTTCGAACCACCACTTTGCATACTTCACCCAACCTTTTTGAAATTAAAAAAAAAAACCGCAATACTAACAAATTTTTTGAAAATAACTTAATGATGCCTTCGGGAAAAGCATTGCTTAGTGGAATATCTCCGTTGAAATATTTTAATTTTTGCGAACAAGAACGAATAATAAAAAATATCTCCCTACCCTGCACTTTGCATATATTTTTCAAAAAAACACCTGATTCAAATGCGCTTTAGTAAGTAATCATAGTTAAATGTAGTTAAATATATGCACATAAACGTAACTTGAATGCTTAGTAGTAACAAAAAGTTGCTCTGCTATGCACAGCTTCAAAAATAGTTACTCTGATTTCATAGAAGAAAGCACTAAACATCCGAAATGAGCCAATAAAAAGCAGCACTAATGCTTGCACGCACACATACCATAGTTGTACACACACCCACATACACACATATCTCTCAGCATACTTGTGTACTTATAAATTAGTGTTAAAAACCATTGCCCATCCCACTTAGCCACGTATGTTTATATGTATCCAATGAAAATACTGAAAACAATGAATTTTCTTAGTCCTACGATTGTACCTGTATTCTATTAGTTCCTTAGTAGTAAGTAAGTGAGTATAGGTACTTGTATTATTGTATGTAGTTGTGTAAATTAAAAATAGTGTATCTACTCGTTTGCCAGAATTTATGATTTTGCTAAACCCCGCCTACCCACACACATGACTTTGTACGTGCGTATGTAAGCATTTTCACTTCGGAAGAGAACTAAATTTATTGAAGTATGCGAAAATGTTCTCCCAAAGTTGAATCTCATTATTAACTCTTGCTTACTGTAGAATATCACAACATCCTCCCCAAATACTAAATATTTTTAACTAGCTACTCGTAATTTTTGTATACATACATACATACTCGCATACTATAAAAATATTTATAAAAATATTGCTAAAATTCATATGAAAAATGTTAAATGGTTAAAATGTTTTGTACTCCTAATGCTCTTGAATTCTTTTGTATACAAATTTCGAAATATTTACATAAGTAGGGACATGTGCGGTTGTAACACGCGTGTTGTTGTTTTTTTTCCTACATTTTATAATATTATTTGTTTTGTTATTTTGTTTGCTAGTCAGTTGCTTGGTAGTCGCCAACATAAATCCAATCAATCTCCTCCATTACCGCTAGATACCTATGAAATGAGACTTTTTTCAATTTCAAACGTTTATTAACAAAAAATGGTTACAAATTTAATCTTCAATAGCCATCGCTAGCAAAACATTTTCCCCATCTCTCAGGCAATTTGTGGATGCCGCGCCAAAAAATTGGCCGTCTTTGGCCCCAAACCAATCATCGAGCCATTTTTTGGCTTCTTCGTGAGAATTGAAGCGCTGCTCGGAAAGTGCGTGGCCCATCGATGCAAACAAATGATTATCGGAAGGCGCCAAGTCTGGTGAGTAAGCCGCATGCACCAGCGGTTCCCAATCGTACGTCTCCACCAATTTCCGGGTCTCTCTTGTTCGATGTGGCGGTGCATTGTCATCAAGAAAAATTATTTTGTGACGCCGATCGGCATATTCTGGGCGTTTTCGGTGTATAGCGCTGTTGAAATCGGCCAATTGTCGTTGGTAGCGTGTACCGTCAACTGTTTCACCTGGTTTTAATAGCTCGTACCAAATCATACCACGCTGATCCCAGAAAACACACAGCATTGCCTTGCGGCCGAAGCGATTTGGTGTGGCCGTTGTTTTTGGCTTGTGGCCGGGCGGACCATACGATCGTTTACGCTTGGGATTGGAGAAATATACCCATTTTTCATCACCCGTACCGATTCGATGCAAAAAAGACTTCCTTTTGAACCGGGAGAGCAGCATTTCATAAGTGGTTTTTCGGTTCTCTTGCTGCCTTTCAGTCAGTTCATGCGCCACCTATCTTCCGACCTTTAAATCATGCCCATGTCTTTCAAACGTTTGGAAATGGTTTTTTAGGTCACTCCCAACTGCTCTGCCATAATTTCTTGCATTTGAGCATCATCTTCATTCAACAATGCTTGCAATTTTCGGTGACCAGCCACAGTCCTCGTTTTCCACGCTAAAATCACCAATTCGGAAATTTTCAAACCACCTGAAGCACTGGGCTCTACTTAGAGCATGTCCACCATGGGCTTCTATGAGCATTTAATGAGCTTCAGAAACGTTTTTCTTCAATTGATAACAGAAAATCAACGATGTCCGCAAATCGTAGTTTGAAGGCACGAAATTTGACATTTTTAAGCGCGACAAAAATGCATTGCTGTATGAAACGTAACAAACAATGAACTGAATATTGTTGACAGATGACAGACGAGAAAAACAAGACATTTGTGAAGGTTTAAAAATACTCCTAGCGACATCTATTGACGAATAGCTCAAAGTCTCATTTCATAGGTATCTACCTCAAAACGGCGCTTTACTGCTACTTGAGGAGTGCCAGAAAGGCAGTTCAACCATTTCACCTACCTCCCTACCTAGTCAGTTGCTTTATTTTACAAAAATAGAAACATAGCATTAATGCATCATATTTCGACTCCACCTTAACAAAATTTCAAAAAAAAAAATTATTAATTGTAAAAGTTATCGCTGTTTATGTGGAGCCCGTTTCTCCAAAAGTCCCTTGCGTTGATCATCACAAGTCCTTGGATCTTCATCTGAAATCAATCGAGCAAGAGAAATTGATTTTATTAATAGATAATCTGTGCCTGATCGAAGCTTTTCTTTTTTGTTTTGAAAATTAACAATATGGTGGCCTCAGGAAATGCTTTTCAGATTTTCGAGAAAACAACCGACAATTAATTTCTAAAAAAAATCGAAATTAAAAAAAAATCCTTCAATCAGGCACGATTTTTTATGTTGTTTGAAAAGTAGTATAAATTTCATTGAAATCTGCTAAGTGGTTTTTAAGTTACAGTGATCACCAATTGAAGAAACATAGTTTTGAGAAAAATGTATTTAAAGCTTTCCTATCGATTTATGTAGAGTTAGACGAACTATTTAATTACTTACACTGTGCCATCTATTCCTGGGTCATATAATAGTTCTTCAACCATCATAGCAGCTTCCAAAATATAGATTTGCTGTTCCGTACGTAGCATTCTACCTTCTCGAGTGTTGTCGTTAGCGCGCTTATCTGCCACTTTCATACCTGGCTGCTTGCTCTCGAAGGCTGTCGGATTCACTTGAAATTCACACAATATTTTAAAGATATTCTACTTGAAGAAAATGTACAAAAAAAGATGAATTTTTTTGAAAACTGTGACTACCCGTAACCCCTTAATGTTTTTAAAGCAAACTTTGTTGTGCAACCGGGTTTGCCCTGTAGACGTCTGGGCAATTGCGTCTATTAAAATTGTCTATTTGAGTCTTTAACTGGAAGGTGAAAGGTTTTTTACACCTAAACCCTCCACAAAACTGAGTGCTGATGGTCTCTCAGTTCTCCTATTCACATATTTTTCTTATCTTGCTCTGTCCCTCAAGTAAATATTCAATAAATCGTTAGCATCTGATATCTTCGTCGATGATTGGGAAGTTACTCCAATTTTTAAAAGTGGTAAAAAAATTACTACTCGGAGCACTCGTCACTCTCTCATTGAAAAGGGATGTACTATTTTTAGATAATCAAAGGCAATAAAAGCGAAAATTGCTGAATAACAGGCCACGCATGAATAGCTGAATAAACGTTCTGATAACTTCGCAAATAACAAAGCAAAAGGGAGGTGGTTGCGTGTGTGATGTACATGCCAACATACATGTGAATGTATAGGTATGGTACATATATACTCATATACCTGTACTTTTATGTTGCTATCACACAGTACATTGGGCTTTAATGGCAGAGGCTGCTTGAAAAAATAAAAAAATAAGGTAATTTGCTTTGCTCAAGCTCTCGGCTCCCAAATTCAAAGAAAAATCGAGGTATGCGCCTCATTACTGAGTTGCATCGATTGACAGATTTTTTAACGAAATATTTACTTTTAGGTGTAAAACGACCCAAAATCCCATTTCTCGAAAAAATTTCGAGACATTTCTTTAGAAAAATTTTTTTTTTCTGATTAAAAATTTTATTTTCTTTTTATTGTGATAAAACATTTGAGGTTTTAGTTTTCTTATTCTAATTGAAAATTTTTTATTTTCAGTTTTCTTTTTTCTGATTAAATAATTGAAATTTAAAATAAACTTTTTTGCTGTGATTAAAAATTTAATTTTTTTTATTCTGATTGAAAATTTAAAATTTATTTTTTTTTATTCTTATTCTAAAAACTTGAAAATAATTTTTTTTTTCGGATTAAAAATCTAATTTTCTTAAAGTTAAGTTTTTATTCTGATTAAATATTTGGAATTTATTTTTTTTTATTCTGGTGGAAAATTTTAAATTTTTTGTTTATAATCTGATTAAAAGCTTGTTTTTTTTAATTCTCATTAAAAATTTTGATTTTTATGCTAATTGAAAATTTTTTTTTTATTCTGATTAAAAATTTAAAATTTTTATAAATAAATAAATAAATTTTTAATCTTACAAAGTTTGAAAGTTGGATGAATATTTGTATAAAAAAAGTGTTGAAATTAATTTAAAAGAAATTTAGTCAAAACTTATCCTTATGTGACTCACTTTCTCTAGAAAACGAACAAACCCTATTTTCGATCAAAAACATTTATTTTTATTCGTCTGAGAACTGAAAACTTAAGTAGCAACTCCCGTCTACTGTACACAGATATTTATGGTTGCCAGCGCATCTGCAAATAAAACCTAATGAATTCAAATGTGCATACAATGCCGGCAAACAAGTCAATGTTTGACTATCTAAGGGTATGTACATAAACGAATACATACATACATATAAACACATGTATGCTTGTTGTTGACGTACTCGTTTTGCTATTTACTCTGTTCACATACATACCTACATACGCGGGTATATGAGCTGCTATGCTACTATATAAATGCCCTGCAGAAAACACCATTCATTCGTTCAGAATGGCCTTCTAATGATTAGAGCCCCAACTAGTTCACATAACTGTTTTTTGTGCATTCAACTTCCACCGAAATCCCATTTTTATCATTACTTTAGCTTAGCATAAAATCATGCAACTTTCTAGTAAAATTCTCATTCTCTTCGGCTAAAGCTTAGTTTCTTCAATAAATATTGGACTAGTACGGTTAGCATCTAGAACCTGGCCAATTTGGTTATGGTCGCCCTGAAAAAAACTACAAAAGTAGTAGTCCAGCAGCCCGTCTAACTTGCCTTTGAGTCAAACAAGGCAGCTGTCCCTGTACAACCATTTTCAAGTTGCCACTGCATTGTGGAATTAGAGATGAAGTAAAATTTGGGAATCTCTTTTACCGCTCAAGGCTAACCATTGCATATGCCGATGACATCGCGATAATCGCGTGAAATGAAAAATACCTGACCGAAGTCTTTCTCAACATCGAGAAATGTGCTTAAACCGTAGGACTCAAAATAAATGTAGAAAAAACCAAATTGGCACTTACTGTTTCAAAAGGCCAACAATCGTTTAAGTAACTGGCCGTCCCGATACAAAACGACAATAGCTCACGCGACACAATACAAAGCAGGATTGCGGAGGGAAACAGAACATATTTCGCTCACATCAAACTATTAAAATCTAAAGTTTTTACGAGAAATCGCAAGCTACGTCTTTTTTCCCTGAGATGACGCCCATGGAGAGGAAACACTCATGAGTACAGATATACCGGCATAGCACCGGCATATGCACGCTTTGTAGCCTCACAGCTGCACCTACGTACTAAACAACTCTCCACTACCTGCCACTCCAGCCGCCGAACTGCCGAAAGGGTATTACCTCACGGGGCTGGTTAGCTCAAAGACTCTAAGTTATTGTTGACGCTTACGAAACTCGTCTTAGAGCGTTAAGAGTGGGTGTTACAATACATGCACGCAGTTTCTCTTCCAGTTATTAGCTGATTTCAGCATAAAATTCACAATATTTTTTTTCTCCGCTTAAAATTTTGAAGGTTTCAGGAGCATAGCGAGCAAGACGTGAGCAACTTCTTCTTCCCGCAATTTGGGGCAATTTGGGGAGCTGTTATGAACAAATTTACGGAGTTATTTTCTGAATGGCTCATGTCCTCCAACTGAACTGGGTTAGGTGGTAGTTTGCCCCCCCCCATCATGGTTCACTTCTAGCCCCGTCGTAGGGATAGGTATTAGCTCACGCGTCCATCTACCCTTGAGTGATCTGTTCTACCGGTCTTGCTAGTGGGCGCGTTTCCTCTACTGTAATTTCTTTACGCCATGCTCTACCATTTTATTTGGGTAGCCTTATAGATACTCACCTCATTTCTTTTGCCCGAATGTCTATCGGGAGCAGTCCCGCAATGACGAAGGATGCATCATCCGAAATTGTCCGAAAGCCGCAGACAGTTCGCAAAGCGCTTAGCCGATAAACGGCCATTAGTTTTTTTGTATGGGTATTTATATTCAATCAGCCCGGATCGGTGCCGCGCACAAAAGGACCGAGCTGACCATCCTACTGTGTAATATTCGTTAGGTGGCTAGGTTCTTCGTTGTTTCGCATTGTTCGTGCCAGGCAAGACTGCAAGGGCCGATGGCTTCTTCGCTTTCTAGGTGCACTTTACACATCGTAGGTGCACTTCGCTTTCTAGGTTACACTTTACTTCTAACCGACTATCACCCATAACCCCTAAGTATTTATTAGCGGATTTTGATTTGATAGTTACAGTTCCAGCATTTACCCTCATAAATTCTACTGACTTCCTGCTACTTACTAGCTTCACATCAGTTTTGTGCTCTGCTAATTCCAGCTTCATGGGCGTCAACCAAGCCTTGAGCCTACCCACTGATACGCTGACGATCCCCTCAAAATCTTGGTATGTTTTTTGCCACTATAACCACCGCGATATCATCCAAAAATCCAGAGACTTCGGTTATAGGAGGCATGCCGCATCTAATAATAGCGTCATAGGTACATAAGTATGAAGTATACATAAGTATGACGGTTCCATAGTAATGGGCCTAAAACTGAACCTTGGGGGACCTCTGCTGTTACATTGTGCTCTCCAATGCCTTTGTTAGTTTTAAACCTTGAAATTGAAATTTGAATAGCTCGGGCCAAGGACCACGAAGAGATTTGGTGACTCCTAAAAATACTCAGGCTAAAAAGCCCATTGTATTTAGAGCTCTGGAAAGAGGGTAGATAGTCAAGGAGTGAAGGAGAAAAGTATCAGAGAAAAAGATAGGAAAGAAAGAAACAGAGACTAAGGTAGTTAGTTCTGTGAGAATTTTCCAGACTCTTTGGCAAATCTGTAAATATCCTGCAGTTTTAGAGAACGAATTTTACTCATTCTCACGACATCGGAACCCAAAATCCGTGGCCTTGCTCTAGCAGGACACTCACAGATAAAGAGCTCAGTGCTATCCGCCTCCTCCAAGCAAGACATGCAAATTGGGTCCTCAATGATTCCAATGGTGATCATATGCTGACCCAATGAGTTGTATCCTGTATTAATGCCGACAATCAACCAAACGCCTATCCTTCTAAGTTTTAAAAGAAAGTTCGCCAGTTTTCTGCGCGAGCTTGTCACAAAACACTGTGCAGTTCTGCAGCGTTCTAGACCAGATCATTGCGCTTTATGTAAATTTCATACATAATCACTGATCCAATGCATGATTCTGGCGGGACTGACTCCAATTCTTGGCTCTGGTCCATTTAGGGAACCGCTGATGCATGGTTGGCCAATTCGTCGGCGATTTCGTTTCCTGGAACAGCGAAGTGTCCTGGATCCCATATAAGTAAAAGCCTGTTCTGTCTCCTGCGACAGAATTAAGCTTCTTCTTACATTCTTGAATAAATTTTGAGACTTGTTTCACATTTTCCAAGGCCTTAAATTCAGCCTGACTGTCACTGAAAACTCCAATCTGTTTCCCGCTCCATCTGCTCTCGATTATCCATTCAGCCACTTTCAGGATGGCAAAAATTTCCGTTTGGAAAACAGTTATCATTTCCCCCATAGCATAGTGACCAGACCCTATTTCATTCTTGGACCCATCGGTGAAGAAAATGTCCATCAAACCTCCCTGGATACATTCTGGACTGCATGAAATCGTGACATCTGACATCAAATTTCCTTCCAAATGAAACTATGAGTATCAGGTTGTCTTTAGATGCCAAAAACAATGAATACTGCTCAGATAGTATCTTAAAGATTAATAATTTAAACCTATACGGTATACGGTCGGCAAATAGCTCCGGTATATGGTCGACAAATAGCTCCGGATTATTCTGTTAATATAACTGGGAGCCGCTACTTCTAACTTCTTAAGAAGGGTATTTGGTTCGCTACGACTGCAAGATGGTATCTACCAGCTACGCTACAATGTAGCGAGAACATTGTGAAATACGCCAAGTCTCAAAGACTGTGATGGTTGAGAGAAGAACGCCTCTAGAAATCAATCGTACCATACAACCCCGTAGCGACTAAAGTACGAGGACGTCGAAGGTTAACATTGTTTCAACGGAGCTGAGGACACTACGTTTTAGAAACTGGAGAGCTATTACCGAGTATCGAGATGCATGGAAACGAATCGTGAACGAAGCTAAAGCTCACCCCAGTGCCAGTTGTCCACTAGAAATTTCTACGCCACAATTTTACTTGCGGGGTATGCGAGCTTGTACATAGGCATGCATGCGTGTGGCAGCGATTGTTTCAATCTGATTCATATTTCGTTGTTAAAGTTACAATTCAACGAGTAAACAATATAATCTAAATAACAACAATAATAACAACAACAACAACAGCAAGTAGCGATGACGGCGAGAACAAACAATTCGTTTGCAGAGAAATGGATGCGCCGCCGAAAGGACCAATGGCCGCACACACACACACACACACACACAAACGCTTTTTCAACACAATCACAGGACGATAGTGACTGCACTTGTATGTGTGCGCGCGTATGTGTAGTTGTTTGCTTAGCTGCTTTTGTATGGCATGCGATGCGACCGGCTAAGTATGCCACTGTAGGCCTTTAGTGAGCGCGCTTTGTGAATGGAGTGGCAAGCAAACAAATAATAGGAAGGCAATAAAAACAAAATGCAAATTGAGGCTACTGTTCTACAAACGGTAAAAAATGCAACAACAATAGCAATGGCTTGGGAGCAGCAAAATAGCTTTATAGGCTGCTACAAAAAAGCAACAGTTAAAACATTTTGCGAAAACAACAAAGCAAACAACACGCGCTAAACATGAAAATTAAGACAGTAATAATAACAACAACAACAACAACGAAAATGGGACGCTTCTGCGAAAGCCGAATCGAAATAATGCCATGAATGAGCAGCACAAAAGCACAACGGCGCAGCAGCAACACCAATAAAAAAGCGCCTGGAGCGGAAGTACGTGAAGGTGTGAGTGTTTGTGTGTGTGTGCGTGTCTGTAGTGGTAATATGAAATAAATAAATGGCAAACGAAATTGGTTACGCATACGCCAGGCTGCGCACAGCATGAAATTCCAACATATTAATGATAAACAAGCAAACGCGTGCATACAACCCTTCACATACAAATGTGTGTATGTGTGTGTGTGTGCCATGATATATTTCTGTTTGTTTACGCATTAAATATTATTTTGTGTACATATTTACATATACAACTGCAAGTGAGTAAGCAGTGGGCGAGCAGTGAATCGACGTACCCTGCAGAAAAATTCAATATTACCGAACTGGTTCGCTTATAGTGAATATAAAATCACTCATTTCTTCTCCTTTTCATATACGCCACTGGTCAACTTTGCACGCCAAAGTCTTTGGAAGTGTAATGTTCTGTCTGTAATGTTCCCAAAAATGAGGGCAATTCATGTGAGCGGAGTGTTTTGTATTAAATTAGCTTGGGGAGTAAGTTCGTAGCGTTTTTGCCAAAGACTTTTAGTTAAACAAAAAACAATAATTAAATTATTAAGCTAATCAATTATATATTCGCCATTGCTGTTTACAACCTCTTTCCACCACTCGACCGATTTGTTGATGCCGTTCTACCAAATATCGCGCCTGGTCTGGTGTGAAAGAAGTTGTTGAGCCAGTTTTTAAAGACCTCTCTGGTCCTCTTATCGAAGGCAACGCCCTTCATATGGTTTGACAAAGAGCGGAAGAGTTTGTAATCGTTCAGTTCCAGGTCCTGAGAATACGGTAGATGCTGAAGGATCTTCCATTCGAGCTCTTGGAGTGCGGTTGTGATGACTTGGGAAACATGGAGCCTGTAGTTGTCGTGAGTATGAGGGAGTATGGTTTGACCATGTCGATCAGGTCTTATCAGTAGAATAACCTCAGAAACATGGTCTAGCTGGGCAATGTAGAGCGCCTTCTTGACCGTGGCATTCTTTTCAAGCACTACCCAGTGCACCATGCTACCCCCAGCCGCATGAAGCAAATTTCAAGATTTTCTTTGGATAAAG
>JAYXIM010043934.1:0-17843 GCA_037575425.1 Anastrepha fraterculus
ACGCCTTCAAATTGAGTGTAGCCGCATACTTGAGCGGCATAACTTTGAATGGCATGGCATATTAATTGAAACACTTGCCAATTTGAGCTGATATTTATAGCTCTTTTAAAAAAGATGCTTGTCCAAACTGAATTTATACAACTTTTTGCTGCAGCCTTACGCTTTATGAGATGTTTTTGAAAGCTCATTTTGGGGTCTTTACTACTCCCAGATGGCACGAATTTTTTACACGAATTTCATTTAACACGAGTTAAAAAGAAAAACCCTATTTTCTTTAACGAATTCTTTTCTTTTATCAAGATTTTCAATACTTTATGAATTTGGCCTGAATTTAACAGATCAATTAGAGTGAGATTTTTCAACGTATGTACGAAGCGTTTCAATTAGTATCCGCAAAAATCTCTCAGACTCGGTAGATTTTGCTCTCACCGTTTAATAATTTATTTTTTATAATAAATTTAATGAATTAAAATGTGTAAGCACGAATTAAATTTTTAAGTGAACGCTAAAAAGGATTTTTTAATATTGTTCTCCCTTAATTATCTTTTCACAAGAATTTTTTAAATGCATTTTTTGGGAACGTACATATATATGGTGTAAAAAGAAAATTAGGTGTAAAATAAACAGAAAAAAAGTATAATAAATATAATAATGCTTAAATTTGAATTTGCCAAAAAATTGTGTTGATTTTTGAAAATATTTTTCGTCACGTTTTCTTCCATATAACAGACTTCCGAACGTGGTGAAAACAACTGGCCAAGATCAACGCAATTTTTAAGCGTTTTCATAATTACACTTCATTGAAATTGAAAAGGATTCTGTGATTTCTGCGTATTCAGAATTTTAAAATTATTTCAAAATGCAATGCGTTATAAAACTGCATACACAGAATTTTTCTGAAGATAATGAGACAAAAGTAGAAGACTTTTTTTAAACTTCATACATTTTTGTAAATTTTTTTGCAAAGTTTGAAGCTTTGAGGTATTTACTTTTAGTTGTAGAACAGGCTATGCTTTTATGATAGCATGAAAACAAATTCAAATAGAAAAAACAATTTGTCTTTTTTTTTTTTGAAATTTCATAATTCTGGCTATACTTTTATGAAAACTTGAATACAAATTGAAATGGAAAAAAAAATTTTTTTGGGAAATTTCATAATTCTGGCTATACTTTTACGAAAACATGAAAACAAATTTAAATAAAAAAAATTTTTTTTTTTTTGAAATTTCAAAATTCTGGTTATACTTTCATGAAAACAAATTTAAATAGAAATTTTTTGAAATTTCATAATTCTAGCTATACTTTTATAAAAACATGAAAAAAAGTTGAAATTAAAAAAAAATTTTTTTTCGAATGTCATAACTCTGGTTATATTTTTATGAAAACATGAAAACAAATTTAAATAGAAAAAAAAAATTTTTTTTTTTGAAATTTTTTTTTGTCGAATTTCATAATTCTGGCTATTTTTTATGAACATATGAAAACAAGTTGAAATGGAAAAAAAAATTTTTTTTTTTTTTGAAGTTTCATAATTCTGGCTATACTTTTATGAAAACATGAAAACAAATTAAAATGAAAAAAAAATTTTGTTTTCGAATTTCATAATTCTGGCTATACTTTTATGAAAACATGAAAACAAATTAAGAAGAAAAAAAACAATTTTTGTTTTCGAATTTCATAATTCTGGCTATACTTTTATGAAAACATGAAAACAAATTGAAATGGAAAAAAAAATTGTTTTTTTGTAATCTCGTAATTTGTCGCGCTCCATTTATTTCGCACACAAGTGTATATACTGCCGTAAGTACATATGTATGTGCGAGCTCATGAAAAGAGAATTTATATTATATTTATAGCAAATGCTTTCAAACATTTGGCTAATTGAGCAGCTGGATAGCAAGAACAAAAACAACGCCAAGCTAACGAGCGCAGACTTTTTGAATTAAAGATTTTGACTGTAGCGGGGCAAAGTGAAGCAGAAGGAAGGGGTGTGGTAATAATGCAAAATAGAAATAGGTGTAACTTGCAGCACTTAGAATTCATAGCACAGCTGGATGTTAAATGTTAAAAAATTAACAAATTAAAAAAAAAACAACAACAAGAACACAAAAAGACATAAGCTGATAAACTACGTAGATTGAAGTAACGGAAAAACACAGAAATTAATGTTTACAACAAAAACCAGAATAAAAATAAAAATTAAAATAAAAAGAGGCACTCACGTGCATAGAAAATATTGATTAAAATAAATTAGTTTAAGACATCAGCAGAATATCTCATGGCTGCAGCGCCATTTTAGTGTGTAAGTGTAAGTACTAATTAAGTAAAAAATTAAAAAAATAAATAAAAAATAAAATAAGCTAAGAAATAAAGGTAAACATTATTGAAAATAAAATGCATTTTAGCAAATCATATTGCAAATCTAATTGCTGACATTGAACGAAACATCAGAAACCAAATGAAGAACTTAGTACTTAGTATTCGCTTTTTATAGTGTATCCACGGGCCTTATTTTTCAGCAAGCAAAACAAAGAAACACAAAACGATTAAGCGAAATGCTAGCGAGGCGAAATAAAAAAGGCAGATATCATAAAATTATAAAAACTAAATTAATTGTAAACATTTTTAAACTCTCTAGAGAGCGAGCCGAGTGTTACTTACTAAATAATTAAAGCATTATCGAAAAGCACGCAAATGAATTTATTTACTATACAAATTCACTTTCATTGCATATTCTAAGAAACAATGTTAGAAATTGGAGATAATTTAAAAAAAATTTACTTAAAAAAAATTTTTTTCCTGGTCACTTTAAATATAGTTTTTTGTTTAACTTTTCTTTACATTTTTAAAAAAATTTTACTTATAAAACAAATTTTTTTCTGGTCACTTTAAAACTAGCTTTTTTGTTTAATTTTTCCTTACATTTAAAAAAAATTTAATCATAAAAAAAAATTGTTCCGGTCACTTTAAAGCTAGTTTTTGTTTAATTTTTCTTTACATTTAAAAAAAAAATTACTTACAAAAAAAAAAAAATTTCTGGTCACTTTAAATATATATTTTTTATTTTAGCTTTTCCTTACATTTAAAAAAAATTTTATTATAAAAAACTTTTTTCCGGTCACTTTAAAGCTAGTTTTGGTTAAATTTTTCTTTAAATTAAAAAAAAAAATTTACTTAAAAAAATTTTTTTTTCTGGTCACTTTAAATATAGCTTTTTTGTTTAATTTTTCTTTAAATTTTTCTTTAAAACCAATATTTTTAATTATTTTAATACAAAAATGCAACTTTCCTTGGCCAATATCTTATTCAATCCGCTTGGTGTACCTGCGTTTAGGCGGGTCAGCTTTTTTTCAACATCGTTTCCAGCAGGTGCGCATTCCATATGAAATTCTTAGAAAAAAAGTATACTAGAGCATAGCTCCAAAGTCAATTTTGAGGCACACAAACTTCAAAAGAAGCCACCGAATGGGTAGGTGCGTGACTACCATTCGCTAGTACGTAGATATGTTCAAATCGTACATGAAACAGCAAAATGATAGAAAAAGTGTTTTTCAATAGCGGTCGCCCTGCGGCAGGCAATGACAAACCTCCGAGTGAATTTCTGGTATTAAAAAGCTGCTCATGAAAAACAAAAATTACCGTTCAGTGTGGGCTTAATCCTTTGGTATTCGAGTGCACAGTAAAGAAAATAAATACGTTGAAAAACTAAGGCTTTATTTAACACAAAAAAAAATTTCATAAAATCACAAAATAATTATAAACAAACTGCTATCACTGCTAATGTGGAAATGCGTGAGTGGATACCTTATTCATTCCGGATATCATTTTCACTTGACGAAGTAATGCCGTCATCTTCCGTCTTATCAGATTCAAAGTACTATTCATCAGAACTGTCACTAACTAACGTATCATCTCTAGATCGTCTAGCCTTCGTGCGTAGGATAAAATATAAATTATATAAAAAGCCTGCTGGTTCCTCTGGCAGTGACACTAAGAGACTGAATCGAAGAACTGAAAGGCGTTCTGACTCTTCCGTCGTCTCTTGAATGCGGCGTACTGGCTAATGGAGAAAAAGTGCTGGGGCAGCAGTATTGGAATTTGTAGTGACAGTCAAGCTGCACTGAAAGCCCTTGCTAACCCATGCTGTTCTTCGAGGTTAGTCGCTGAATGTAAGACAAAACTGAACAGTGTCTTATGTCAACAAAGGTAGTCTTATTTGCGTGCTTGGACATTGCAGTATTACGAAGCGAATTATAAGATAAATTGACTAATGACGGCTCTGCAAGTATGCCACTAGCCCCTGAACCCTTTCTAGGTGTCAATTTGGCATCGATTCAACTATGGATTGACGACTTCATGCGGTCTACCCATAGAGATCGTTGGTCTGGGTTGAACTCGTACAGAGTAGCCAAGTGATTTGTGAAAGAACCAGGCAGGAAAATAGCGACCTTCCCCTTAAAACTCAGCAGAAAAGACTTGCGAGTACTGGTGGGTGAGAGTACTCCTGTTTTGAGGATGACGACACTGTAGAGCAATTTCTCTGTAGCTGTCCGGCATTTTCTATAATCAGACTAAGGCTGCTGGGGTGCGACGTACTGTGTATGGATAAAGTTCATACTCTTTCTCTTCCGGATCTCTTAAGATTCATCAATGAATCCTAGATATTTGTGGAAGGCTGACCTCAAACTAATTTTTCAGACTTACCAGTCACATTTTATCTTTCTTATATCTCTCTTTGTTCTATTGAAATCTATCAGGGTGTAGTACAATGGTCTCCTGACTGAGTGCTTGGACTTTTCCAGTTCTTCACAAATCTAATCTAATCTAATCTACCGTCGTCTCACATCGTAAGTTTACATTATAAGGAAGATAAGACTCCATCGCTAATGGCCACTAATGTCTTTGAATGAAAATGTGACTCTTTTACTATACCTATCTAATCGCTCAGACAGGCTCGCGACAGCCGTGTAGCTACGAACTAATTTGGGCAGTTATATGCCAACACTCGTCCCCAAAGTGTTAAAACTGTAGATGCCTCCATTTGTGGCATAACATCAAGACGCACGTCAGAAATAGGAGAAGCAGCTCGGCCAATGATTTTTTTTTTCACCTTTTTCACTCCTCTCGGGAGCACAGGGCCTCGACAAGGCTCTTCCATCTGTGCTATTATGTTTTTGCACCGTCCTATGAGATGTCGACATCTGCTAGTTCGCGCAACATGGACCTTCTCCAAGTGTTTTTTGGTCGAGTGCGGCCTCTGCTCCCTTGCGCGTTCCGTTCAGTGCCATGTGTTATAAGCAGTGTTATTAGTTTTCTTCATTTTCGACCAAAAATCGGCCATCTCCAAAATGAAGAAGTTTTTTTAGAAAATTTATGTTTCTTAATTTTATTAAATATAGATAACAAAAAACAACTAATTTTAAATAAAATAGCAAAACAAGTTAAATTATACTTAGCTAAACAAAAAAGTCTTTATAAACTTGAATATTTAAACTTATTATTACATAGTCCGTCAAAAGTAAATTTTTTATGTTATCAAAAAAAAAAAATGTTCATATAAAGAGTTTTTCAATAAGGGCGGGTAGATGTTGAAATGGAATCAAATGGCGTTTGCTGTGTTGCACGTAGCGCCGTCCTGCTGGAACCACATGTCGTCTAGGTCCATACGGTTCAATATGGGCCATAAGAAATTGGAAGGGCCACCACGTCTACCGAAAAATGGGCGCAATGTGCGCAACGTTTGCGTTAATGAACACTCATTTTGATAATAAAATTTTATCATTTGAACGTGCTGTTCAATCGTGTAACTTGCCATGATGATTTGGCATAAACAACTGAATAATAAACAAAAGATTTGACAGATGTCACTAAAACAAAATGGCTGCCACAGGGCGCCAAAATCGACCCGCGCCAATTGAAAAACCCTTTACATGCAAAAGCATAGATTTTATATAGTAGTGCTGCATACCCAGATTTTCATTTCATTTCTCAGTAATTTAAACTCGAAAATGTCGAAAGGGAGAAGCAAACAGCGGCGTACATGGCGTATACTTTACTTCACTCGTTATGGTATAGGGGGAATGTTCAACTTTTCATAAAATGGCAAGCAGAACAAAGTTGAGTTATGTATCTATGTATGTATGTATGTATAGATATACATTTATCATGTATACATATATATATATATATATTTTTTTTTTTTTTAATAATTCACTAGATAATTTTGAGCATATTTAAGGTTAGATTTTTCAAAGCCCACTATTCTACTAAATTTGTACAGGCGAAATGTGAGAGCTAATTTTGTTTGATAGCTGAATATATTTGCTTTCGTTTAATATCCATATTAATATCGTGGATTAGGTATAAATATTTAAAACTATTTTTTGAAAATTTGCTCCTTTGAAAATGTAAAGTGTTGGGAATCAAAAATTTATGAGAAAGTGAGAAACTGGGTATGCAGCATTACTAAATAAAATCTATGCTTTCATGTGTATAAGAATTTATTCTTGAATAACTTTTACTGCCTTACGATTTATGAATTCATTTATTTTATTTTATTTTATTATTATTTTTTTAATTTAATTTCATTTAAAATCATTTTATTTTATTTAGTTTTATTTTATTTTATTTTATTTTATGTTTTTTTACTTCATTTTATTTTATTTTATTTTATTTCATCCCAATAAAGGAGTGATTTACATTAATTGGCGACAGCTTTGCTGCAAGCCAATAATTTATAACAGGTACAAAGATTACAATTAAATTAATGTCTATAAATATTATATAAAATAGTTAACAATTTCACAAGCAAGAAAAACGTTTACTGTAAAAAGTTTCGGACTATATTTTATTTATAGAGCTTGATCCATCTCGGCTATTGCCGGAGATTACACATCCCGGATAAAATTTTCAAGGGATTGTGCTCTGGTGGAGCGTAGTCCAAGTTCTACGCCCATGCGATTACTATTGCTTAAATATTTAAAAATCTACGAACTATTGCACATGTGTCCAGTATAGTCGACTTCTGCATGTCTTCTAAGAGGTGTTGGCAGTCATACTTCTTCAAGTTTTTTATTAAATGCTTAGGCACTAATCCAGTGGACGATATAATTATTGGGATTATATTCACTTCCCTCGCTTTGTACATTCGTTTCAGTTCTATGGCCAAAGCTGCATACTTCGATACTTTGGTGGAGTATGTGCTTTGGATGTTGCGATTAAGGGGCACCGCTATATCGATTACTTCGATTGTTTTATTTATCTTGTCGAACAAGATGATGTCAGGTTTGTTGGCAGCTGCTGTTTGATCTGTGGATATAAATCTGTCCCAGTACAGTTTAAAATTTGCATTTTCGATTATTGCCTTTGGTTCATATTTAAAATACAAGACTTCTGCTTGTAAGAGACCGTGTTTTATCGCAAGTTGTTGGTGGAGGATCTTTGCTATATTGTTATGTCTCATGACATATTCACGGGGGGCAAGTACGCTACATCCAGCAATTATATGGTCGATTGTTTCGCCGTATTTTATTTTATTTTATTTTATTTTATTTTATTTTATTTTATTTTATTTTATTTTATTTTATTTTATTTTATTTTATTTTATTCTATTTTATTTTATTTTATTTTATTTTATTTTATTTTATTTTATTTTATTTTATTTTATTTTATTTTATTTGATATTATTTTCACCCTTATATACAACTTCAGTGAGAAATTAAATGCATAATTATGATATTAACTTTTAATGGAACTCCAGCTTTCTTCTTTCCAAATAAATTTATGAGCAGCTGTAACTAAATTTCTTACTGTCTTTTGTGCTCAAACTTTTTCCCTTACTTCTTGGCACCTAACGTTTAGAAAATTTTTATAAATAAAATATTACATTCCAACCGCATCTTCAATATTTCGAAAATATAAAAAATACCTACTTCGACCTCTGCCTTTCAAATTAGTTTAAGTCATTTTCTTGCCCAATCATTTTCCTACATGGTAAGTAATTCTCTGTATAAATAATTAAAAGCAAAAAATGCACAGTTACACACTTAGATTACAAATAATTTAATTAATAATATTTTTTATATGAATAAGCAAAATAGAAACATAAATTTTCCTCGCCAATGAATACAGATAACCAGCTGCTATCAGCGAATTCTTTCAGTTTATAATTTCAACTAAATTTATGTAATATTTTTGCAAGTCTTTTGACTGCAACTTTGATATTTTCGCTGGCTTTAAGCTTGGAAGATTCCAAAGCGAGTACTCATTGTAATTTTTTATTATGATTGTTCTCCCTCTTGCTAGATTTTTAGCACAGCTCATTGAGCGAGTCGATGAGCAAACCCTACTTTTCGACATTTCTCAAAACTTCCGATTAGCTGTTGAATAAGGTTGCGAAGAAAATCTTCTTCTATAATAGACTGACGCATATAGTTTAGCGCCTCAGTGGTTTCTTGTTTTTTCTGATAACTAACGTCTATTGGGCATACCAAGTGAACTAGAGGCTTTTCAATGCATAAGAGCAGAATAGTGCAGAATACTGCACTATAGAAAAGGTGAGAGTAACGGTTGAAATTAATACCTTCGGCTTAAGCCAAGCTCTTATGAAAAATGAGGCTCTCACTTCGGCAGCGATTAACTTTTCCAGAGCAATTCACATCTTCGGAGCAATTCTGCAACGCAAACTTTTCCCAACACCAGATAATGAAACGAAAAAAGAAAGTCGTTGCAATTCAAAAAAAGTCCTACATCAAAATTTCTCGGAAGAAAAAAAATTCAGAATACATGATTTTCAAATTTATTCATATAAAATTACATAACTTTTTCTAAAGCTGTTGCCTTAAAGTTAAAAAAAAATTCAGAAAATATAATTTTATAATTTATCCAAGTTTAAAAAAATTCGGAAAATTTAATATAAAAATTCAGCCACTTGAAATGACAAGACATTTTATAAAATAGTTACCTTTAAAGAAAAAAAAATGTTATCTTTTAAAATGTATTTTTTGTCGACGGAAATATATGGTTTTTCTGCAAGAATATTCAGGGATAAATTTTAAAATTACGTTTTATGACATTTTTTCTTGAGAAAAGTTTTGGCGTAGAACTTTTTTCAATTGCCATGACTTTTTTTTTCGTTTCATTACCCGATGTTGGGAAATATTATTTGAGCAGCAGAAGTGAATTGAGCTGAAGAAGTGACACCATTTCTTTGAATCCCACATTTTTGTACTGCGTGAAGTTGAAACCATGTTTTTTTATTGCAAAAATCTAAACAAAATCGATTAAAATTAATTTATCATTAAATAAAAACTAATTCAGCACCAAAGAAACACAAACAAGTCCCGCCTTCATCTCCTACTAAACGCTTAAAATTCGATGGAGAGAGTAAATGAGAATTTTGTTTGAAATTTTATTATTTCCACTTGAATATTTCGCGATTTGTTTCTTAGAACTTTCCTTTCTTTTGAAAATATACAAGATGTTGTTGTTGTTGCTGTATGTATGTATATAAAATATTTATATATATAAAAAAAAAAACAAGAAAAAATGAAAAACAATTTTATGAACAAAGAAACAAATGAAAACGCCCAATTCTTATGAATGAAAATTTTTTTAAAAACACATTTCACCTTGCGCGCCACACAACTGTCGTCCACTCGCCAACTTGCCCACCCTAATACTTCATGTAAACGGGAGCATTGTGCAGCAGTGCGACAGCCGGCAGCAGGGGGTGTAGAATGTGAGAAAAATAAAATTTATTACAAATACTTGTATGAAAACACGCTACAATTGGCACTAGCATAATTGCATAATTTGTTAATATAGAGAATTTAGTCATAAGTAAGCATAGAACTATGGTAAATATGTATGTATATGTTTAAGGAAACCACTGCATTACTGAATGAACTAACAAGTTCGGTTAAGAATATGAAAATGAGTAATGAAACTGAAATCACAAATAGTTTAACACACCCAACGGAAAAAAGAATAATACAGCCTAAAGGTGAGCTACAGCAATTTGGCAAATTCACAGTCGATACATAAAAACAAAGTCCACTAATGACCTTTTTTTCACTGTCAAAACGCAAAGGCCAGTTTTTCAGTGGTGGTTTATGCTCAGTATAGACGAAGTGGATTTAAATTTAAACCTATGAATTTTTAACTCAAACTACAGACCGGTTTCTCAGTGAGTCTTTAACGATGCATAACTTAGTTGATTTTCAGAGTAAAAGTGTGTTTTTTTTTCTTTACACAGAGCACAAATGAGCAAATAATTTACACATTGGTTTAATAAATTTTCGAAAAAAGAATTGTAAAGCATTCAATTGGTTTCGTATAAACGCAAAATATAATAATAACGATGAAATTGGTCTCTTACAAAGCGAATTATAAATATTTAATGCAGGAATAACTTAATTTTTTAATGAATAATTTTGAAAGCGATTCATTAAAAATTGTAACTGTTAATTAAAGAGTACAGAATCGACATGGCATACCCGTAAGTTTCTGAAAAATGACTTCAGATGAATCGAAAAATCGCGCGGCGAAATAAATGAAGCAAGCAAGTGAAAGGCTTATCAAATATTTAGGTATTTCAAATATTTTCTTATAGAAGCAACAGAGCAGCTCTACATTATGCTGTGAAAAGTCGACAAGACATAGGCGTAGGTTAGGTGAGGTTGACCTGGCTGACTGAAAGCCATCACATAGACCTATTGATCCGTAGTGTTGCCAGATATAGTTAGACCTTTACGTTTCTTTGTGGTATACATCTTGTAATACGTATGGGTCTTTTGCGAATCTAATTAAACTTTGGAACTCTATCCCCGAGAGGTGTTCTAACTTCTCATATTGTAAAGCTCCTAAGCATTTTAATCTGGTTCTAGCTAATGCAGGGCAGGAACATAGAAGGTGTTCTAGCGTTTCCCTCTCTTCTAGTTCATTGGAAAATCTGCAGCTATCATTGTTTGTAGGTAATTCCTATCTTGTATGCGTGCGCCGCTAGCAAATTGTGGCCTGTCATCATACCTCCGATAGTTCTTCTTTCTTATCTAGATGGAGCTAGTACGAATCGGACGTATTTATCTGTACTCTGTGTACACATGATTTTCGCGATTTAGCAAGTGACTAGATTATTCCACCTCCTATCTATCCGTATTTTCATGTCCGCAGCGATGTCTTTGTATACCGCATTTAGTGGTTTCAGTATGTCGTTTTCTTGTACGAATTGTCTGTAAACAGTGCTTTTGGCAATCTCATCTACAATTGCGTTTCCTGCAATGCCCTTATGTCCGGGTACCCAATAGATATGCAACCGTCTGTCTGCGGCTAATCTGTCTATGGCTTCCCTGCTTCTTAGAACATTTTTATATGAAATTTCATATGAGTTTGTTGCCTTTATCGCAGCTTGGCTCTCATAGGCACAGGTGTAACATCCTTAACATGACTTCAGACGAAGGTAAAAAAATATCCCAACCAAATAAATGGAGTAAATACAAAAATTATGGTTTATTTAAATTTCGAACTTGAGCGCAACTAATAGAAAAAAATTTCAATTTGGCGGCAATAAAACGAAGAAAAAAGTAAAATGTTTATCAAATATTTAGGAGCCTCAAATATTTTCTTATAAAAGCATCAGAGCCGCTCCACCGCTCCACACCATAGTGTCGATCACAGCTCGTTGTCATTCTGGTAAAATGTCATCATGTTCATATTCATTCATACCGCATGCTGACATACAGTGAACGAAAAATAAACTGTGACTCTTGTTTGTTCTGACTTCAATTCTTTGTAACTTGAAATCAATTCCAACAATCTTCAGCAAGGCAAAATCCAATATACAGCATTTCATTTATTATAAAAAAAATGAAAATAATATAATATTTAAAATATTTGGAAGTTTTCAAGTAAAAGAAACATTAACCTAATTTTACAACTCAATTATAAAAAGGGTCAGTAATGAAAATATGGAATTAAAGGAAAAGTGAAGAATTAATATTTTGTGCAGTATTTTCTAGAAGTGCTCGCTCTGTAGGAGGTCGCTGTGCAGAAAATTATTGTTTTTTTGTGGGTGTACGCTCACAACTGACGAATTATTTCAGTGACTTGGCAATACTAATTGCAAAAACTTACGGATTCTCGCTTATTTAATGCATAAGCCTTCTCTTGGTCACATTTGAGTTAAATTTGGAAACTCTTCCCGTAAGTTAAGTTTAGCTTGGAAACTCTTTCAAGAAAGGAACGAAATAAATGAAAGAATGAAAGAAAGAATATTTTTTTAATGCATTAAATAGTATCACCTCAGGCTTTTTCGAAATATTCGCGATTTGGCGCATACTTTTCTCATCCGAAACTTTTTAATACTAGTGTCCAAGTTTCTTGTTGGATCACTGTAGTTCACAATTCAGTCTTGTAACATGGGTAATAGCATTCACACAAGCAATCATGCCACTCCAAAGCCAATCTCGCCTACATAAAAATTTATTCGAGACTAATCTTGACTAGAAAGAGATCGTGCAGAACCTTCACTCTTACGGATAGTATGTGACTCACACCTTCATTTTTACTTAATAATATTTTACCAGGCCGAGAGCGAACCCTATAGTGTGCACTGGCCCGTAAATATCACTGCATTAAGGGACTAGTGGCGCAGGTAGGCACCGTAGCCCCACTGTGAATATGAAATGGCAAATTATAGAAACAATTTTCATTGACAGGCAATGGCAAACCACCAAGTATATTTCTGCCATGGAAAAGCTTCCCATAAAAACCATCTGCCAAACAGTGGCGGCATAAAACTATGGGTCACGCTATTTGTAGCAATTCGAACAACGTAAGTTGAAGGAGAAGCTCGGTCAGACATCTAAAAGGGAATGTTGCGGCTTTTATGTATTTATAATCAGTGACTCACAGCTTATTTGATGCAGCCAAAAGGAATTATTACAATATCAAATATATTTTATGGTATTTCCATTACACAAAACAAAATCTTATATTTGTTTATTGTTATTTAATAACAAAAAATGTTTCTTCATAAGATATGGCATATTAAAATAATTCCGTTATTGTTTTGAGGTCACAGCTTAAATGATGCACTAAATTAAAAGTATTCAAAAAACATCAACACATCAATATTTCGATTTCATGATTACGGCTAACACTTAGTGGGGTATTCCTTTTGATTCAGAACATCTTTTAATCGGGAATTCATAGATTCTACAAGTTTTGCTGTATAATCGGAACTAATTTTATACCATTCTTCCTGCAGTGCCCGTTTCAGATCAGATGCATTAGAAATACTGTGGTTTCTTATTTTATTTTCCAGCACTGGCCACAAAATCTCAATAACGTTGAGATCTGGACTCTATGCAGGTGTCTGTACTACATGTTGGTCACTTCCAGATAAGCCAAGTTGTTGCAATACTAGACGTATGCTTGGGATCGTTGCCTTGGTGGAACCTCAACGAATCCCTAATGCCCATTTTATGAGCACTTTGTGCTAAATTATCTTTTAGCAGATCCAGATGCATCTCCTTATTCATGTTCCCTTCGATAAATGTTAAATTTCCGACGCCTGAATAGGACATGCAACCCCAAACCATCACAGTGCCCTCGCCGTGTTTAACTGTAGAGCGTAAATTACATGGTTGAAGCGCGGTGTTTGGTCTTCTCCAAAACGCATGACCTACCGTCAGACCTGAAAAGGTTAAATTAGCTTTCATCCGCAAAAACAACGGACTTCCACTAGGAAATGTCCTTGTTCAAACGTTGTTTGCAAAACTCTATTCTTTGTTTTCTATTACGAGCATTAATCAATGGCTTATTTCGGGCTGTCCTTCCATGAAAATTTTCTTCGCGCAGAACTCTACGAAATGTTTCAGGTTTACAGATCTTGCCTAAGTATTTTTTGACTTCGTTCGTTAATTTTGGAGCGCTTAAATCGTGTTTTTCTATAACTTTGCGAACAATCCATCCCTTATCTGCATCATTAAATATTTTATTTGATGCAGATCTGCTCTTATCTTCTATTCTGTTTTCGTGGCGAAACCTTTCTACAATTCGCTGGACAGTTAAGGAACTAATAGCAACGATTTCTGCAATTTTTCGATGGCTTTTGCCTCCTTTATAATGACGAATAACATTTTCCCTTTTTTCAAGTGAGGTTCGTTTTCCCATCTTAAAAAATTTAAATTTTACATACAGTACATACATGTCTCATTACAAGTCGTATACATTTTTGGGACTAACTTCTTAGGCGTCGATAGACGAGCGAGAAAGGCCATGCAACGTTTTGAGCATTTTCGTTCCGCGAGAGAGAAAAAAGGTATAACGTAGAGGAAAAGGAGAGAGAGAGCTATACCTTATATACGTATATCTTAGAAACACTTTAGGCTATTTTCCTGAGTTTTTCTTTGCGGTCGACCCTTCTCCGTTTCTTGTCAATTTTGTCTATTTGTATTCTCTGCAAATGTTGTGAATTTATTTAGATATATATACTTTCTCTATCTCTCTCTCTCATTCTCTCTCGGGTCTCTCCCTCTTTGTTTGTCTGCCTTGAAAGTTTCACTACACGCACGCACTTTTCTTGTTTTTATTAAATTTAATAAACATCCAGTCATTTTCGTTTTTCTAAAAAAGTATTACGTGCATCAAATAAGCTGTGTGGCACTGTACATATCATATCTAAGTATGATAAAATGGTTTGCGTGAGCATAACTCTCATTATTCTCAATATTATGCCGTCGAGCCGTGTATGATCGCTTCCACCGAACGAAATATTCATTTTAAAGTAAAAGAAAATCAATATTGGAAGCTGAGTATTTGTTTTCAATTAAATTTCCACAATTATAAACGAACAGACAACTTAAACTAGCACTAAAAAACTGGTCATTATGAAATCAAATCATAATTTTTTATGCTTGTTGATTCAGTACGTATTATGACTTTTTGAAAAACACAAATACAACACAGTGCTCCTAAAGCAAGGGCAGGGTTTTTGAAAATGGATCCAAGATTTTCCAACGTAGAGTTCTCGTATATGACCTCTAGATTTCAAATTTTCAAACCCCGAAATCGTACCTGATCCTATTTTAAAGATAAATGTATGTATTACTTATGTATGTACTTAAATGTAAACCACTTTCAGCGTAACCCAGGACCAACGACGGGGACGTAGTGGTAACCTGGTCCCATTTTGTTTTTTAAATTTTTTTTGGTTGATTTTTTGTTTTTTTATATTTTTTTTTTTTGGTTTTTTTTTGATTTATTTTAAATGTTATTATTAAATAAAAACTTGAGCGATAACGATACTCCTTGGAATCAAAATTTTGATTATGCATTAAGTGATGAAAATTCTACAAGTGCTGTAAAAAGCTTCTCTAAGTATAACTCATCTTCGATTGTATTTATTTTATATCTCTCCCAAGTTTGCGAGAATTCACGGTGGAGTGACTCTCCACTTTGCTCGGACCAATATCCGAGACCATCATTGTGTTTTATGAATTGAAGACATTCCATAATGTGGGTTTTTAAGACATGAATTTTTAAGGTTACTGAGATGTCTTCAATTTCATGTAAAGCAATCAAAGCTTTGTTTAACTTATCCAAATGAACGTTTAGTTCTGGTCCTACTTTTCCAGATGTAAAACTACAATCGACAACTTTATTCATTATTACAAAAGCATTGGTAAAAGGTATGATTTTTAAATATCCCACAGTTTCATAAATCTCAGGATCATTTAGTTAGTGAGCTTCTTTTAAAAGTTTCCTACATGCATTGCCTTCGAAACAATCTCCGTGGTAGTTTTTGGAAATAAGTTTTAATTTTTTTGGCCATATCAAAGCTTTATCTTTTCCCAAAAGGGGTACTAAACCTTTCCAAAACAGATGGTTTACGAAGCCCATTAGCACGTGTAATTCAGGAATTACGCATTTTTCTAACACAGTGATGTCATCACTTTCGGTAAATAGAGGGAGGTTAATAGTGCTATGAAACTCTTTGCTGTTTTTCTTATTTCCACCAGCAAGATTGAACTGTTCATAATCGTTTCTTAAATCTCCGTATGATTTCAGTTTGATAACATTGCTTTCAAAATTATCTGCATTGGAACTACATTGATTGTAAAGCACATCTTCCTGTCCAGATGTCTTGTTTTCTTTCAAGTCGTTAAGTGAAACAAAACAATAAGGACAAGGAAACATTGCAGATGCCGTCTGTTGGCCATTTATGATAAGCATCAATTTAAAATCCGAAACGAACTTGAAGGGAATGTTATTTAAAAACGTTTTACGTTTTCATACGTTTCCTTTATCTTAGGTACAATGCATAGTAGTATAACTCGTTTCACGCTCATCAATTTTGCTTTCTTACTTGCGCTACCTCCCTCAGAATAAAGACTTCTCTGATTTTTATCATGAATTGTTAAATCATCATAATTAAAATCATCACCATCAGAATTTTGAAATATTGATAAAGAAATTTTAAAAAATCCGCGGCCCCCGTCAGCCATTGCTTTAACACAAACATTCCCTTCAAGTTTTCTTTCCATAATTACTGCATCAAAAAGTTCTTCCGCATTTGCGTAAACTACTGGTCTTTCTTCTTTTTTTGCATCATCACAATCAAAAAAGTATTTATCTTTTTTATATATGTATATCTTGTAAAAGTTTCGATTTTTCTGACATGTGCTTCTTATAGTCAACGGGTACTGACTTTCTTCCAACATTTGGTCTTAAAAAGTTAGCAATGCTTTTCATTTTATTACTGGATAAGCCAAGGTTTACTCGCAAATTATCCAAACGCTCTTCACTGAACGTAATGTCCTTTTTTTTCATTAGGATTAACAACAACTCTCATTTTAGAACCCTTCGTACTCAACTCAATTTTCTTATTCTTAATGTGTCGATTTATATCGTCTTCAGAATCAATTTTGGTTCTAATAATAGTTGACGCAACGATTTCTTGCTTGACATCAGGAAGTTTTTCTATTATTTTTAAAGCATTGCCTTGAATATTATTACATGAATGTTTTTTGCCTTTACCAATTTTTTGTAAGCATTTTTTACATATTGGTATATTAGTTTTTTCCTTTTTTTGGCTGTCTTTCTTTGCAAGTTTGTCAATATTTGAGGATCCATAAAGACCATTAGTTGTATCAATCTTAGTTTCGAAATTTCGTTTACAACCCTTACCCTTTACTACTTTCTCATGACCTTTATATCTGCCTGTTAAACATACATAACAATTACAACTGTCCATAGATGTGCGAGTACTTTTAGGTAAAACCAAACTATTGTAATCTGGCATGTCTGGAAAAGGTCTTGTAAAAATGTTGTTACTTGCATCAAAAAGTGTGAGGTAGCAAGTTCTGCATATGCTAAGGGGGTATTTTTCGTTATTTAAATCATAATCTTTGTTTATAAATTTCTTTATCAATGTTTCATACTTTTCGTTTATAAGAAATTTATTCGGCTTTTTTTTGCCAAAAGAAATTTTTGTACCGCAAGGTCCGCAGACTTTACGTCTATTTTCATCGTGAGAACATTTCGTATTGTCCATTGCACCATTCTAAACAAGTCAAACACTACTTGAAAATATCTGCAAAGCCTTTTTTATTCGTAATTTAACAAAAATTATTTCAGTTTTTTAGTGTTGAATAGGACCAAAATGTTTGCGTCAAATGTGATTTATATTAGGATTGTGAGTTTATTTTAAATTACAGGTATTTGTGTTGTTGAGATGATGGCTGCTAGACTACAAGTGACTTTTTAGATATTGTGAAATGTACAAATAAACGTCTAGCCTGGCAAGGCCTACTAGATCTTTATCTGGCGTAGACATGAAC
>JAYXIM010043955.1:0-225408 GCA_037575425.1 Anastrepha fraterculus
CGAAAGTACGTAGGTGTGGGTGTGTGTGTGTGTGCATTTTGGCAAATAAAGCAACAATCATGAAATTTATTGCAGATCGTGACAAGTTCACGAAAAATGCAAACGTGGCGAACAAGTACAATAACAATTACAACAACAATAAAGTAAGAAATGCCGAACACAAACAGTGCAATTGCCATTGCGCTGCAGCACCATTTATTCTGCATAGTTGTTTGTTGCATGCAACATTTGCGTTTTGTGCGCGTTCTGCCTCAATTGCGTTACAATTGGCTTCAATCGCTGCTGCTGCTGGTGCTCTGGTGGCTGCTGCATTTTCGGCTATTTTATGCAACGCTTTCGCTCCCGTTGCTTTTCTTATGATTTCAAATTCATTTCTTTCTTTTTCTATTAATTCCTATTTGGTTTATGGGTTTTGCTGATGATTTTGTTACTCATTTTATTTTTTGTTTTCTTTACGATTATGATTCGCCTTTTTCTTTGAATGCCACAAACTAAAAGAAAATGCATTTATTTTTTCTGTGTTGTTGCAAGGCTTTATTTATTTAAAAATGTTAAAAATTTGAAAACTTTTTTTGGCGAAACCAATTCTTTTTTGTTGCTGTTTCTGCGTTGCGCATATTTTTGTGCTATTATTTCTTTATTGTTTTTATTATTGCCGCTGCTGCTGCGAGAGTCGTGCCATTTTTTTGTGCGCACGACAATGCGGCGTGTTGCAAGAAACGCGAGGCAAGCAAAATGAGCGGTCGGTCAGTGTGACGGTGAATGTGTGGCAGCTGTGTTGCTGTTGTTGGTTGGTACAGCCTCATCAATTCATTATTATCATCATGGGAATTTCGAGCAGAAACGCTGAAGTGACAGCGCATTGTTGCAATGCGTTGACTGTTGATTGCCAGAAGTTTTTTGTTTTATTTTAGCTGTCTTTTATTTGAGTTTTTGTTGTTTCCAATATTCTTTTTTAAACAGATTGGTACTCTTCATTACATTGTGTTTGTGTGTGTGTGTATTTGTTACTTTGCTCTAAAAATTTGTGCTTTCCTCTGTCAGGCTGGATTTGTGGCCATGATTTGAAACGATCTATCGAACGATTGCACTTTGACGAGAGCTTTGAGCAGAGCGCGGTTGTAAAGAGTGGAGTGCGAAAATGGTAGAGATGACACGAAGTTGTTTGATATCGTTGGACATGAGTTCTTAGAATGATTACCGGAATCCAGAACTCTGTGACGGTCAAAGAGTGATTTAGAAAATAAATTTGACGGCGAGCTGGGTTAAAAAGTCGTGTTAGAGTTTGACTTTGAGTAAGTTACATATTGCATGTATACAATAGAGTTAGAAATACAGTCAAAAGTTGGAGATAGAATTCAATTGAGTGAGATAGAGGGACTAGAGACAGAGACAGTGATTTGGATAGGGATAGGGATAGAGATAGAGATGGGAATAGAGATAATGATAGAGATAGTGATAGAGAAGGAGTTAGGGATAGATACAGGAACGGAGGTAGAGATAGCGGTAGAGATAGAGATAGATATAGTGATAGAGAAGGAGTTAGGGATAGATACAGAAACGGAGGTAGAGAGAGATACGGATAGAGATAGAGATAGGGATAGAGATAGAGATAATGATAGAGATAGAGATAGAGATAATGATAGAGATAAAGATAGGGATAGAGATAGAGATAGAAATAGAGATAGGGATAGAGATAGAGATAATGATAGAGATAGTGATAGAGAAGGAGTTAGGGATAGATACAGGAACGGAGGTAGAGATAGCGGTAGAGATAGAGATAGATATAGTGATAGAGAAGGAGTTAGGGATAGATACAGAAACGGAGGTAGAGAGAGATACGGATAGAGATAGAGATAGGGATAGAGATAGAGATAGAGATAGGGGTAGAGAGAGAGATAGAGATACTGATAAAGAAGGAGTTAGGTATAGATACAGAAACGGAGGTAGAGATAGAGATAGTGATAGAGAAGAAGATAGAGATAGAGATAGTGATAGAGAAGGAGATAGGGATAGATACAGAAACGGAGGTAGAGATAGCGATAGAGATAGATATAGTGATAGAGAAGGAGTTAGGGATAGCTACAGAAATGGAGGTAGAGATAGAGATAGTGATAGAGAAGGAGATAGGGATAGATATAGAAACGGAGGTAGAGATAGAGATCTAGTTGCTATAGACTGTGCACATGGCGAAAAAGTCTCGCTCAAAACTCTCACATAGATAGTGTGCATAGGTAGGTATCTGGGTGATGGCTGTAGGTGATTACATTTCTTCTTCTCCGTCTTCTTAATTGGTGCGATTTTGGTCGAGTTTAACAAAGCGCGCGAGTCCTTTCTTTCTTGTACTAACGGGCGCCAGTTGGACACATCAAGCGAAACCAATTCCTTCTCCATCTGGTTTTTCCAACGCAGATGAGACCTCCCTCTTCCTCTGCTACCATCAGCTGGTACCGCATCGAATACTTTCAGAGCCGGAGCATTTGTATCGGGCCAGCCATCCATATGAGTCCATAGCCAACATAGCCGCTGGATTTTTATTCGCTGTGCTATGTCTGTGACGTCGTAAAGCTCATGGTTCCAACGCCTACGATACTCGTCGCCACCAACGTGCAAAGGTACAAAAATCTTCTGCAGAATCGTTTACTCCGCCTCCTCGGATGTTGCCATCGTCCAATTGGTCTTACAATATAAAAATGTTTACGTCCCCTTTGGTCCACTATTTGCCCAAGAGTTACCTTGATAACCCTTCAATATGCACCACCAAAGCCACCTATTCTTACTGACGACTCTTAATCTAATCTGCAGCGGTTTGCTGCGCATTTTGCGGAATATTCGCATATCACCGGCGGTTATAGATTCAATTCCGCGTATCTGCTACAGATATGCAAAATAAACTGACTTCCTAACCTCAGCCAACCACCGCACAATGGCATGCGTCACTCGCAGCTTCTAGAGAGTCATGTGCCACACGCATGCGCGCCAACTGCACAAACAAAATCACCACAGAATTCATATGCATACCTGTTGGCTAGAGAAAGAAATGCTTTTGGTTTTTTTTGTTTTTGTATAATTTTTCTTTAGTGTTTTGCTTTTTTAGTCGTCGACTGATAGAATTGTAAGATTTAAATTTGATAGCGGCACAAGCGGCGCCAGTCCACCGAAAGCACAGCATGGCACAGCACAGCACAATGCTGCTGTAGACGAGTGCAATAGATAAAAATCCCACACAACAACAACAACAACAAATGCATTTATAATATGCATACATGAGCGATTTTACGCTACGATCATAGTTGGGCTGATGGCGCACATCTTCAGCTTTGCAATTACAATACAGCCCTGAGGGTGGCTGCAGCTGCGCATTGGGCGCACTCTTTGCCTATTTCTCCCCATGCACATACATTATTTCTAGACAGATCTGCTGCATGTGCTGCAATAGTTAAGTTGTTTAGCTCGAACATTACAATTTTAGGGTGTGACTTTATGCCAAAGTGAATATTTCGCATAAGCCACGAAAGGGAAAAGGGGGAGGAAAGTAGTGAAGCTGTTGCAGAGAGAGCTGAGAGGTTGAAACGCTGTAGGAAAATTGAAAAAAAAAAAAAACAATAAGGAAAATAGCAGGCTTAAAACAAAGGACAGTAGGCGTTTGTGGACATTGCGCATTTCGTCTCGTAGTTTTTTCTGTTCTCCTAACTCCTCGTCCATCCCCATACCCCTACCCCTGCACTGTTTGCTGTCTTCACCACAGTTTTGTGTAAATATTTTATGACTTTTTATGGCTAAAATATAAAAGTCTAACATTTCTATTATCCAACGGCTGCTGCCTGCTTGGTTGATGCTTCAGCTGGCGCTATGACTGTAGCTGTGCCTGTGTCTGTGGCTGAGGCTGCGGCTATTCGGGTTTCTTGTTGCGCATATGGCTGTTATTGTGACCACCAGCGCAGCAGCTCCATATGCAAATTATCGTAATTTGGACGGGTGCGCATGTGCCGAATGGCCAGCCTAGCCTAACCAAATTCACCTCCCATTCAGATACACATACATGCATACATACACACATGCATACTTGTATCTGTATACCCGAATATAAATTGTGCTGATTTTTCTTCTGTTTTTTTTTTGACTTGGCTGGCGGCCATTTACTCACACACTCACATACGTATTGGGGATTTTCTTTAACATTTATGTCTTAATATGATTTAAGGTTTATTACCGTTCGATTTTTGTTTGCCCACTTCTGTTATTATATAAAAAAAACAACTGTATCTACAAGTTTTCTATAATGTTCACAAATTAATATTATTGGTGTATAAATTTTACAGCAAATAGCTCACAAATTGCTATATAATTTGCAGCTATTGCATGTTGATAGTTGGGCTTTTACGCAGGCGCACGTAATGACCGGGAAATTAATTTATGAACGACTGGACCTTGTGCTGAGGTGTGGCTTATTGATTGAATTAGCAAGAAACGAATAACAAAAAACAAAAAAAAAAAGCTCAATACAAATTTTAAAGATGAATAGGCGAAAAGCTCTTTCAGAAAGTAAAGTGATTTAGGGGATCAAAGAAAGGCAATGCTTGCCAAGAGTCATGAGAACATTTCATTTGGAAATTGGAGCGCTACGAGATATCTGCACAATCAGCTAAGGTTTATCAGTTCTGCGTTATTGCATCTCATTGAGTGATATGGCAGGCCAAAGAATAAACACCTGACTAAATCTGTAAAAATATTGCACCAGGCGTATGACTGGAGTACTTGTGCCTCATTGAAGGATATTGTATTGTAGATCAGGGATTTAGAGCAAATATTGCCTGAGGAGTGTGGTTTGCAATGACAGTAAAGCTGCACTTAGAGCCGTTAGTAATCTACGCTGCTCTTCGAAATTAATTGATGAATGTAAGACAAAACTGAACGACAAAGTTTGTCATATTTGGGTGCCTGGACATTGCGGTATTGCAGGGAACGATTCGGCTGATAAATTGACAAATGAAGGATGTTCAAGCATACCATTAGGCCCTGACCCTTTCCAGGTGTCAATTCTGCATCGATTCAACTATGGTTTGACCACTACATGAGGTCTACTTATATAAGACGTTGGTCGGAGTTGGGCTCCTGCAGAGTAGCCAAGTGCTTTGTGTTCCTAATAGGAACTTAACAGCCTCTCTCCTAAAACTTAGTAGGAAGGGTCTGAGAGTACTGGTGGGTGTAATCATAGAACACAACGCCTGTGGCCAGCATATGACTACCATAGGAATCATTGGTGAATAATCATGCCTATCCTATCGTGAGAACGAGTACGCTGCAGAGAATTTTCTCTGTAGCTATCCGGCGTTTTCCTAAATCAGACTTAGGCTGTTGGGCTGCAATGTACTGAGTGTGGATAAAGTTCGTACTCTTCCTCGTCCGGACCACTTAAGATTCACCAATGAATACAAAAGATTCGCGGAAGAGTGACCTCAAACCGATTTGTCTGTCTTACCATCCATACTGTAGCTATCCTGCTCCTCTATTCCTTCCAGTGTAATCAAGCCGGGTGTAGTACAATGGTCTTCCCGTCATAGTGGTTGGACTTGTCCAACCTCCCACATATCTAGTCTAATCTAATCTAATCTAATGATTGACAGTATTAGCGTACAGTGTTGCTCTAAGTGAGATTAGCATTGATCAGCCAAGTTAACCTTACGTAAACTGAGCTAAAATATTCTTAAAACACATAGCATAAAGAATCTAAAATATGAAAAAGATATCGTTCCGAAAAATTCTGCCTGATTTAACTTTGTGCGGTATTTGAAGGCGAAATGTATTCGTGTCCCGTTTCTATGAAGCAACTTACACAGCAAACTCTTTTCTACCTCAACTTATAGTATAATAAAATCAGATTAAAATCACTTTGAATTTCTTCCATAACTTTTCGTATAGCAAAGATTTGCAATTATAGCAAAATAAATAAGCTTCTGAAGATTTGAGAAGGATTGGAAATTTGGACTTGAAACTTAGAATCACATTTTTGCTAGTTTTACTATAAATTTTGTGGAATACAAAAATTATTACGCTACACTTTACTTCACAATGGACATTACAATGTGTTATTTGGCTCAATATGTCCAGCAGGACATACCGCTTCTACCTAACCTAACCCACACTTTACTTAACGGTAGAAAAAGAAAGTTTTCTTGCAATGAAGGATCCAACATCTTAGACTATGCGCGAGTTGATCTAAATTCTAGTTCCTTAACTTACATATATTCTACTGGAGGTTTCCAGCACTGTATACTTAACGTTCGCTCTAACTAACTTTACAGATCAATTTAGGGCTGAAAAGTACGCTCAAAAATTATCTAAACTGTTGCCACTCACTACATCAGCAACACTTACCAGTTATTTACGATTTTTCTCTATTTAGGTATCAATTTATGCGAACTCGATCACAGCCTTAATATTCGTGTTCCAAACGAATACCTTAGAATGAAGCTGTGGCTCTATATCGTGTGGGCTCAGCTGGATGTACATAGTTTTATGGACTGCTCAATGTTAGCAGAAGCAACACGAAGATCGATCTAACTGATACCTATGAAATGAATTGTGAACTAAAAATAAAAATAAAATAAATAAAAAATTAGGGAAGAAAGGTGAGCAAGTGAGCCAGCAGCAAGGTAAGCTCAAAATTTTTTTTTCATTTTTTTTTTCCTCATATGGAAGAAAACACCCAACATCGTTAGTAAATAAAATTTTGAAAAAATCAATGCCAGCTTTGAGCTTAAATAAAAACAGAAAATATGTTAATAAAAAAAGAAGTAATAAAAACCAAAAAAAAATTTTTTCTTTTTATAAAAAACTAAAACCACCGGGTGAAAATTTGTTAATAAAAACAGAAATAATAAAAAAAAAATATTTTTTTTATAAAAAACTAAAAATACCTACTGAAAATTTGTTAATAAAAAAAGAAATAATAAAAAAAATTATTTTTTTTATAAAAAACTAAAACTACCGACTGAAAATTTGTTAATAAAAAAAGAAATAATAAAAAATAATTAATTTTTTTTATAAAAAACTAAAGCTGCCGACTGAAAATTTGTTAATAAAAAAATTACATAAAAACCGAAAATTTGTTAACACAAAAAATTAAACAAAAATCGAACTTTTGTTTTTACATATCCTAAAAATTTAACCTAAACCCCCCCAAATGGAAGAAAAAACCCAACATCGTTTGTAAATAAAATTTTGAAAAAATCAAAATGCGCTTTGAGCCACTTCAAACTTGCACTTTATCATACCAAATTATATGGGCTTTAAAATAGCATTCTCAAAATTTTTCGAAAATTTTTTAATTAATTCTGAAATTTTGTTGTTCTTGTTATTGATCCTGAAATGTTGAATTTTTTTATTTTTTTTTTAAGTCTATAAAGTTTAAGTCGTAGCTTTACATGGTTTTAGTTAAAGAATGAACTCTAGGTAGGTGAAATGGTTGAAGTGCCAGTCTGGTACTCCTCAAGTAACACTAAAGCGCCGTTTTGATACCAGAGACTGAACTATATTTTATTAAAAAAAACTATTAAAATTCGAATTTATTTGGTTCTTATAAATTAAAAAAAACCTGTGAATTAATCTCTGTGCAATAATTATGGAACGCACTATAAATCAAGCTTTTCTGATTCTGCATTTTTCTTTGGTAAAATACGCTCGGATTTTTTTTTGTTATTTCGACTACGAAATTTATAATTCCCAAGTTGATATCTGCCATCGTTTTCAACTGTATCTTCAACCTTTGAGAAATTTGAAATTTTCAAGTTGATCTTTGCAATCATTCTCAACTGCATCTGCATCGTTTGAGGAATTTATAATTCTCAAGTTAGTATCCAACATCAGCTTCTCAACTGGACCTCCTACCTTTTGAGAAATATATAATTCCCAAGTTGATATTTGCCATCATTTTCAACTGTATATTTTTGTAAAAATTCAGTGCACAAAAATGCATATAAAAAGGCTGCACCTACACATGAATTTTATGCCTTCTCATTCATTTACGTATTCAAAGCGAGACGACAGTCAATGCATTTAGAAGTGAAAGAGACATGTAAATCATTTTTGGAGTAGAACAGAAATATAAAGGATAGAAATGTAAGTATCAAAATAAAGCGATTTTGTCTAGTTAAAAGAAAAAAAAGAGGAAAAAAAAAAATATAGCACGAGGAGAAACAAGTGGCGAACCTACCACCAGAGAGGTTACGTGTGATCGAAAGTATACCTGCGGTGTTTCCAACGACATCGAGTCATACCTTCGATACATTCAATGCTATGGATACAATTTCCAGTAACAATAAAATTTATTGAGAATGCTGCAACAGCTCAGCAGATGACTAATTTGCTAAATTTAGAAGTAAATTTTTATAAAAATTATTAAATAAATGTTTAAATGTATTTATTTTGCTATGACTATTCGATTCTAAAGAGCAAAGTTAGGAACCATAAAAAACAAAAAAAAAACCATTGTATAGAATAATTACAATACGTGAAGCGCCTTTAAAAAATTGTATTTGAGCGCAAGTTAAGAACTAACTTTTTTTCAATAAAATGTTTGGCAAACCCAAAAGAAGATAATTAAACTTGAGCTCAAATTGAGAACTAATTTTCAATAAAATATTTCACTAACTAATAGTGTACGCTTCGGAGAGAAAACAACATTCTCAATTCCTACTGTTGTGGATCAACTTTGGGTATTTGAGAAATACCTTAGTAATCAACTCAACCTCAATTTGATCTAAGCCTCAATATTTTTTTTTGCAGCTTTCATCGCTGTGTTGCCGGAATGAAATTTAACCCGCAATTGACATAGCCAACAGAAGAAGTACGAAAACTATCCTCTTTCATTTTGCTTTTCAAATCGCATCGGAATACGTAATACGCCTGCATTAATTTTCTTCTCTACGCTAGAAGAATTCAACTATAAATATTGTACTATTTTTCTTAATTCCTGCAATTTTCAAATTATGCGCTCAAAAAAATAATAAAAAATAAAAATACACTATAACAACAACCGCTTGCTGCCCACCAACACGTGTTTGCTATGTTGGCAAACGCTTTCAGATACATCGTGAATTATTAAATGCCATTAAAACGCAGATCGTTGTCATTTAACAATCGCCGCAGAAAACTTGTTTCTGAAAACGCAAAAATGTAGTGTTTAGTTGTGAATAGGAAGAATAAAGCGCAAGAAACTGAAGAAATAGAAAAAAAAAAAGTATAAGAAATTGAATAAGAAAAACCAACTCAACAAACCAGCTGTGACTGACTATTCGAACGGCGGCGCGTATGCAGTGGCTAATAATAAAAATCGCTCACTTGTTGTTTGCTAGTGTTTGAAATACATACATATATACATGTATGGGTGGATGTATGTTTGTGCACGCATACGTCACTTTGACCTTGATATTCGCAATGAGACGATAAATATTAAAGACACAGCGAAACCGAACGTCGTCGATGTGCTTATATAAACATGGGCATACACATATCTGCGTATGTATGCACGTACGTACGTATGTATGCCAGTACATCTAATTATTTCTATGTGTACATATGTATGTACGTATGCATGTGGCTGGTTGAGTGGCACCAGCGTTATGCGATTCGCATAGAATAGGGAAACGCAACGCAAACGCTTTAACGCTACGCCAATAGAATATTAGAAGCGTGATAAAAAGTAAAGTGTGTAGGTGTGTAAATACCCTGTAGGGAAATCTATTCTGGCGCGTTTCTAGTACATTTTGAAACTATAATCAGTTCACATTACTCCTCTTTTACGGATAAATTGTTGATGAGTTTTACATGGCTGTGTTATAGGAAGTGTTCGCCGTTCCCGCTTCACTTTTCACTATGTTAAGTTTTTGATACATCGCAACTTATGTTTCATTAGACTGGTGAAATCCAGATAGTTTGTAAGTATAGTAATACTTAAATCGTTGGACGATGGCTATGACAAGCAAAATTGCAGTATAGGTGGAGTTGCGACTCTGTGTTCTTAATGGGCAGAGCACTAAAGCTCCATTTGGGGGGTTTTCGGTTAAATTTTTAGGATATGCAAAAAAAAATATCGATTTTTATTTAATTTTTTTTTTACAAATTTTCGGTTTTTATTTAATTTTTTTATTAACTTTTCATTAGGAAAATTACATTTTTTTGTCCTTTTTTTGTTTGTTTATTAAAAAATTTTCGGTTTTCATTTAATTTTTTTTATTAACAAATTTTCAGTCAATAGTTTTAGTTATTTATAAAAAAAAATAAAAATGTTTAAATTATTTTTTTTTATTGAATATTTTCGGTTTTTATTTAGTTTTTTTTATTAACAAATTTTCAGTCGGTAGTTTTAGTATTTAAAAATGGAAATTAAATATTTTTTTTTATTACTTAAAAAGTTATTTTTATTATTTTTTTTTTATTAACAAATTTTCAGTCAGTAGTTTTAGTTTTTTATAAAAAAAAATTAAATTTTTTAAAGTATTTTTTTTATTAAATAGGTATTTTCGGTTTTTATTTAATTTTGTTAACAAATTTTCAGTCGGTAGTTTTAGTATTTAAAAATGGAAATTAAATATAGGTTTATTTTTTTATTAAACGATTTTTTATTAGTATTTTTTATTAACAAATTTTCGGTTTTTATTTAATTTTTTCATTAAAAATTTTTCAGTCGATAGTTTTAGTTTTTTATAAAAAATTTTATTTAAAAATTTAATTTCTTTTATTACTTTTTTTTATGAACAAATCTTCGGTTTTTATTTAATTTTTTTATTAACAAATTTTCAGTCGGTAGTTTTAGTTTTTAATAAAGAAAATTAAATATTTTGTGTTTTATTGCTTAAATCGTTGGATGGGATCTATGTATAACAAACAAAATTCTAGTATAGCTGGATTTGGGGTTCTGTCTGGTTAACCGCGTAGAGCATTAAAGCTCCATCCCGAAGGTATCAGGTTCGATTATTGGAGGGAAGGAGGGACCTACAGTTTTAAGCCGACTCCGAACGGCCGATATTTTTTTTATTTTTATGAAGAGCTTTTTCATGGCAGAAGAACACTCGGAGGTTTGCCATTACCTACCGGGGAACGACCGATATTGGAAAAAACTTTTTTCTATAATTTAATGATTCGTGCCTGGTGTTTCGAACCCGCTTTCATATTATATGTTTATTTTTCATTCATGACAAGTTGCAGTTTTGAATTTAATTATTTTACAACGTGGCGCAAATTTAATCATCCAACTTTGTTTTTGAAAAACTCTTACTAAATAAGAGAAAAAAAAGGAAAGAAATGATTTTGAGTGGCAGAAATCTTTATTGTGGCCTTTACGAGCTCCATTGCTTGATTGCTTGTTTACAACAACTGCCTTGTTCACAAATGTCAATTCTTTCGACAGAGTGATTGATTTTGCGCCACCTTGTGATGCTTTATTTGTAATAATAAATTGCCAGTATTTTACTTTTATTGATTAAAATTTCATATTTTACTTTTTTTTTCCTTTTTTTTTGCATAAGAAGTTTCTAGTTGATTTTTTTTATTAAAAATGTTCAGTTTTAATTTTTTTCATAACAAATTTATTTTATACGACAAAAACTGTTTTGAAATGAAATTTCAATTTTAAAATATCAAAAATTTAAAAGAAGATATTTCATCATCGTCACAAAAACACAGTTCGGAGGGAACCATTGCTTCCGTCACAATTTGCCTCCACGTCACTTGGTCTTCCACTTTACTTTTTACATCAGATATGCCCATAGTTCTCATGTCGTCTTCTATGTCATTCCTCCATCAAACGAACGTCACAAAATATCTCGGCATGCATCTTGATATCAAACTTACATGGAAACCCCATATTTTCACCAAACGGAAGACTCCAGGAATAAAACTCAGAAGCGAATATTGGTTAGTACATCGAAATTCTCTCGATGTAGTTCTTACTTTACTCAGCTATCTTCAAGCTGATGATGGACACATGGCATTCAACTTTGGGGTACTGCAACTAACTTCAACGTCGAAATACTTCAAAGATTCCAATCGACAACCCATAGAATGATCTAAAACGGCCGTTAATACCTATATCACAAACTCATCGAGATCTCAAAGTACCCACAATAATTAGAGTAGTAAGAAAATAGGCCACATCACACAACACACGACACCGATCGCACCCAAACTCTCTTATCACACAAATAATTGCAAATCCCATAACCTTCACCAGACTCAAGAGAAAGTGTACAAAAGACCTTATATGGTAATGAATTAGTCTAAATTTATTTTGTAATTTATTTATTATAAAATTAGTAAATGGTTGCTCCACTGGATGCATTCCATATATGTTTTTTCTCTTAAATGAATTGAAAAGCTTTAGGTAAAAATATTGCTTACTTTGACTGATTTTTTTTAATTTCAACTTTTCAGTTCAAATTTTTATATTTTTTTTAATAATAAGTTTTCAATTTTATTTATTTTTTAGCGATAGAAATTTTGTAGTAATTATACTTTTTTTCAGTTTTTATCGATTTTATAAAAAATATTGTTATTATCAAATATATTATTATTATTACTGTTTTAATAACAAATAATCGGTTACTATTTTTATTATTATAATGGTTTTTTTTTTAATAAATTTCCAATTTTTATTTTTTTACAACAATTTTGCTATTATATTATTATTTTTTTTGTAATTTTAATAATAGTTATTATTGCATTTTTTTAATAATAAAGTTAGTTAGTTAATGGTGAGGTTTAGCTAGTTTCTAGTAGCCTTTTATTTTATTTAAAATTTTTTAATAACAAATTTTTTTATTTAAGAGTATTGTTTGCCTCTTTAAAAATTGATTTATTTTCTATTTTTAATAATTTACGTTTAATTTCAAAATCAAATCTGGCACAATATTTGCATTATCTTCCAGCCGAAAAATCTTTTACTCAGAAGTAAAATAATTCGCAAAGTTGTTCGCAATGGGCAAAATTGCACCAGTTCCGAACCAGACCTAGAAATTTATTGCGCTAGTTCAGGTTTGGCCTGTGAGCAATATACTTTAGCGTACGTGCATAGTACATATACACACGCACATATGGCTTAAGTTTATTTTTGAAATTTTCTATATAGGCTACTGGGACACTGCGTAACTTTCCGCTCCCTCAACCCCGCGAGCATTCAGCACACAGCGCATTGAAATAGGAGAATCTGCTTATAGCGCACCGCGAAATGGGGCGTGTTTAGCTTGAATGAGATCGCTGTCATTGGCGGGTTACTCAACTGGGACGAAAGAAAATTAAAATAAAAGAATTAAAAATTAAACAAAAAATATGAAAAATTCAAAAACAAAAAAACAAAAAAACACAAAAATACACCTCTAAAATTTGCGAAATGCTAAACAAAAAATCAGCTGTACAACATGCAATTCATTTGCAAAAAATTGACATTGAACAAGTACGAGTATGAATATTAGAAATCGCGGAGAACATGAAAAGGCAACGCAAAAAATTAAAAATACTAATTTTTCATCCATCCAAAAACGCACACTCACACACTTCGCGAATACTCAAGAAAAAAACTACAAACACAGCAAAAATGCTCGTCAATGCAAAAATTATCTAATCGGAAATTTGTTGGTTTTTTGCCCCTTTGACGTTAATTATGAAAAAAGATCCGCTTAGTTCCTGTCTGCTTTTGAGCTGGTAGTGGCAGCGGCGGCGACGACGGAGATGGTGACGGCAACGCGTTGCGTTTTTATGCGCTGCGTTAATTTATTGTCATTATTATTGTTGTTGTTGTTGCTGTTGTTAAACCTATGTGGCTGCCGCTGCTCAGCGTGACGCATGTGGGCAATGCATAATCATATTCCAGATTGTGAATTCTTGTTTGAGAAATTATTTCTGATTAACTACACTCGAGTGATTTTTTGTTTTTTGGCAAATTATATTTTTCAACTCCAGTATTGAAATAGAAATAAGTTAAAAAGAATCTCAATATGTTTTTAACAAAGCAAATATCATCCTCCATACAAGGAAATAATCATAATTGTTGATTTCAACCTGACTGAATTTGACAAGTAAGGTAATTTCGATCCAACCTCCGCCAACTGATTAACTGAACGTCGACCAGATCTAGTAATTGTTGCCTGCAGCAATGAAGTTCAGCTTGCTTTTGCTCACAGTATTTTAGATATATTTTACATATAATATGTAAGTAATATAATGGATTCAAGTGCACCACAATTCACTTATCGCTTCTCTTTTCCCCGCTTTTGCTCTCTGTGAGTCCATTTCATACCACGACAAAAGAATTTGCGTTAGATCGAGCTGAAAAATATTGAAGCCATAATGAAAAATGCCGGCCAGTAAAGGCAGAAAAGACGCTAAGTGCTCTAAAACGATAGCGAACAATGAGAAGTAAATATCTAATTTGAGCGCTATCGTGAGTTTAGGATAGAGGGATCCGCAAGGTATTATTGCTAAGTGTTGCACAGACACTATCGAAATAATCTCCTCGACAGGAATTACGAACTTAAGTCTGCCGTTCATACTTAACGGCAAAAGAAAAAAAACATCTGTAAAAATGTGGGAACCGTACCTTTAGTTGAGACACGACGGAAGCCTTTAGACAACTTTGAGAAAGTGCTTAGCAGTTAAACAACAACATATCGCTAACATCTGCCGAGTCGCGCATTGAGCTATTTGCATATGCATGAGGTGCTGAAAAGGTCCAGATCTGGGGTTCATTAATCTTCTTGAAAAAAACAAAAAATGCAGCAATTTGGCTCAAGGTTTGAAGCACCTGCTAACGCAATGTGCGTGAGCCCATTAAACGGGTAAGATTTTACAAGAGTTGTCTTTAAATTTGTTTAGCATACACTGCACTGTAATTCTTGGAAAGAGCGGAGAAAAAATATATTTTTGACCTCTTTTCCCTGTTGATTTTTAACCCATTTCTGTTAGCGTTGGAAGAGCGTCTCCTAAGTACTAACGACATTGTTAACGTCCCCATAAGGTGTTGAAGATACCTAATTGACAACGCAAGAGGTTTAAGGTGGTGGGATTCATTAATCTGATGTGAGAGCAAATACAACACTTGGCAAGCCACTGCTCGAGTGTCTCAACTAACTGTAAAGCTTAAACGTCAACAACCTAATAAGGTTCTTAAGGGGGGAGCCTGGCACAGACTGGATGCAGTCATTTTGTAAATAACCAATAGGTAGGTAGGTAGGTAGGTAGGTTGAGTGGCTGTCGCAATGACACACTTGGACCTTTCATTGGTCCATTGTGATACCACTGGAACTTACCTTTATCCTATGGGTTCCTTTTCAACCCATCCGGTAGCTTTAATAAACGAGCAAAGCTTCGTTTGTTTCAAATGCGCTATGTCCGCTACATTTGTTCAAAATGCCATGTCATGAGTGCGCAGCCTTCTCATAGCTAAGATTTCATACTCACATAAAAGGTGTCTGACTGTTTCCCCTTCTTCTGTATTTAGACAGCAAAAATCGAAGTACGGGAGTCCCAACCTTCTAGCGCGGCTGCCTATAAGACAATGACCAGTTAATGTCCCTATTATTTTTCTTATAGTTTCTCTGTTAAATCTTAACAAGCTTTTTGATCGACCGCTGTTCGCATGTTGAGACGTTTTACCAATTTGCATTTGCCTTATTGGTGGTTTCCCTATCTATCAGTAGCTTACAAGTGGCTAAAGGCATGGGTATCTGGGTATCATGGGTGTATTTTGTAGTATTTTGATACGTCATTCAGAAGTTTAAAATATTCTATGACTGTTTTTGACGAGTGTGTTTTAGATTCTAGCGCTTTTATTGCGGCTTGACTGTCCGACTATATGAAGACTTCATTTGTGAATAGTACTCTCGTTTTTACTACCGTAAGTCCCTCTTTCATGGCAGTGACTTCCGCATGAAATACACTGCAATGATCAGGTAGGCGAAAAGATTGGCTAACTCTGAGTTTATCGGAGTAATAAATCAATGTTGGCTAGAAAAAGGGTCTTGCAAAAAGGGGTCTTCATTGAAGTCATTGAAGTCAGATATTTTGCCCGTGTTTATTACGGATAACACTGCAACTACCTGTCGCAAGATTAGATTCTGGACCTATTTCAAATTTCTCTCTGAGGCCTTGAGACTAGCCTGTGTACCTATATATAAGTCGAGTCCAAGCGAATCCTTTTCCGCCCACATCCGCTCAAAATCAACCAGAGTGGGTATTAACATCACACGAGTTTCCATGCCAACAACTCAGAACGCGCATGGCATTCGCCGCAAGAAACACTACGGTGGTTATAATGCCAATTAAGAAGAAGCAGTGGCAACAGTTTTGCCTGCTTGTGATCGTGTCGAGAGAACTTAAGTGCTGAGTGATTTATCACGTATGTAAGTATGTACGAGTAAGTGGGATGTTGGCGAGTATGCGAAGAACAGAAGTAAATGAATAAATTAAATGTAAATTGCGCTAAAACGCATTCATATACGTACGTAAGTGTGTGTATAAAAATAATTGCATGTATACGTGCATACTAATGCACTGCACATATACATATACATATAAGTACACATATGCGAGTAGATAGTATTTCTACCAACATCACAAATAATTCTTTTGCTATTTTAAAAGTGATCATTAAAATGTAATTGGAAGCAATAAAAAAAATTATTAAAAAAAAAATTATTAAAAAAAAATTATTAAACATAAATAAATTAAATTCGAATATAAGAGCGAAATAAACAGAGCTGAAAATTAAAAAAAAAATTAACAACTACCAAAAATTTAGAATTGCAAAAAAATCATTAAATTGTAAATAAATCTTATAAAAGGAGAAAATTAAGAAATAAAAAGGCAGTGAAAAAAGTTGAAAGAAATCGTTAAGCTGCTCATATAATTTGACTGATTGCGTAGCATGTGTGGCCTTGAACTATGTAGACGCTGGGGCTAGCCGCCAGCAAATGAATGCGCATGGATAAGTGTATGTATGTATGTATGTATGTGTGTATGTATGTATGTATGTGTGTACATATGTATGTATGTATGTATGTGTGTATGCCTGAATAAACTTGTATTTAAATTCATGACTTCGTTTTTGTATGCAGGCAGTGTTTAATTTATTTTTTTATTGCATGCACTTATTCATGTGTAGGTGTGTATGTGTATGTGCAGTGCTTTTTGCAGCTTTAACAAAACTGTGGTCTCACATTTTGGTTGGCAACAAACACTTTTTTTGCCCATTTGACGGAAGTGGAGTTTCAGCGTGCTTGCTCTTTGTTTGTTTGTTTGTTGTTCTTTTTCGTATTTATTTCAATGTTGTGCAACACAAATTGCAAATAAAGTAGTTAAAAAAAATATTAAATAGAATTGGTTTGAAGCTAATAATATTTGTGAATTGGAGGTTCGTCCTTCAATTTACTAAAAATTATGATTAAGATTAAACTGAAAAATTTTGAAAAAACAAAACATTTTTTATTGGCTTAAAACATGCCTTGAATTTTGCTAAATATGAAGAGAAAGTCCGATGCGTGAAAAATATTAGTTTGGGAAAAATATTATTTTCTCGGTTGATAGTTATAGTGATCGATATCTCGTAAAGTATCGATCAAACAATTTAAAGTTTATGCTCGTTGTCAAAATAACATTTCGCACTAAAAAATTCTTTTGCTGCCTTTTCTTTGCTCTATTCAGTTGTGAGTTACAGGGTGTTAACAATGGAAGTCAACAAGGAGAAAATTCGGTACATTTTACAGTTTTTCGTTGATAAAGGCGAACAACGAAAATGCAGCCAGGTCGCTGAAATTGTGAATGGTGTTAATGGTGGCGGTACTGCAACAGCTGATTACGTGCAATTTGGTTTCATCGATTCCGTTCAGACATTTTAATGTCAAAGAAAATATCGAAAATGTTGATAAAGTCACAGAAATAATAGAAGATGACCGGGATGTTAGTAGTCGTAGCGTCGACCAAAAATAATGGATTTCTTTTTCCCCAAAGTAATATTAATTCCATGGAATCTCGATTTTCCTCCATAGCATCTTGTACATCTGACTAAAAAAGCTTTTTACCAATTTTAAATGCTTTTCAAAATGGCGCTCAGCATAATTTTAAAATTTTTTCACAATCCTTTGTTTGAAAAATTAAAAATTAATTGGAAAACATTATAAAGTGAAGCTTGAAGAAGATTTCCAATTAGTTAATAATTTATTTTGTTGTACTGACACAAAAAATACAGTGAGTGACATAATGATAAGATCACCGCATATTATATATGTACATAAGTTGTGATTATACATATTTTTTTTTTAATTAAAAAAAAAATACTTTTTGTTTCATAAAAAAAAAAATTTTTTTATGAAAATATTTTTTTATTTTATTTTTTTATAAAAATATATTTAATTCTATAACATAAAACAAGATGGCGCAAATTTAGTCATCCAATTTGGTTTTCAATAAAAATTGAAAAAAATTTTCCAAATAAAAAAAAATATTTTAAGTGCGGGAAATCTTTATTGTGACTTTTTCCCGCTCCATTGTTTGTCTGTTTGTCAAATATGATTATTGAAATATCATTGAGGCTAATTCATTTTGCACCACCTTGCACAAGTTTCGAACTTTGTGCAAAATTTTTTAACTTTTCAAAGTTGTGCATTCACTCAGAACCTTTAGAAAGTTTCTGGATATGCGGTTTTATAGCTCGTTTAATTCTAGTATAAGAAAGTGTAAATTTGATGTGGCTCACAGTTTTTTTTGATTTTTGATAATTTTTTTTCTCGACGGCTTTGCGCGTTTTTTCACGAACTATAAATCTGCGTACTAAAACTCTTCCTAGAAATTTGAATTAAAAACCGTGAAATTGCGATGAAAAATTTGTTTAAGCGATCTAACTTTTTATAAACTTTGAAATTGATATTTATGTGGTTTTTGTTAGGGAATTAGTTACACTTTTATAAAAAAAATAATATAGCTTCCAAAGAGAACTTTAAAGGAAAACTAGTCAAGATTAATCAAAAAAATTAGGCACCAGCCGTTAAAATACATAGAGTGGAGGGAAAGTGTTCAAAGCGACTCCCCTTAATCGGCAGAGGAACAAACTTTATGCACCTTCATTTTAGTATTTAATTTTATATTTCCACGCCCAAAAAAATTGTATTTGGATCTGTCGATTCATTCCTTGGCCATAGCAGCTTCAAACAACGAGCTAATAAAATAAAAAATACATAAAACTAATTATTTGAAATATTTACTCAAAATACTCATTTACACATTAATCGGACATAAATGCGATTGTTGAGATAAGATGAACGAGTGGGAATAAATAGAACAAACAACAAAAAGCCTATGAGAAACAGTGCTTAGATAACGCCTTTAGTTGATAAATAAATTACACAGATAACACCTCTGGTGCGTAACGCTCAGGCCATAAGTAGAAAAAACAACAAAACGTAATATAGCAATAATGAAAGTGCCCAGCGGGAAAGTGAACCAATACCAAACGGGAGCGGTGCTAAAGTCTGCTTTACAACATAATTTGGGTAAAAAGTGTAGAAAAAATAAATCCTTAACAACCAATTCGGTATTTTCTAAATTCTGTAAGAACAAAATAATGGAGAAATACAAGGTGACGCAAAATTTGGTTTTTGAATGAATTTATTACTAAATACAAAAAATGATTTTGAGTGGTGACAATCTGTATTTTGACCTTCACGCGCTTCATTGCGTAGTTCACAACTGTCAAATATGATTGAAGTAAGTCGCCATGTGCGAAAATTATAAATCTTCTGATAGAGTGATTAATTTTGCGCCACCTTATAGTATCATAGTTTCTTTTGGTGGTGGTGTTTTTGGTTGCTTGGTATGTATTTTCTTATAAACTCTATAGCTGCTCTGCACAAATTCAATTTGAACCATTTCAGAAATTAGCACTGGGTTCTTCAATATTATTGATTTGATATACAAAAACCTGGACTTTGTAGTACAGCATTTCGCAATAAAAAATTGTAATAAAGTACATAGAATTTAATAATACAGAATTTTAACAGCCAGCGTTTCGAGTACTGAATATCATAGGAATTTCATACTGAACCCACACCAATCTGATGCACTCCTAGTCGTTTTTTTATTGATTAAATGTCTTCACTTCTTATAAAAGCAATTAATTCTGGAAAGTATCAGTGGTTTCCGACTTTAGTACTGTTTAAAATTGGTCTCTGGTAGTAAAACGGTACTAGGAGGGCTCGGAATCAGCATTAAATAAAAAAAAAAAAACAATTGGTACACAGCTTCGTAGTTTATTGCGCGAGGCTATGCCTAAAAGTAAATTTCTTAGTAAAATTCAAATAAAATACCATCTATAAAAATAAATACTATCTTCACCAGCACTATTTCCCTTTCTCTTCTCTTCTTCTTGATTTTCGCGATAACCGCTTAAGCGATTTTGGCCGAGTTTAACAAAGCGCGCCAGTTGGACATACCAAGTGACACCAAGCCCTTCCCCTGCTACCACCACCTGGTGCCGCATCGAACACTTACCACCTCGTTTGTAGCCTTTCGGACGACATGACTCAGCCAAAGAAGCCGCCTTTTCACTATTTGCCGTAAATCATTTCCCTGTGTAGTTTTTTATTTTATGTAATGCACATGGATTATCTACATAATTTGAATAAAGCAATTTTTTTGAAGTGGTTTATCAATAAACATTTCGATAAAAAAAGAAGTTATTTAATTAATAGTGCCACATTTCCTAGCTAGCTTTTTAACTGTTGTGAATCCTGCCACTAGCAAACTATTATCATCGGATGTTTTTTAGCTGCATGAGACATATCGATATGATTTGGCAGCTGAGAATGAAAAACTGTCTTGACATTTCTGAACACTAAGATTTGGGTGAGAGATCACTTGAAGGGTTCGAGAAAAGAACTTGTGCGAAACATCTTTGGCACTCTTTACGTAGGCGAGAATGAGTTCCATATGCGAAGGAACAGCCAGCTGTATGAGCTATACCGAGATGTGGACATAAGTGAAGCGTATTAAAAAACAGCGTATTCTCGACGACGAAGAGGAAAAGCTAATCTTCTTTGGTGAGGCATAACTTGGCAGCATTCGGTGTCACAAATTGGCGCCAGCAAGCAGAGCTAAATGGCGCATTGTTTTAGATACGGCCAAAGTCGACACATGGTTATAGTGCCATCTAACTAAGTAAATAAAGTAAGATTTGGAAAGTTTTTTCCTACTGGGCATGTTGTTATATTTTATAAATATGAAATATAAATAAACACCTTCATTTGTATGTTTATAAAACTGTATTTTGTTACGTGAACACAAAAGTACTCACACTTAAATTATCTACAAATATATACTTATGCTTATCAGTGGTGATACAACGCATTTGTTTAATAACGTTTACAGTCAGCTCATAATATGACCGGTAGGGAAAATTTCACTTAATGAAAAAAAATCTCATATGATTTCACTAAATGCAAACCCATTCGCTAGTCAAGTTGCACGCAGTGGCATTTGTTCTCAGAGTGTGTCACTTTGGAAGCCGAAAAGTAAGCACGAACGCGATTTTCTCGGGTCATAACAGTTACAACAATTACACATACAACATAAATGTATGCATAAGCAAGATGACTATCAGTGGATTAACAAAAGTATTCGCAGCTGAAATCAGCTGTTTTCAAACGCAAAGTTCGACATTTTTCAACCAACAGCTCAATGAAGAATGCTAAAGGGAAGGAAACGAAAGCTTTCAAATTTAAGCATTTTAATATTAGGAGACAAATTATACAAAACATTTTATATACCTATTTAACCCTTCATGTGAGCTAGACGACAACCGACGGCTCCAGAACTGAAACTGGTACGGCTGTTGAATGGGATTTGGGCGGTAACATTAGTCAATTCAGTGTAGCGGAATTGCAATACTTAAGGCAGACTAGATCTTTGATGAAAGATGGCGAGGTCGATAAATCAGGGCCTGCAGTGACAGCCGAGCTGCTCTAAATGCCTTAGAAACTAGGTACTTACAACACTTCAAAAATAGTTCAGAAATGTAAGATGAGACTAAACTGCTTTGATGAATAAAGTTGAAATGAGATTGAACATACATAGGGTATGCGGGTGCCGGCACACTGTGGTGTTTAAGGCCACGAACTGGCTGATGAACAGGAGAATTGCGATACTTTGGAGTGTTCAATTGTACCGAAGTAAATTGTAAGGTTAAGCGTGGCGAGAACGGTACGCTATATCAGGTTTTCAAAACCTGCAAAACATCCAGGTGTTTTCCCGAACAAGCCTAGCAAGATTACTTCTCAAACAGAAAGGCAGTGAGCTACAAGCCCTGCTTACCACAGGTATCATAGACCGATATTACCCGAGTGCTTGGAAAACTTCGACCATACACAATTCACACCCATTCTTGCGCGTATTAGTTAGTAATGGTTCTAAATTCACTAGAAGCGTACCAGTTTGTTGCTAGAGCATTTCTCTGTAGGGTCTATAAAACAAACACTTACATATATGTATGTACATATACATATATATCCATATATATGTATGACTGTATGACCATATAGATTGGAAAAATGTAGGTTACTGTGTGTGACATTGGTTTTGAACGGCGATAACATTGAGAAATTCAGAGTCAAAGTCAAGTTCAAAGCCAAATTGCCGGCGCGTTCATAATCATTTGAGGCAGTCGAGGCCAACTAGAGGCCGGTTAGTGGTAAGATATGCGTATGCTGACGCTTGTGCGTAAATTTGTGCGTGAGCTAAATGGCCGCGAGCCAGAAGCAAAACAGCTGCTTGGCGCTAAGCAATTATCTAGAAATGTTGTTTTTATATTTTTAGACAGCAAAAAGTTCAGTGCTCGCCAACAGCGATGACGTATAATTCGCGTCCAATAAAAGTGAGCGCGACGCACTTTTTTTTATTGTTGGTGGTAGACGCACTTGTTTAGTGATTAATTTTTATGCGTAAATTTTAATGAATTCTTTATGTCAGCCGTTCAACGAATTTCGGTATAGTTTTTTTTCATTTACTTAATTTTTATTTTTTGTTTTGTCTTGCGTCTACGAAATATGAATGGAATTTTCGTGCGTTTGTTTACTTTACGCACTTTGTGCGTGCTTTTTCAGTATTTTCATTGCGTTTTTGTTGCTAATAGGCACTTTTTTTTTGTTGTTGCACGCCGTACGCAGCCGCTTATATGCATAATAATCGTTTTTTTTTTAGCTCCGAAAAGTGCGTGAGTTGGCGGCTATTGAACTTGGGTTTTTATGTCTAGCTCAGTTTGCTTTGCTTTTTTTTTGTAAGCTTTTGATCTCGTTTGAATTCCTTTAGGTGCTAATTGAGGTATACAAGTTTATTTGGCGCTTGTAATTGAATATTATGGTTTTTGTTTTTGTTTGTTGCAAAGGTACTGGGACTATGAATTTAGGAATATTAATTCAACACTGGATTTACCAGAGCAGTCATTTTGACTGGTTATGCGATTTCAATTCGAAATTCCTACTACATATAACATTTGCTTTCCGAAATGATGCTATGACTTTTGTAGCTTTAAGTGGATAATACATTTTATGAACTTAATGTTATTTTATATACATATGTATATTAATAACAAAGATATTGTTTGCTATTGACATTTATACCAGTACCAGTCAAAATGACTATGCAGAAACGTGTGATTTCGGAGGAATCTTGAGGAATATATCGCCAAGTGGCTTCGTTCGTTTCCTTATCGGCATTGAGCCATTGCTATTGTGTTCCTATTACAGCCATATTTTGAAACATATAAGTATTTGTACTGAGTTAGAAGCCTCTTGAGTTTTGGGGAAAAACTGGATAATTACACAAGCAAAATTTAAGGTATTTATTGCAATATTGTTTGCACGTGGGGCGTCCGGAGGAAATACTTCGAGGCTACAATATTTGTAGAACAACAAGTGGGGACCATCATTTTTCTCCAGCTCTATGTGTAAACGAGATTTTATTCAGATTCTGCGATACACTCGTTTTGACAAAAGAAGTCAGCGGAGTCAACGTTTGCAAACAGACGAATGCTCTAGTTTCAGCAGTTTGGGACAAAGTTATTGAAAACAGTAAAAACTGCTTCAAACCGGGAGCTCATATTGCCGTGGATGAGCAACATTTGGCATACATTTTTGGCTGGCGTCTGAAGTAGAGACGAAATGTGGCTAACCGTATTTAGAAAAAGACAAGTCTCGAAATGCACCAACCTCCTCCTGTCGTAATGAAACTTCTTTAAACGTATACCAAAGTATTCCTTTGGCGTTAAAATTAATATCTAGAAATACCTCTTTGCTTGGAACAATACGTGCAAACAAACGGGAATTTTCGAAAACTTCCACGTTTCTCAACCCTGTTGTACCAATCTAATAGATGCACACTAACGTTTATAAAAGCAAACCAAATAAAAAAATGCTTATACTAAGTAGAAAGCATAACACATCAAAATTGATAAAACTGCTAAGAAGTTACCTGAAACTGTATCGATGTATAATATAGCCGGAATAAACAGCTAAATATATGGTATTGAACAAAAAACAACAGGAGCAAATATTTCACATTCTCATAGACTATCTGTTTAGATTAGTTGTTGTTGTTGTTGTAGCAGCAAAAACATTCCCCATGCATGTAGGAGGAGTGCTGCTGAAGAGACAGTCCTTGACCGGATATATAGTAAATCTGGGTCGTTCCGGTAACGTAGAACCGACTGTCAGGGGCACGTATTTAGATTAGTAAAAGAATTTGCTTCAGAATTTCAGACTTCACGGCAAAAACTACACGAATATGATTTTCCAACTACAAGTGTCACGGTTTCTGCACGCAAATGATGCCAAATAGAATATTGCAATAATAATCAGACTACAAATATTTGTAAGACATGCAAACAAAATATATGCGGAGAGTGTACACACATGAATATCTACCTAAGTAGAAATTGGGACCGACAAACTGTAAACAATTAAGTATTTTGCTATTTGTCGATGTCTATAAATTCATTTATCTATTACAACTAGGAGTGGATAAAGACTGGAAGTCACAATAAGCAGCTTTTCTTATACACCAGTCATTTTGACTGGTTTTGGTAGAAATAGGTATATTTAAATAGCTGGTAAATCTAGTGTTAATAATCTATGGCTTGCGATTACGTGGGAAATAGCTTGCATCCATGCATTAGGGTGGTCGGAAGAAACGACGACTTCATTCGTTTGTCTTCTAAAACATAGCTTTGGCGATCAAAAACTCTTTTCCTTCGCTGCTTACATTGTAGTCATACGTTCACCCTCAACCATGCAAAGTAAATGTAAATAAATTTAAACTCTCTGGAGATAAGGAGAGAGACACTGTCATTATATTTCGTTTTTGATATTGTTACCGGAATTATATATACATCCATGGACAGATAAATAGCACAAATATGAACCTTATATGTTAAATTAAGTTTTTAGTACGTACTCTGCGTTGATGAAATAAATTTGTTTGTTTACATTTAAAAAATGGGGTGTGGAAAACATTGCACGTCGGAGAAAAGAGCTCTTATATACCGTATGAGTCAAAACGGAAAACGCTATGCAGAAATAGCTGAAATGATGATGTGCTGTCGGAAAATGGTTTATAATGCTCTTAATTTAGGTAAGAAAGATTCATCCTATCTAAGCAAAAAAACGGAAAGAAAACCAAAGCCGCGAAAAACTGATGTTAATGTGGATAGAGCTGTAATACGCAAGAGCAAAGCAGATCCTTTTAAGTCGGCAGGGCAAATAATGCTTGAAATAAACCAAGAATCTGGTTTACAGGTGTCCGTAAAGCTTGTAGAAAGGCGACTTAACGAAGCTCAGCTGTTTGGCCGCATAGGCAGAAAAAACCATTCCTCTCAAAAAGACATAGCAAACATCGATTTGCCTTTGCAAAAGCCCACAAAGACAAATGTATTCAATTTTGGAAAAACGTACTTTGGACCGACGAAACCAAAATAAATAGGATGGGACCAGATGGGAAAACTACTGTACGTCGTCCAAAAAGTCAAGCGCGACATCCAAGATGCACAAAAAAGACGATAAAACACGGCGGCGGAAAGCATCATGGTTTGGGGAGCTTTTTCCTGGCATGGTGTTGGGCTGATTGTTCGCGTAGTTGGTAAAATGGATAGATTTCAGTATCTGGATATACTCCAGAATAAAATACAGCCATTTGTGTTTGAGTTTATGCCATTAAATTGGACATTTATGCAGGACAATGATCCAAAGCATACTGTAAAGACAGTGAAGCAATGGCTTAGAAGAGAAAAAGTTAATGTACTGGATTGGTCGGCGAAGAGCCCTGATCTCAATCCAATAGAAAATTTGTGGAATAACGTTAAATCAAAATCGCTAGCAAAAATTTTAAAAATTTTGATGATTTTTGGGCCACAGTTGAGGAGGAGGAAAGATGCCATAAGCTTGTAGAAAGCATGGAGCGACGGCTTGAAGAAGTAATCAAAAACGGTGGATATATGAGTACTACAAAATACTAATCTGGTAAAACAGTATTATTACTTAACTATCTGATTTGTTTAGTATTTTTGTTTTTTTGTTTGGAATTTTTTAGGATGTGAACTGAAATTCTTTTTGACCACTTTTTTTGTTTTAAAGTGGAAGTTAATAAGTTTTTATATTTTTTATGTTGCTTTTTTCCCAATAGAAAATAATTATTAAAAAACATATTCAACTCTTTGCTTTCAAAGTCTAAATGTGCTATTTATATGATCATGGCTGTAAGTACATCACTTTTTGGGTTTCTTTTCGTTTTCCGAAAAAAAAAATTTACTACAGGCTTTGGTAAACTTACTAATGGAGCAACACCCAGTTGAACAACTCGTAAAAGTGATAAGCAAGTGTTTTGAAAATATTTTTTCTGCAAGAAGTGCATTTCACATCTCATTCAACAAAAAAAAAAACTATGGTCTTTGCCAATAAGACCGAGGCGACTCCTGAGCTGAAGAAGGAATTAATATGCGTTATCAATTATATACCGCCCGAACAATGCCAAAAAGTCAAAGAAAATTTTTATATGCGCATCCTCTGTTGACAGAGAAGCCGTGAGAAGGTGAGCAGTTTACGGGCATTGTGTTTCATACATAAATGCCATAGACTAAAAGACGTAATGAAGTAAAAGAAAAACATTTCGACAATTTAGTTTATAAAAATCTGCGGTCTTATTGAAACACCCTCTAATATGAGCTCTACCAACTACTTGCCCACTTTTTAGTTATTGTAGCATTAGCGCAGATTCTATAGATAGGATGTGCAGAGCGGAATTTATTATCTCATTGCGTCTTCCAATGCGTGGAGACTCTCTGTCGTTCTCTGCTTTTGGGAGCAGCTGATACCTTCTTATGTACTGGCCACCATACGACTGCCAAAAGTACACACCCCGAGGCTGGAATAGCCAAAAGTGGTTTGTCGCACTTTCTTTTGTATTTATTTTTATCAAGAAATATTCCAAGATTCTGTTCTCTACGGATTCGCTTACTTGATTCGTAAGCGCTTCGGATTCATGACTTTTGCTAACACAGGTGATCTTAGCAGTAGAAAGTTGCATCCTTTTATGAACTTCCACACGTTTTCACATTAGTTCACCTCTGGTTTTTATCAACCTGTGTTGTATCACACAAGGTATGTGGAAACATTTCATTTATCCAGGCCATACGCGAATTGGGAGTATCGAACTTATAGCCTACAGCTTACGCTTTACACCAGTGAACTTAACGCCACGACCTATAGAATAGGGGAGAACACTCTCTCCCTTTATGTGGCTTGTTAAGCGGTTTTTGGTCTAAAGATTCAAAATCAAATTTAAATAAGCGAATGCATTTAAGATTCATTGAAAAATTTATCAAAAATACAAAATGAGGCGTAAATTTTCACTATTGCACTTGACTTCATAACTTTTGGTGCATTTTAACCAAGACGGCCTAGCTTTTATTATTCCCCTTTTTCACGCTACAAAATGTGATTTCCGCATTTTATCCTTTTAGACTCATTACCCATTTTTTGCGATTATTAGTAGTGGAAAGTTTAGTACTCGCTTAAGTCATTTCGCATAGTCGAGCAGCAAAAATTAAATAAAAATTCATACACGTGAAGGAAGTAGGTTAGACGCTGAATTAACAGTTTTTAAAACATTTTTTTATTCCTCAATTCATACTCGTTTCTTCTTTTATTCAAATTTACAATGTCCAATTGGCGTTTCCGTTAAAAATAAAATGGAGCACAACTTTTGCTTTGTTTTGCGTGGGAAATATTTTTCTAAGAATAACCAACTCTTTTTTTTTTGGGTTTTTTTTTTTTATTTCACATCTTTGTTTGCTTTACACAAGTTCAAGTTCTAGAACTGACCTTCAAAAAGTGAAACCCAAAGGCGCTTCCCAATGAATAGCCAGCAGTCGCCTGCGTCTCTGCAAACAAAGCGCAAGTGACTAGCCACTGACCATTGTCCAGAGGATGGAAGGGCAAAATTATAAAAGTATTGGTAGGCTAAATAGAGAATGTTGGCATAAAAGGTTAGCAAATAATGAGATATGAAAAAAATAAATAAAAATAATCAACTTCACGCTCGAGACCGGACAAATGTTGCTGGCAGGTCAAGTGCGATCGAGCGATTATTTTATTCAATTTTTTTTTGCGATCGCAAGAAACACTTGTTTTTTCCTGCGCAGTGGTCAACCGCAAAGGAAGTTGATAGGAAAAGGATTCAAAAAACGTTTAGGCTTATAAGAAATGTTTGTATGGGGGTATATGTGTATGCTAGGGTGGTTCGCAAAAAATCGAAGTACTGAAAATTGGTTAAGATTTTTGTGTTTTGAAATCGGTTGAGTTTTAATGATGCCACAAGGCTCATGAAGTTTTTAGGCGTTTTATATGGGGAAAAGTAGGTTTTTTTTTTGAAAAATTTATATATTTTTCTTAAATGAAACGAATTGAAATTTGCATTTGGAAGTAGTTAAACTCTCTCAGAGGAGCCTGAAATCCCTAGAGAGGACGTATGAAGACTAGGAGCGAAATAAAGTACCTCCCGTGGACCAAACAGGCAAATCCTCTGGTGAGCAACTCAGTCATATACCGAGGGCGAGGTCACGGAGGACAACAACATCAGGTAGGATGTTGCGTAGGAGAGGGCAAGAGGACGAGGACGAGGGCAAGAGGACGAGTTCAAAAGTAAGAGTCAACGGTGCCAGTCTCTAGCCTAGGTCTGTCGGGTTAATACCTTGACGTCAGGTAGCAACCGGTTGTAAAACGAAAGCAAACATTTCTCGTAGTAAAGAAAAATCTCGCGAACATAAACTCTGAGACGAGCCCGGGGTCGAAGAATGTGGATATTCCGTACTAAAAGAGAGGAGAGCTGACCCCGAGGGAAATGGGATGAAAGAAATTAATTATAATTTTATTACAAAATTTATCAACCTCATTTTTACTAATTTTACAAGTACTAAAATTTTGCAAAAAGGGCATTTTTCCCATGTAATATCCATAAGAACCTTCGCCGGCTTTATGTCACCATTTAATATCAATAACTACTTAGCACTTCTACATTTTGTGTACCACCCTAGTGTGTGTGAGTACGCATGTTGCACTAAAGAGGCTCCAAAGCCCATCATTATGTGCGTATATATGCATGTGTGTGCGTGTGTATGTTGCGCTAATAAGACTCCAAGGACCATTATTAAAATGCGAACGAGCACTAAGTACCCGGTGACCACAACGACAACTGACCACACAGCTGGCGGCTGACTGATCTACCACCTGAATGCAAATGTATTGAACGAAATTCAAGTGCAAAGGAAAAAAAGGCGAGTATTGAGTGGAATAAAATTTACACGCATATAAAAAAGTTTGCAAAAATTCAAAACAAAAAAGTCCGCAAAATTCGAAATTGAAAACTTTTCGTTTTTGTTTGTGTATTTTTTTTTTTTTTTTGTACTTAAAATAATGCGAATTTCGGTATTTTTTATAGGGGCACAGCAAGCAACACTACAAGCAGGCCATCAAATTCTCTACCTGCTGTCCTGCTTGTCCTGCAACACAGCTCATTCCCTCTTCCTGTCGCTGCTGCTCAAGCTCTACGTGCTGACAACCCGCGCCGTTTGGCTGCCACTGCCTAGCAGGGACACACGAGCAAGTTTACATACATGCAAACACTCAAAGACCCATTTCAAAAATGTCCTTTTGCAGCACTTCGCTGCTCATTGTCTTTAATTTTCTTTTCATTAAATATTTGCTTGATGACGATCTAAATTTTTATCGTTTATGACTTGCGTACCTGCAGGTTGACTGTCCGTCCTGTGCTGGCCTAACTGTGCTGCAATGTGACAGAGTGACCGTAAAAAGCACCGAGGCACATATGTATTGATGTGTGTATGTATGCCGGTGTGTGGTTCTGTGCAAACAAAAAAAAAAAAAAAATTATGTTGCATGAAATATTCAATGCGGAATTTTATACATTCGACACGCATTTTGTATGGTGTGACAGACGCGCGAACAATGCGAGTATTTTTTGTTGTTGTTTTTTTTTTTCTCAAATTCACTAATGCAGCCCTTTTATTGTTAGTTTGTTTACCTTTTTATTTGTACTATTTGGTGGCTGCTTAGTCCGGAAATATTTTAGACATTATTGTTCGGTCATGTCTGGCGCACTTTGCGCTGCTCTTCTGCGTTTTCGCCTAACGAGTTCGCACAGATACGTCACGCATGCGCAGTAGCTGCTTTCGAGAATTTTAAGCGCTAAGATCTAAATTTTTAGATAAATAATTTCAATCGTGGGGCTGCATTTAACTGTTTTAATACTTTAGTCAGTTGCTGATTTCTTTTAATATTTATAATTCTTTACAATTCTTAATTTTTTTTTTTAATTTTCAATTTTTAATTTTTTCATCTATTGCACATACATGTGTATGTATATTCTTCTCTGCCTGTGTAAAAACACATATACGCAGCGACGATTAAAAACCGATTAATGCAAATTTACGCGCGCTTCCCCAATAGGCTAATGACGCCGTGAGCCACCAACGAGCATTAAACGCAGAAAACACGCGCGCTTGGGGTATTCACACATAAAGGGCAATTAAAATGCAGTAGAAGCTCGATTCTTGCACACACCTCGATACTTGCGACACAATTCCTTTTCATTGCGTACTCTGTACTTGCGACATTAAACATTTTTTACCTCGATAAATGAAACAATTTTCGGTTTGTCTGTATCTTTTGCTCTTTTTACGTTGCATTTTCAATATGGAAAGGGAAATGTAGCCCAGCCCCCGCGGCTCACAACGGGCCCATTCCGTGGTCTAAGTGGCATCGTTGTCTCTATGTGCGATGCGGCTGCCAAACCTACCTACCTACGTTGCATTTTTGAGAACAAAGCTTGAGGAGGTACCGCCGATTATCATTCTGATAATAACATTTTTTTGAACTGAATCAGCTGAATAAATTTAGAGAAAATACCATAATGCATTTGCCATTCGAAATGACAATTTTGCGTTAACCTTTGCATGCTGCGGTCTCATAATGGCAAAGAGAAAATTGACGCTGCTTACATTACAAAAAAAACTGGCAAGGCCTTGTTGAATTGGTTTGCGTGTCAAAGGACCAAAAACATATTAAAATAAGAGTGACTCCAACAGCACATTTTTGAACAGATTTAGCAAAACAATTATGGATTTAAATTTGACAAAAGAGTAGATTACAATGCCAATTAGTCTGGCTAATTTTGGAGGCTTCTACCAGATGAAACTCATGTGCGCACAAAAGAAACTTCGGCTCCTGGGCATAAGATCAGTGAGAGAGAATAACGTTTCTTGCTTGTTCAAATGCTGCTGGAAATCATAAAGTATTGGGTTGGAGAATAAGTTCATCATTTCTATATTTTCTTTTATTTTACCACGATTTGTTTGCTATTTCCCAAAGTTTAAGTATTCATTCAATAGAACTCTTTCTGTTCTATAAAAATATGTTGATTCTATTTTTGTGTGATTTAATTTCTTATGAGTTGTGAGGCTTAGAAATGGAATATACATGAGACAAAAATCAACACTTTCGACGCCTGCTCTTCTTTGCTGACCATCGAGGTGAAAAAGCTGTCGAAGCAGCTCGGGACATTTGCGACGTGAACGGCGACTTTGACGTCGATGACACGACCCGCAGCCGAAGGCCTTCTGAATTCGATGAAGAACGTCTGACATCATTTTTCAAAGAGAACGGTCGGCAAACCAGCCGTGAATTGGCGGAAAAAATGAACTGCGATCATAAAACGATTCCCAATCAGCTTCATTCAATGGGTTTTACCGAAAAATGGGGAGCCTGTGTGCCGCACGAGCTCAACGAAAAAAACAAAGAAAGTCGCTCTCAAATTGCTTCTCAGTATCTCGCACGCCAACGAGCAACACGCGGTCATAAACAGCGCTTTTTGTACCGCATCGTCACAGGAGATAAGAAATGGTGCCTATACCTCAATATGAAGCAAAGGAAGGAGTGGGTGGCTCCTGGAGTTATGCCAAAGAAGAGAGTCAAGCCGTATCTTCAGCCAAAGAAGATCAAGATATGTGTTTGGTGGGAGTGGGAGAGCTTGGTGCGCTGTGAAATTATCGAAGAGAATGCCACGGTAAACAAGGAGCTCTACATTCCCCAACCTAATATTTTAATTTATATGAAAAAATATCGAAGTTTGCAGCGAACCCAGTTTTCGTTACATGCGAGACTTGAATTTCTACTCTAATATGAATTTAAAAAAAAAAACAATATTTTTGCATTTTTTCTTATCAATTATACTCCAAGTCTTCTTCTCCTTCGAATATTTGAAAAAAAAAAATTTACACAAAATCCGACTTTTTTTCCTTTCACAGCTTCTCTGTGAATACCTCCATTGGTGCGGCAATTATTGCAAGCGCTAGAATTAATGCATTCGCAATTGCAAAATATATTCGCCCGCATATGGCTATGTATGTGCTTGTATATTTATTTGTAGGTACTAGGTAGGTACCGTAGAAATATTGCCGGGTCGTGATGTCAATTTAGATAGCTGATCATTGTTAATGCTAATGTTAATTTGGCATGGCATACATAAGTTAGCATTTAAGCATCGCGTTAAGCAGAATGGCCGCATTCATATTTATGGCAATTATGTATTTATACACAATATTTATGGGTGTGGACTGATGAAATATTCACTTGCATTTATGCGCGATTGTTAGGAAATTATTTTCCCATTTCCGTAAATACCTTAGGCTTTGGTGGAACATAATTGCATGCGAAGATATATTTAAAGCGCGCAAACTAAGTGAACAGAAGTGGCAGCAAAATAATGCGAATTGAGAAAAACAAAGGAAAAGAAGGTAAATGTTAATTAGGAGTCAACAACAAGCGGCCCTATATGAGAAAGCACGAACTCCAACTCTGCGACATAATTTACCATTATGAATGAACTCTGTGGGATCAGACGGACGGGCATCTCTTTTACTGAGGTTATGATTTAATTCGCCTGATAGACAGACCTGTAGTTCCCAAGCAGAGTAAGAAATAATTAATTGGATGGCAGGCAACGATCACGGGATCAGATTATTTTGACCAGGAGCAGGACTCCGCTGAAGAAATCCACGGGACGCAACATTCAAGCCACTTTCTATTAAACGGTAGTTAATCGTACCAGCCCGCAGATTAACGTTCTGCACTGGGTTTGAGACCCATCATGTGAAACCACTTTCCAAAGAATAATCAATTAACGATTTGGATGAGATCCCAGCGCGATCGGGCGCAGTGTCAGCTGTATAGTAGCGCCGATCACCGATCAACTCATCGAGAGTTTAGTAAGGCAATGAGACATATTATCAGAAGGAAGAAATTAGAGATCGCAATACATGAGTGATAATAAATTGAGTTGCTGGCCGTTAGGAAAAAGTGCCGAAAATGTTGCCGAAAAGTTCAGCGGTTTACAGAAAGTTTCAAGATCACATCCTTTTTTCTTAAGAACAAAGACGACGACCTGGTTATTGACGTGCAAAGCAATCTTAAATTATGAAGGAAACTCTACTCCCATCTACTCGATGATGGCAGCAGTGCATATCACATAAAGAGTGAATAAACTGATCTCTCAATTGCTATCGACGGATCAGCCATTCCGAGCATGAGGAGGAGCGAATAGCAATAGCGCAGCTAAAGAACAACAAAGACGCGTACCCACTACAATCGGTTCTACGTAACCGGAACGATCTGGATTTATGTGCGGCCAAGTACTGTGACTTCAGCAGCATTCCCTGCATATGAATGGGGAATGTGTATGCTGATACAACAACAACAAAGTCGCGGTACTGCCAGCTGAGCTATTCACACATAGCGCCCAAGAGCTGATAAAGTGCATGCATCAGTTCTAAAGAAAAATGTTATCGGATAAAAGCCTGTTGATTTAAGTTTAACACTTTTTTTGTTTCTTCAATCCCTAAGCAACGTGGTCCTGCAATCTGCGCTAACTAACACGGAGTTTACCATTTAGATGGAACTTATCAGAAATGACCGTGAAAGGAAAATCCACACCCACCAACTCTTTGTTGATTTTAAAGCCCCTTTCGATAACACGAAAAGAAGTTGCCAGTATCCTCTCTATGCCTCTGAGCAGTTAATCAAAAATTATATGGATAACACAGCCACTCCTCACTAAACAACAACCTTCACCCACTATCCTAGAGTTACTGTTTTCTGTAACGAGGCTCTGTTGGCTGATTCAAGGTGACATAACCTTTCCATCAGCGAGGAAGAAATTGTCTAGGCATTGCCAGCTTGGTTTCAAAGCTGGTATCCTCGGATTCAGATCCGTATGCAAAAGGATAAAGCCCAACTCATCTTAAACTTATGGATTAGCGAAACCGAGCGATCCTATGTTTCACCTAGGAACCACTTAGCTTAAACTTATTGATTACTGAAACCGAGAGATCGTATGTTCCACCTGGGAACCACGGAAATATATAGGTATATATATATATAAAGGACCTCTCCGAAGTGTTTGGTACAAAACAAGCTTCAAGACAAGCTGAGCTTTAAAACTCCCTGCCGTGTGATTTCTAAAATCTAAGAATTGTGAAAGAATTGTGCGAGCCGCAAAACTTAATCACTCAACTGCCCTATACTCATATAATAGACGCGTACAATTGCCAGCGTCTGCGGATATTTCATACATTCGTAATATATTTTACCGATTGGATACTTGGCCGAGCGTCTTCTTCTATTTTTGATGTGCGTCTTGATGCTTTTCAAAAAAGGCGTGAGCTATGGTTTTAGGCCGCCTCCGACAGGTACCTGGTTTTTTATGAGTTGCAGAAATACACTCGGAGGTTTTCTCTTTGTCTGCCGAGGGGCGACCGCTATTAGAAAAAACACGTTTTCTAAAAATGTGGTATTTCTGGCCCGAGGTCACGAATTATCGAATGGTAATCACGTACTAGCGAATGGGTCTGATGGTGAACTAGAACAGAACGAAGTACTTCCTGTTATCAAACAAACTTTCGGCGCATTCGCGTATCGGTACTCACGTCACTGTTGACAGTTCTGATTTCAAGGTTGGAAGAGACTTCGTTTATCTTGGAACCAGCATTAACAGCCATAACAATGTCAGCGTTGACATCCAATGAGGATCTCTCTTGTCAACAAATGCTACTTTGGACTAGGTAGGCAAATGAGTAGTAAAGTCTCTTCTCGACGCTACAAACCTAACACTTTGTAAGGCTCTCATCATGCCAGTCTGTTAGGACGCAGAAGCTTGGACCATAACAACATCCGATGAAGCAACGTTTGGAGTGTTTGAGAGAAAGATTCTGCGGAAGATTTTTGGAATTTTGCACGTTGGCAACGGCGAATATCGCAGGCGATGGAACTATGAACTCTATGAGCTTTACGACATATAGACATAGCGCAGCGAATAAAGATCCCGCGGTTTGTTTAGCTGGGTCATGACGTCCGAATGGAAGCCTTCTCTGCGTGGGAAGGATCTGGTGGAGAAGGACTTGGCTTCACTTGGTGTATCCAGCTGGCGACGGTTTGCACGAGAAATAAACGACTGACGCACTTTGTTAAACTCGGTGAAAATCATGTAAGCGGTTATTGCGTCAATCAAGAAGAGGATGAAGTCACACCCTAAGCCATTCGGGGTCAATCTGATAAATTTCGGAGATCTATTATGAATATTTTTTACAACATAATTTCTTTCGTGAATGCATAAAGTTGGCATTATGCGTCTGTCTTCACTCTAAAAAATGCCCAGCCTTGCATGCTCACCAGAAAAATATTCATTGTGCTATATTTTGTATCCACTTGAGGCAATTTCAGCGAAAAAATACTGATGCCCGTCTTTAATACAAGTCATTTAGGTCAGGCCAGTGCGCACGGGGGGTTTGCAGGGTTCAAACCCCCCCCAGACGAAGTTTTAAAAAATTTTTTGACATGAATCGATATGAAAAAAAAAACAATAGGCACTGCAACAAAAGTTGGAAGCCCCCCTAAATCTGAGGGTTTGCGCACGGGCCTGATTTAGTTGAAGTATGATACTTGAATTTCGCCCAAATTTCACTCTCGTTTGCACTGCAGCCAAAGCTTTCACACTGACTCCTAATTTCACGAAAATTCACACACACGCACATCTAAATTTGAGACATTCTACATTTCGTAGTCATTCGAATCGTTTCCTTATCTCTTGATCTCTCCACCTGGCTCACAAATATCCAACTTAATTGACTTACAATATGCGTTGTGTGCGCTTTCATGTCAACTCAGCGAAAACATGATGCAAACAAACACATTTTGTGTATGGAAAATAAGAAGGCAAAAAGCAGCAGCAGAAATCATTAAAATAATAATAAAAAACAAAAGCCAAAATAATAGTTTATAGCTTCGAAACAAAAGACATGGAAACTACACGGAACGCCAACAACTGCTGTGCACAGCTGATAGGCGCAGCTGATACAAGATGCTGATAAGAGAGGCGCAGCAGTGGCGCGCATGCGTGGACAGGGAGTCAGCCAGGCAACCAACCACACAGGCGCTCAACACTCATACGAGTTGGTGGACATTTGCATATACATACATACATACATATATACATATGTGCGCACATTTGAGCTACGTGGTCAGGCGAACAGACGTGCAACAACAAGCTGGCACGCACCTTGTGACAGTGACAACAGAAAAATATGTATAAAAAAGGCCAAAAAAGAAAATAACAAAAAATGCAATAATAAAAGCAACGCTAATAGAGATAACAATAAAGCGTATGTAAATTTCATTTTGGGAGTAGCAACCAAAGCGCAGCTGCAGTGCTGCTGTTGCTTTTGCTGTTACGATTGCTGATGCTGCGCTTATGCCCCGAAAACAATGCGCGCACTGCTGCACAACAACAGTAACAACAAAATAGCAAATCTATTCATTTGCGAGATGCAAAAATGTAAAACAATATTTGTACGAATATTTCTAAGGCGCGTTTGCGCCGTCTGTGCCGTTCCTCTTATCGCAGATGTCAGCAGCGCCAACGGCTGCACAAACCGTCGAGGAAAAACCAATCTGAATATATGCGCGTGTTTTTGGTTTTTCTCAATTTTTTTTTTTTAATTTTTGTGCGGCAAATGCCCCGAAAACAATTGAATAGCCAAAAAACGCCTACCCTGCCGCCGCCTGCTAAAATACATACGCACATACATACGAGGAGTGTGCAACGACACGACGCGCGCGCTGCGGCTCTACCTGTGCTGGCCGGCGCATTTATTTATACACTTATTATTAGTTTTTGTGGCAATTGGTAGCAATACCAATATCTCTTCGTACAGATGTATGTATGTATGTATGTATGTATGCATATTTAGTATTTGTATGTGCGCGCATATGTCCGCTCTTATGAATATTTGCAAGCGGCATAGTTAAGGTGAGGCGGCACAATCGACGCTGGCTGTTATTTGTGAGCCTTTTGGCATATTAGCGCGCTTATTGGTCACTTTTGTCGAAGCAGCGATGAAAAGCTTACTTGCCACATAGGCTTCATATGTCGCTTGCTGCGTGCAACGTGCGCATGGTTTTGTAGAATACTGAACTTATGTATACTTGTGTGTGTGTAAATGTATACAGACCCATTTACCCGCATGGGAAAAGCTTTTGCTCTGCTTGTAAACTAAATTTTCTATAAACTGATACAGAATTTTGAATTAAATTTTCACTCAAGTTACAACAAAAATAATCAAGTTTGCTAGAGAATGAACGAAATTATTAGCATTTCTGCGTTCGGTATCTGATTAGGAACCACAGAAAAAGAAGGCGAGCAATGCGCGCATTGAAGTGGGATAAAGACCTATTTACTATTTTAGTTTCAGTAGCCTTGTATGTTCTTTTGTGTAGTTTTGTCACAGAAGATCACTAGTGAAATTTTTGGAAGAAGCATTTTCTAGAACATTTTAACGCCCTAGCGCACTTAGAAGTGCATTGTTTTTCAAATTTCTCCCAAAAAGGGTAGAAATTACTACATTTTGAGTGAGTTAAGGGGGGAGCCTCCTTTAGAGGCTTCAAAAAATCGATTTTTTTTTTGCATAAATGTCTTCCCAAATTATCCAAGAATGTGTCCTCAAAATTTCAGAAGCAAATTCAAAATATTTTCGGAGTTACAGAAGAAATTGTGAGCAAGCGTCGAGCAGGGATACGAGCGGCCGGATCGCTCGAAGTGCGATTTCTCGGTTTTTTATTTTTACGATTTAGCCTAATTGGTGGGACAGATAGGGAAAAAGTTAAATGTCTGAGACAACAAACATGGGCCAACGTTTAACCCAGTCCTCCATGCACCCCTGGTCGGCCGACGAAGGGATGGCCTTCAGCTCCTTCGTCGCATTCTCTTTGATATCCTCTGTCGACTGAAATCTCCTTCCACGAAGTGGTAACTTCAAGTTGGGAAACAAAAAAAAAGTCGCACGGGCCATGCTTGCACGATGGTATTTACTTGGTGTTTGGTCAAATAATCCAGCACAATTTGGGCTCGGTGCGATGGCGGCTTATCATTATGCAAAATCCAAGAATTATTTTCCCGAATTTCCGGCTGTTTGCGACGTACAGCATCTCTTAAACGCTTCAAAATGGATAAATAATATTCTTTATTGACTGTCTGGCCCGATGGAAGGTACTCATGGTGCACTACGTCTTGGCAATCGAAGAAAACTGTCTTCCCGGTCAGCCCGGTACTTTTTGATCAAAGGGTATTATACAAAAGTATTTCTCGTAAAATTCGACTAAATATTTCTGAACTAGGGTTTTTCTCGAAAACCGTTCACGTACATACGTCATTAAAAAATATTAGACTATACAAAATTTGACTAAGAAATGCAAAAAATGTTGGAGTTCTTTCGTTCTAAATTGGTTGCACTCCGTTCCCAGGCAATGACCCTAAATTGTTGCACAGTTTTTATTAGTTATGTTATTATTTACATGCACCTCGGACAGTTGAAGAGGACCTAAGTTCAGAAAAAAATGTATTTAAACAGCTGTTAAAGCTAGAAAGTTGGCGCTGATGTTGTGGCCTTCGTTTGATATGGGAGTTTTATGGTTTGTGCTTACAAAATCGATATCAGTTTTACAAAGACTCATCACGGACGTATCGAATGTGGCAGGGGATTGTTGTTTTTTTTTGCTTAATCGGATTCTTTTAAAACTTGATTCCGCGAAAATAGTATATTAAAAAGCGTGTAGCGGTGCTCATTTAACTCTATCAGCTAGGTCAAAATACCAGCAGATGAACGTACGAAAAGCCTGATTTCTTTTATGCAGACTCGTCAACATCGAAGATCGATCATACCAAACTAAGCACTTTGATGACCCACTTGAGTTCACCACCAGATGTGGGCGTTAAAGTCCATGGTGTGATATGGAACGATCGGTATTGAAGCGAAGAGGTGCGAACTAAAAGAGATTAGAGATTAGAGTTTTTTATATTCTTGCCCTAATCACTGATAATTCGTACCCCTATGACTTCTGCTAATGCCATTGCAATATTATAAACTTACCACAGCTGTTTTTAAAGTTGGTTTTTTTTTTTTGTAGTTCATACCACAATAAAAACAATACAACACAAAGTTTCAGACTTTGTAAGAAACTTTTCAAAATGTCTTTATAACTTACAACTTTTTGAACAGAATTTACAGAATTTTTCGGGGTATGCAGTTTTATACAAAAATTTATACATTAATTATATATATTTTATACAACACTAAGTTGCTCGATAAGTTTTGCGGTTCGATAAGAAAAAACACAATTTTATGGTTGGAAATGCACTTTTTTATTCGGTATAGTCTCCCTGAGCATCAAAACACTTGCTCCAACGAGATTCGAATTTATGAATTCCATACCTGAAGTGAGAATCTGGAAGGACTGCAAAATACGCATCCACAGCTGTTATGACCTCATCATTTGATGAGAAATGTTTTCTATGCATGCATTTTTTTCAGGTCTGTAAGCAGATAAAGTCGCTAGAGGTCAAATCGAGTAAAGACTCCAACAATTCGAACTTTAATTCATGGATTTTAGCCATTGTCTAAATGCTCTTGTGACACGGTGCATTGTCCTGAATAATATTTTTTTAATTTTGCAAACTGGGTCTTTTTTCACGATTTTTTTCTTTCAGCTGGTCCAAAAAGTTACAAAAATATTCAGAATTTTTTCTTTCACCTGTTTCCAAGTAATCCACAAACAAAATTCTTTTCGTATGCCAAATAACTGGAAAAACAAGTATTCTTTGTCGACTTGTGGACACAACCTGGTTCTGGCGACAAGTAACCAGGTTCACACCACTCTTTAGCCTTTTGTTTTGATTTGGCGTCATGGTGATGCACCCAGATCTCAGCCATAGTGATGAATTGACGCACAGAATCCACTTCGAAAACGCTCTAAATGTTGCTGAGAAAGTCGCATTCGAATGTGGTTTTGTTCCATTGTTAGCGAATGTGGTACCTGTTGTACACACAGCTTTCTGAAGTCCCAGTATTGTTATAAGTCAAAATATTGCTTACACTTCCCAATCAGATGCCTAGGGCTTCTATGAAATCTCTTTCAGTCACTTGACGATTTTCCAATACAATTTCCTGTATCTTATCTACAATTTCTGGTGTTGTTGCAGTTTTTGGACGCGCTTGACGTGGTTCATCTTCAAGGCTCAGCAATCCATCTTTCTTCTGTTCTAATTTGATGGCAAAAAATCCTTATAGATTTTCAACATTCGTTTATAAATTTCCACTGCTCTTAAACCTCCCAAAAATAAGAATTAAATCACCGCGTACGATACTTGAGTTTTTCCTTTGTAGAAAATATACGTCGCTACTAAATGGCTTGTAAACAAAGAATGAATCGACAGATTGAAATGAAACTTCATACACATTTATATGAAGAATGTACCAACATAAAAAAAAAATTGTTGGCTAGTAGCAATGCCCTCTCTTATCGAACCGCTAAACTTATTGAGCAACCTGGTAATAGGCGTGGCGCGTACACTTCTGTAGGGTGTTTGGCTGAGCAAATGGTTTTTATGAGGATATTTTTCATGGCAGAAACAGACTCTGAGCTTTGCTAATGTCTGTCGAGGGGTGGCCGCTATTAGAAAAAAACTTTTTTCTTAATTTTGCTGTTTAATGCACGGAGTTTAGAATCTACGCACTCCCGAATGGTAATCTCGGCTATGCCAGCCGACTCGACTTTACAACTCAGAGTTTTTTGAGCTTTTTAAACGATTCAATGTTCACATTTTCCTACTGAGCTACCTTTAAAATCGAGCGTGCGCGCGTGCACATTTGTACCGTTATCGTTTTATGTATTCGAAATTAGTTTAAAGGAAATCTTTGATTGTGCATAAATATTTCTTGTGTGCAAATTTTTTAGTTATTTGTACAACTGTATAATACGGAGGGAGAGAAACATACATACATACATACGCACACACATAAATATTCACCAAGTGTTTGTGAGTAGGTTTTTGTGTATGCAAAGCTTGGAGCGCAAACGCGTTAATATTGTTACCGACAGGCAATTTGCTCTTAACAAATGGCATATAGCGGTAAAATCGAGTGCATATATGCGAGTTTATGTATATCTATGATAAGTAAGGGTGTGTGCCTGCACTATTACCTACGTGTTTTTTTTGTTTTTTTGAAAATTATTATTTGGCTTATGAATTGCCTCAGCTGCTTGACGAAAAACTCAATGTATGCAGCTGCTTAGGCGAGTTAAAGAAAATATCAAATCAAAAAAATTGTTTAATAAAAATTAGCTATTTAAAAAATGCCGCAAATGTGTTGCAAGCTGCAGTGAGAAGGTGTAGAAAAGCCATTTATTTGCATCTTATTGCGCATTAGAAACGTGAGCTGTGGAAATTTTTTAATTATTTCATATTTTGATTTGTGAATTTCATTTGTTTATTTATTTTATTTAATAAACAGCAGCTTACGGGTATACGCATCAAACAATTCAGTTGTATTGCGACGAATGAAGCCTAGAACTGAGTACTATTTTGAAAGATAAAAATTAATTTGACCACTGACGGTAAATTTCGTATCGAATAAAACTCCAAGATCCGTAAGAGGACAGATACCTGTAAAATTTCGAAAGAAATTTTTTTTCTTCATAAAATGTTAATATAATCCTTTAAGAATATGTCAAAAATATTTTAGAACGTAAATTTAAGTATTTCTTATAAAGGGGGTTAAATTTCAAGGGCCGATGTTGAATGTGAACCACACATAACGTCAACGACATCGTTGGACTTCTTTCTTTGGATATCTTTTTTATGGTATTACTTTCTATGTGTTTAAACTTTTCGAAAATTTTTTTTTCTATTTTTGATCACTTCATATAGAAATTATGACATTAATAAAGAAACAAATTTTTGGTTTTTTGTATTCAGGTCACTGACGCCGCTGCTACAATGCCCGCCGATTGAGTAGCTCTGCTGCGACCTTCCTGGAAGAATTGAGTGTACATCCGCCATTTTAAATGATTAAAATAACAATAAAAAATAAATTTTAATTAAATTTTAATGTATAAATAAACTGTATGCCAATTTTGAAAAAAATATATTGACTTCTTCATTTTAAATAATTTTAATGAAAATCAGGGAAAATATGGCCGTTTACAGGTATCTGTCCCCTTAATCCCTGTTACACTTTGCAGTGCATTATTAGAACGGCGTAGGATGTGTTAAAAATGTGCTGCCGTCTCGAAAACGCTAAATAAAAACATTTGTGAACATTCAAAGGCAGACCCAACCTCATGCACCAACGATGAAGATGGTTCAAGTCGAGTTGAAGCTTCTGAGCATCCACTGAGTCCTTAACAGATGAGAAAATTTTTAAATCATCCGCGAAGAGCAAGAAATTAGAAAAAATAAAACATTTGCTATGCCATTGATAAAAATGATAAAAGAAAGAAATGGACCTAATAGGCTTCCTTAGGGTACAGCTGATGTATCAACAAGGTGGTTCGATAAAAATGACTTAAGGGGACACCGGCTAGAAATTTAAAAAAATCGATTTTTTGTTTTTTCGATATTTCGAAAGTATGGTATCTTAAGAATATACCGTGAAATTTTCAAACGGATATTCCCAATATTATAGCTTCTACAGCCCATTAACTAGGTAGAGAGCCGTCTGTGCTCTCCTCTGCCTTATACTTTAAATTCATTTATCTCGAACCGACTTTTTTCGGCCTGATGTTGTCAAAAAAAAAAAAAACTATTCCAGAAAGAAAAACTATTGAAGAACAACCGATTTTTAGAGTGTCAAATTCAAAACCGCGCCATTTTGTCAATTTTTTTTGTGTTTTTGTATTCTAGTACGGGACATAGCTACAGTCAGACTGATTAGTAGTTTTTTTTGGTTTTTGTATTTCAGATAAATACATAGAAGAGCCAAAGTGGACAACACCATCCACGGCAACTTTTTGGGAAGGTCAACTTTAGCGCTATTTTTTAAATTATTAAAATTAAAATTTTGTTTTTCATTTTTGTATGTAAAAGAAGTTAAATAAAAAGCCTAAAAAATTTAAATATCGTTTTTCATTTTGTTTATTGTAAAAAAAAATCCTGAAAATACACTAAGTTTTCGAGTTCTACACCACCGAAACCCCTAAGCCATTGCAAAATGATGAAAGTGAAAGCCCAAGCAAGTTAATTTGTTTTCAGGAATCTCGTGTGACACTTTGCCAAATGCCTTAGAGAAGTCAGTGTAAACGCAATCAACTTAGATTCCGACGGGTTATCAACCCGTCGTCGACTTGGTCTTTCCAACGTAGATGAGGATGTCCTTTTTTGTGAGTTCCACCAGTGCATTTCGAAAAGAGCACCTTCTTTGCTGGAATGTTATTGTCCATTCACTCAACGTCACCTAGCCAGAGCTGCCGCTGAGTTTCAATGCGCTTTACTACGTCGATGTCGGTGTACCGCTCGTACAGCTCGTGGTTCCATCGTATTCGATATGCATCATTCACGCAATTCGGACCATAGATCTTGCGAAGATTTTTTCTCGCGAAGCCCCTAATAGCCATCCATCGGTGTTCGTCAATGTACAGGACTCAGGGCCATATAGTAAGACCGGTAGGATAAATTATTGGTAGTGCTTTTTTTCGTGTATCGAGAGAGGGCTCTGCTTTCCAATCGCCTTGTTAATATTATCACTTACAACTATTAGTCCTAGCCATTTATTAAACTTATTAGGAGACTCTCCACAAAGTATAATTCATTTAGGCGCAAATATAAGGCATTCATACATTTCCTGTCTTGCGCCCACTCAATTAACTGGCGCTGAAGTGAAACGCAAGGAAATGCTAACAATGCGAATAAGTACGAACATACATATGTATGCATGCCTATATGTATGTATATGCGTATGTGCAAGCGCAAAGCTGCTGAAGACAAGTTGTGACTAAGTAGCGGAAAAGGAGAAGGTGGCGAATAGTGGCAGTAAATAAGCGGCACTTCAACTGCATGCATATACATGTATGTTTAGATATGTGTGTATGTGTATGTATTTAGATCTCCACTTATATATGCATACATATGCATACAAATTCACACACACACACACACACATTTGTTGACTTTGCACGCGCCTCAATTGCCAAGCCGAAAGTCGTGCCAGCAGCGACCTTGAATAAAAGTGTTTAATGCTCAACATCAGCGTGGCTGCTTATAATTTCTGTTCAGATTCTGTTTCTTTTTTTCTACTTATTCACTTCTCCTTCTTTGCTATTTGCTTAAACAAAGTTACTGCCAACAAAAGCTGCTGCAGCGGCTTGTTTGTGCGGTATTTATACAATAACAATTACCTGCATGCGCTTAAGTACACACACACACACACACACGCATACATATAGGCGAGTATGTCATATGAATGTATGTATGTATGTATGGGTGTATGTGTGAGATGCCGTCGCATACGATTGCTTAGCTACAAATTATATAAACACTAATCAGCGTTTCTATCGCATTTTCAGCGCATTGTCTCAGCGTGTAGAACTTGCTAAGCGGCTGTCTCGGCTTGCTAACTAACTGCTTACCTGTGGTTGGTTTCTTAGTTAGCTGGCTGAGTGACTGCCTCACTCATTGACTTGACTGCACTGCATGTCATTTTCGCAGCTCGTAGTTTCAGCCAAAACCAGCCCTCACAGTGTCGAGTCATCGTCAGTCGTACGTTTTTTTCCTGCTATCCCCTTGCCATGCTTGCCTTACTCCACTTTGTTGTTGTAAATATAATGCGCTTTTATTGATTTTTCGATTATTTAGCTGATTGAAATAGGTGTAGAACCATTGACATCAATCCACATCAGTTCAGCAAATTTTATGATCGTTTCCCCGCTTATTAAAGTTGAAAATTATTGACTAAAAAGTCGGCTAATAACAAATAAATTTCCGCGTTAACGTTCACGTAGTAGGTACGAAGGAACTAGCATCTTCTCCCAGCTACTCTTATTCAGAGAAGCTTGCAGACTTCTGGATTACTGTAGCCATTTTTAAGTGGAGATCTGTGTAAGTGAAATGACATAGGCATTACGAACGTAGTTCATTCAAGCTGCGACCAAGGCCAGTCGATTAGCAGCGTCTAACTTAAATTTGATCAAAAATGTCGAAGAATTCCACAATCTCTGCAACAGCTCACCGTCGGTGGTGTTTTTGGAAATTACTAACTAGACGCGTGCGATTAGAAAGGGTTTGAAAAACGACTTGGGAGCCCAATCATAAAAGTCTCGCTAGGTTTCTTGTTTTCGCAAGTGGAAGAGAAGGCTAGCATAGCTAGAGGGGGAACTTACTTAGGATCTCGAAAATTAATGGAGATCCTAATGAGACACTAGACCATTGGCTTCGATCATCGTAAAATTATTTTTTGTGGGAGCTGTACTAATGAGTAGGAAAAATAATTTATTTAGCACACCTAACAAGTCTGCACTGTGGTAGTTATTTGGTGTACGGTGAAAGTGAATGATTTCATTACTTTTGCCTCATCGAGTACTTTAGTTGTCGGAGAATCTATCTATCTATCTATCCAACGGCGGTTAGTATGAGTCTTGAGCAAAATTTCCTTAACGAAAAACCCGTGCGATAGTAAAAGCTATCCAGGAAAAATTGTAGAAATAGAAATATAGATTTTATACACTAATGCTGCAAGCCCAGTTTGTAATTCTCTCATCAGTTGTAGACGGTTTTCTCTTCCCTAAATTTTTTCGCAGGTAGTGGCCCACATTATGGTATCAAAACGGTACGCAAGTGCTACTTGTAGTTTACCTGGGGTACTCTTGCCATCTAACCTACCTACAGTCAGAATCATGACCGTGCTTTTAAAGGCTATTTTTGTTAGACGTTTGACCGAACTTCGCCTCCAATTTTTGCTATGTGTCTTGATGTTGTAATACCAAAATGGGGAGATTTACAGTTGCGACTCGAATTGCCGATAAATTGGCCAACTGTGAATCAGAGGTTATTCCAATAACCGGAATCAGTTCTAAAGGAATCATGAAGTGCTTCAGCGATTATGTTCAACCTCGAACGCTGCAGAACTGCAAAGTGCTCTGTGACAAGTCTGAACAGAAAAGTGACGAACTTTCTTCTAAAACTTGGTAGAAAAGATGTTCGATTGATGGTCGGTATTACGGGATACAACCCATGGAGTCACCAAGTGACCACTATTGGAATCATTGCGAGCCCGATTTCCCTAATCTTCCTTAGAAGAGGCGGATAGTACTGAGCACTTTTTTCGTGAGTGTCCTACCTTTACTATAGCAAAGCTACGAACTTTGGGTTCCGATGTCATGAGAATGAGTGAAATTAGTTCTCGCAAAGTGGGGGATATTTTCAGATATTTGCCAAATAATCCGGAAAATACTCACAGAAGTAGATATCTCTGTTTCTGTCTTTGTCTCTACTCTATCCTATCTCTTTCTCTGTGTAACTTCTCTCCTTTTCTCTGTGGCTATCTAGAAGAGCTTCGAATATAATGGGCTTTTTGAGCTCAGAGTTTATGTGTTACCCTTCTCTCGGTGCTTCTTGACTCGCCTTTTTTCAATTGACTCGAAATGTCAAATCGTTTTTGTGATAAACATTTACATGCCCGAAATGAACTCTAGGATTTGTCAGTGTCTGCCAAGGCACGACTGCTATGAAAGAAAGAATTCAGTCGAATTTGAGGTTTATTACCCACAATGGGTATCGAACCCGGGATCCACCAAATATTAGGCATTCCCTTTCTTTCTTTTTATTTCTCTCGCTTGCCCCAATGGACTGCTACTCTTTATGTGCCTTAATGGGCCGCAATTGGACAGCCTCTCAAACCAAGCCTAACCCAACCATCTATTTCCGCTATCAGCTCAACAAAACCGGTTCAATTTTATATTATTTATACATTTATTTTATTCTCACTGCGTTTTATTTGATTTCATTTTATTTTATTCTCTATTTGGAAGCTTCTATTTGTTTGCTTCAGCTTCATATTGTTTTAAAATTTCCAGCTCTTTACAGTTGATCGCTGTGATAGATTAGCCATAATCGCATACAAAAAACATGACAATTTTATTGAGTTTTAATGCATATTTATGTTATGCGATTGTGTAAGCCGCTACCGCCACCGCAACCGCCACCATCGATGCAGTTGTTGCTGTCATGCAACAGAGTAAGTGGATGCCAGGCCTGAGATATGCGCATATGAATATACATAAGAGTATAATTCCGCCAAGATCTCGACGGCAGCACTTCGTGTGCATTGAGTGGCACGTTTTTTTTTATTTTATTTTTCATTTTTCAACTTTAAATGAATGCGTGAATTGTTTGTTGCTATTGTGATAACAAAAACACCAACTGACAGCTAAAAAGAAGAAAAAAAAAATAATAAAAGGAAGAAAAAAATACCAAAAACAAAAAAGTTGAAAAAAGAAAAACGAACGAACAATCGTATGAATTCGCGCCTCGCCCCTACACGCTGGCATTTTCGCATTTTTCCTTTACAGCGCGGCTGAGCATTTGATTGCCGTTGAGTTGAATTGAGCTGCGCTTAGCCACTTCGCTCTTAGCTGTTCTGGACCTATACACACACAGGCTACTCGCTTGGTATGCAACGTGAAAACGTGACGTTTCGCTTTCAGTTTTGTTGGCGATGTAATCGAATGTGTCTGCGCCCGCGCCGTGCGTCTGTGTCCGCACATTTCCAAATACTTTTGTATAATTTTCCAATTTGAATTAATGCCTAATTTTCTCCCGCTCACTTCCAAGTGGTTACGATCGATTTTTTCGCACTTTTTTCATATCTATTTCCAATGCAATTTTCCCAGGCCCACCGCTAGTACAACAACAAAAACGTGTTGCAACTCTCCATACACATGTACGTACATACACGTACTTGTATGCCATACTAATTGGTGGTTTTCACTGTTAATAGCCGCCAATGCAGTTGTGTATCGAGTGTTATTGATGTTGCTGTTGTTTTTGTTGTTGGTGTTTTGCCACCGGCTTGCGGCTATTGTCTTGTCGCAAATTTATGGCAATAGAGAATGCAATCAATTGATTGTTAATTGATAATTACATGCAGCAAAAGGCGCAATTCACATGCATACATACATACACACATACATACATACATTCATGGCTGCCTGGCTACATAGCTGGTTAACTAGTTGGTTCGCTTGCATGCCACTCGCCGTATGATGTATCTATATGGCAACGTGTGCGTGCGTGCATGTATGTGTAAGGCACTTATGTAAATTTGTAAATGTGTGCTGGTAATATTTAATTGCCTAGTAGGCGTATGAATGCTCATTAAATTTGCCCGAACAACTGGTTTTATTGTTGCCAGTAAATGGTAAATGAGTTTAATATGCGAGAATTCCAATGGATGATTTGCACATGGAAAATGCATGAAGGCAAGCAAATATACACAGAAATACAAGTTGACGTGAAAGGGAATAGAAGATAGATAGAATATTGGTCATAGCAGAATGAAGTGTCGCAGTGATCTTAAGTGTATGTACTATGTATTCCAGTGTCTACGTGCCTAACCCTGGTTGCTCAAGTTGCCTTTTAGCTGCCTAAAGAATGGTAAAAGCTCGTTAGTGGATGCATTGCTTAAGCTCACGATTTCTTTAGCCTCTCTGAGGAATGCTAAAAAGGACATTAGACGGGAAAATATCAAAGCATTGTACTCAGCTATGTAATTTTTTGGTTAAATAAAACGCTGAATGAGGCCACAGCACCTCCAATGCGAAATAGGGAAATCTAACTTTACGCTTATGGGGCTCGCCAATAGTAATAGTAAATATTTCAAGACCAAAATCCTGACGAAGATCGAACTTTTAAAAAATATATACGCAAAAACCTTATCAACCTTAAGACATAGCCGGCCATTTGACTTAGAAGACAGACTTAAGATCAGACTAAAGACTTTTGAACCAAGTACAGCCAGATATAATATACACGAGTTTCCTTATCTTATGCTCAGACATGAACGCCGTTTAAAAAAGTACGCGGAATTTGACAATGAGAAAAAAACGTTTAATTTATGTCTTAAGAGAAGGTACATACATAATTCAATGGCATGTAAAGAAATTGGGTCGGGTATTTACTTGTATGGCAAGCTTTTTGTCGCGATTGGCACACATAACCAGGCTGAGGTTCTGTCAATCTATGAACCAGCCTAAAACTTTTTCGAGAGCACTTTTATAGTTATCCAAGCTTGTTAAAAAGTATTATTCGTGTCATTCGGCAGCTTCTAGCAGCAAAAATCACAATTACGATTTGCCGTGAAAGGGGCTAATGCATGATCAAAGTTAATGGGGCATACCGACTAGGTGGTGAGAGGAAGATCGGGAAACGTTTTCATGGCACTGGAAACATTTTGTGATCCTATTTGATCGTCTTTAGTAATTTACAAAGTAGCTGCAAAATAACTAGTTGTAGACTAGTTTGTGATTAACTAGTTGTAAATGCCCCTTCTTAGAACTAATTGTAAAAGAAACTCGGAAGGGTTTTGGAGGGCAAAGCTTTAGTTATGGAAACTTGTTCAGGAGTGTTATGACACTCGTCAGCTTCTAGTAGAAAAAACTACAGTTATGCTTGTTGTGAGTTTGGCTAATATAGGACTAGCAGCATACCGACCAGCTGGTGAGAGTGAGATGGGCAAACGTTTTTATGGCATCGGAAATATTTTCTGATCTTATTTGACCGATTTGAGTAATTTGCGAGCTAATTTCAAAGTAACTAGTTGTAAACTAGTTTGTGATTAACTAGTTGGAAATGCCATTTGTGGAACAACATGAAGACGCACACCACAAATAGGAGGAGGAGCTCGGCCAAACACCTAACAGAAGTGTGCGCGCCAATTATTTAATTATTTTTATTTTAAATGCTCTTTCTTCGAACTATTTGTATAAACAATTTAAAAAAATGTTGGGAAGCAAATTTTTATTAGTAGTTATTAAGGATTTTTATGATGCTCGTCAGATTCTAGTAGAAAAAACCACAGTTATGCTTTGTTGACTACCTGTCTAATGTAGGACCAAAAGCAGCGAAACCACCGAGAAACTGGTGGGAGACAGATAGGCAAATTTGATTATGGCAGCGGAAGTATTTTCTGACCTTATTTAGTCATTTATAGTAGTTTACAAACTGGTGCCAAGGTAACTAGTTGTGAACTAGTCTGCGACAAACCAGTTGAAAATGTCCCTTCCTAAAATTATTTTTACACAAAAAGAAATAAATATCATCACATATTAAAGTCTACGGTATTTCCCCAATACAAGTCACCAGTTTAATTTGAGTAAGCCAGCCGAAAAGGCGCAGGAGTTTTCTAGCAAGCATTTATAAATATGATAGAAGAATGAAGACTAACTTTCCGCATTTTCCCACTGGTGTATTATATTAGCAAATTACGCTAAATTAATTTTCTACTCGCCTTTACGTGTCTAGCAAGTTGCGCAACATGCTTCTTATTTCATTCGTCTGGCAAATCTCTGTACCTCTCATAAGGCTTATGAAATGATGAAAACAGCCATGTTTTCCATCACATTCTTTGCCACAAGAGCAAAACTCTTTCAATAGAGATCCACGCACTTCAAGTGGACTAATAAATTCGCAAAACGCTAGTCAGGTGTGACGTCATAATGAAACCAAATTTAATTATTTCGAGTTGATTTGAAGGAAATGCAATCCAATGTGAATGAGCTATGGAATAATATTCATTTGGAAATTTCGGGATAGTTTCGTACAGTGAAGTAGGCTTTCCTTTCTTCTTTGTTGGTTCACTTCGACCGCGGTAATTAGTCAAAAATTTGCTTGGCCTTTAAGTAGTTTATTGGCTTAAAAAAAATTTGTTTATTTTCTACTTTTCCGTTGTGTACTTGGCTTCTTTATATTTTCTGTATTTTTTTAGATTTTTCTTTTTCTTTCAACTCCAATTTTGTTGTTGTTTCTTTTGACGTGTTATCGCCAGCGCATATATTGACAACCGACTCAAGTCAGATGTCAAAATCTCAAATGCTGCTTGCTTGCTTGTCTTGTCTCACCTGAGAGGTGAGGTGACTTTATTTGCCGTGATCGCCAACAAATTTTCCAGTTTGATTTTAGTTTACGATACACGTCGCAGATAAAGTTGGCAGTTTGTACAAAGTGAAGCAAGTAATCACGATTTGTAGATACACATACGATTTGACGTTTGGCTGTCAACAAAGTTGAGAGGAAAAAAGATATATATTTTTTTTTCTCGAAATGCCATGAAAAAATGAAAAAGAAGTAATTTGTTTGCAATTTTTTAGCAACATTGTTGCTGAAGTAATGCTGCTTAAAAAAAGGTATTTTTATATAAGTAAGGCAATTAGTTTTTGTAAATTCTTTAAGTAATTTAAATTTTATAAATACATACTTTCCATTGTTGGAGAGAGTTTGGTAGTCGGTAAAAGCGCATAGATGTAGCTGAAGAGGTAATGAAGCTGATTCATTAGGTAATGTAATGCATTACTCATAAAGTGAAGTGTATTTTAGATGTTTTATCTAAAATCTTGCTTACTTTGAGGTACTTAGAGCACGAAGGCTGCATATTAAATTCAAGAAAGAACCAATATGAACGGTATTCAAAAGTAATGCTTAAGTATTTTGCGTAATGGCGGCACGCTAACTATATGAATGGAGAGGGAACATTTTTGGTGATTTTTTTCTTGCAAGTATTACGTTTTAACCAAAATTCTGTAAGTATTTCAATAGTAATCAAATAGTTTGGATTACCATTTTTCCACAAATAATGCGTTTTTAAAAGTAATGGAAAAATTATTAATAAATTTCGCGTTAAATGCTTTAAAATCTAAATGTTATAAGATGTAGCAAATCAATGTAATAATAATTTAATGATTTTAATTGAAAAGTAATTAAAAGTAATTTGCAAGTAATCGTTCGCAATTTGCAATCTTCACGTTCTTTTACCGTACAAAATTTCATCAATTAGCTTATAAAATGAGTCAATTCGCTTTATTTCTTAATGGCAATTACAATGTAATCAAGTAGTACTCAAGTAACTTTTTCACTCATTGTAGCAAAGCACTCAAAGCAAAATCCTTACATGCTTTATAAAAAAAATTGGTAATCGTAATACACCAAAGTAATCTTAATGCAAAAGTAATTATGTAGTAGTTCAAAATAAATAATTCGGTTTCTGGAAAAAAGTAATGCATTGTTCGAGATATCTTTAGGTAGAGCGTTTGAAATGCAACGGAATAAAATGGAAGTGAGGGGTTTCTAAATACAAAACGTATTGAGAAGTAATACCGAAGTAATTGAACCTCTAGAAACTAAGAATGTCGAGATGTTCAAATTCAGCTTTGCTGCAATCATAATTATAATACACTTGCAGCTTCTAATCACAATTTCTGTGCAGTATTTAGTTATGATTAAATGTAATGCATGGATAATTACGAATATTCTATAGCATAATGAAGTGATTTTTCTAGAAAAGGAAACACCATTAGCTTCATTTAACTCAATTGGTACTATGTTTTTAAAAAATATTAATTTTAAAGCGACAGTTCGACTTTTTTTAAAAATGCATAATTAGGCCAAACTGTAATTGATGACAATTTAATTACTTCGCAAGCATATTGTATTGTTATAAGAAGATGATGCATAGATTTCAAGCTTAAAAAAAAATTAAAAATGTTTGCTGTCCCTAAAAAAAAATAGTAATCAAACTAGTTTAAAACAATACATGACCAAGTATTCAATGAAATGATATTTCGCTAAAGTTCTGCTAAAATAAGTTTTGGAACTCAATTGTTCAGCATGTAATTAAAAGTAATGCATACTTAGGTTTTTCTCAGCACACCACGAAGTTAATTTTTAAAATGGTTGCTTAGTTTCAACACTTATTTCAACTTAATTACCGAGTAATTAGAAGCATTACGCTTGTTTCAACTTGATTACCGAGTAATTAGATGCATTACATGAGTAATGACGCACATCCAAGCGCAGAATGAAGTAGGATGTCGCCTAAGTTTTGTAATAAAAAGTAACCATTTTGCAATTAAATTATTCAGCAAGTAATTTAGTGTAATGCATAAGTATTTAAGTTCGTCTGAGCACAAAATCGAAAAAATATTTAACGCTTTTATTTAAATTCGTATGTAAGTCTGTTGGTTTTTATCATTTCAACCGAGTAGGTCTTAGTTAGATTTATTTTCAAGTAAGTAATGCAAAGAATTATGCTCTAAAGCGCAACGTAAATGATTTCAAAATAAGATAAATATATAAGAAGCCGGACTAAACTAATTAATTAAAGGTAATGTATGAAGAATTAAGCTTCAGAAGCACATACATGAAGAATTTCTCACTTGGTACATTTTATCAAAAGATCTCGCCTCATTAATCCATGAAAGTAATTGGTAGTAATGCCTTGGAGTATAAATGTATTTGAAAGTAATGCATGAAGAATTATGCTCTAAAACACAAATAAAAAAATTCAAACCTCAATAAATTTTACCACAGGATCTTACTTCATTAAAGTATTTGAAAGTAATTATTGAGTAATCGAGCATATTCAAACACAAATCAACTAAAGCATTTGTATACACGCAAAATTTTAACAACTTCATAATTTCAAAACCTCAAGTAATTGACTAGTAATTACATAGTAATGCAGCAATTTAAATCAGCCAATTTTCAGTACATGGTAATTGTTGACTTTATGGGCTCTTATTAAGATGTTGTATAAGCATGAAAAACTTTAATTTAGTACCAATAATTACATAGCTGTTTGTGGCAGCAAATTCAACACAAATGCGAAAATTGACCAATGGGAGGCTATTTGAACTTTATCTACACGTGCAGCTTAAGAATGTTAGCGAGTAGCTCTGTATGTATGCATGTATGCGTGAATGTAGGTGTGTGCGCTCGAGTGCGTCAGCCTACAAAATACAGCTAATTGCAATTTTATGTTAACAAGTCACAAAATGTGCAACTATGCAATATAAAGAAAAATATTATCTGTTATCTTTCATCGCTGACACTCATATTTCATGCAGGAAAATATGAAAAATTAATAAAATAAAAAATACAACAATGAATAAATTTTGCTTTTGTTGAATTGCTGCGAGTACAACGAGACCATTGTCGTAGGAGTGGCGTGCGCATGCACCACTGCGGCAATAAAAGTGCCGCTGAGCAGCTGTTACCACTGAGCAGCACATTGTTACTTGCCTTAGAGGTTGTGCTGCCGCCAAAGCGCATTGTCGACCAGGTAGTTAGACTTTTTTCCGCGCCGCATTGCCAATTGATTATTGTTGAATGAATGTTGGCGCTTACTAACCGCCAAGTCAGCCTGTGGTCTGCCTGCCGCATGGGTAGACTAACTGTGGCCGATTGGCTAGTGGCAGCAGGTGTAGAGTGGAGGCTCACAACAGCTTGAGCCGAAGTTAAAGCGTCAAAGTGGCATTGTTTTGCAGCAGCAGCAGCAGCACAAGAGTGGCAAGCTTTGCTAAATAAAGCGTCGACCTATTGCTGCTCATATTAAAAGTTGCCGATGCCAAGCGCCGATTACTTGCCGCACTATAATTATTACCATTATTTGATTATTTTTTACTACGCGTTTGACGGTGCCAGGTTATGTACTCATATTGTTCTAGGCAATAAGCTTTTTCGTAAATGTTTTTTTTTCAATCCCACTCATTTGCCTACTTGCCTCAGCTGCGCTCAGACAAAGTTGCCGCATAAGCTTATTGTTCTCGTATGTCCGTTGAGTGGAGGAAATGAATTAATTTTAAGCGGCAATTTGACACAATTTCATTATGCAACAATGCGCAAGCGAAACCAACGTGCCACAGTGGTGCTGAATAGCGATTTTCATCATAGTTTTTGTGGCAAAGGCAGCAGCATGTTGTTAGTATTAGTAGCACAGTGATTAATTGAATTCTGAACGTTGTTGCGGTGTGGCAACAAGTTGCGCAACATATGACCGCTGCGTAGCAATGTGCAATTGCATTTGTTTGTACTACAAGTGTGTGTGTGTGTGTGGTATTGCTGCGTGATTAAGAAAAATGATGTTATGGAGAATAGCTGGCGAGTGGCAGCTGCTGCCAGCAGTTATTTTTTACAAAAAAATGAAATTAAAAAAAAAAGAAATATTTGAAAAAAAGTTTATAAAATGCATATGTGTATGCATTTCCTGAAGTCAAAATTATTCAAATTTATTTTCCGAATTTAACCTGTGAATGATAGTTGAAATGTGAGCAAAATAAAATTTGCTTATGCCCCAAGTATACAAAACCACTTGCGGCACATGTTCTTGTAAGATATGAAAACCAAGGCGCATTTTTTAAAGGTGGTGGCACTAGACCAACAACAATGTTTTCTACGTTTGATTGTCACGGCAAAGTATTGGAAAGGTAGAAAACAAAAAATTAATTCGCCTTGTTTTGTTCTGCGCTGACAGCCACATGGACACGGCGAAAGAAAAAACACAAATCAGCTGATTTATCAACACCACCTTTAATAGATTCGCCTTCGTCCCAACTACACAAAACCACTTGCGGGCCATGTACTTGTAAGATATGGAAACTATCAAATAATCAAAAAATTTAAAAAAATAATGTCAAATAAAAAGAAAACTAATAAAAGCTGGTATACTTTAAAAATCTTATATAATTAATTATAATAATAGCTCCCATAACTGGCGTTTAGCTCCCAGGTAAAAAATTGTTGAAATCGGAGCATTTCTCGCTGCAGGAATATTTAACGATGGCTACTCATTCGTACTCAAAGTGATGATAATAATAGGCTCAGAATGTAAGGTTTTCACAGACATGTACGATGGATATCGAGTGAAGAGACAGGAGCGGCGTTCATTAAGTTCAATAAAAGGGACCAAAACTGCACAGAAAAAAAGAATATAGATACTAGGAATGACTTTTTCGAAGAAGAGGCTTGGTTTATGGTGCTGACATCCCAGATTGAGCTTGGGTAGCTATAAATTCCTTTTAACTCTACTTTATAAGAACGAAAATTTTATCGCGTGAAGTTTTAAGCCTGAATATTAATATGTAATTTATTTTAAGCTAATAAATACTCTCAATTTTTCGCAAAAAAAGTGCGTGTAGCGTAGTACACATAACAGAAGTGAAACTTTCAAGGCAGACAAATAAAGAGGGAGAGACCCAAGAGAAAATGAGAGAGAGAAAGAATATATATCTAAATAAATTCACAACATTTGCAGAGAATACAAATAGACAAAATTTACAAAAAATGGAGAAGGGTCGACCGGTGTAGGTAAACGCCAGACACAAACCGTGGCAGCAACGCGCACTACTCCGAGCGCTTATCACCCGCACAAACGCAGCGATTCCAGGACCGCAGCAACGGCGCAAATTACCGCAAGGCAATACCAATAAATCCGACGCCGGAATGGATAGCTCTAATAGTACGCACAAACACTAGCCAAAAAAAGGGAAATAAGCGCCAAAAAAATTGGGACCAAAAAGCGCCCCAAACAGTAGGCACCAAGGAAATATAACGCCGAGAAGTAGGCATCAAAAATATATTTCCTACAAGTTTGCACCAAAAAGTAGACAATGTTATTTCTCACTAGAAATTAGCAACCACAATGAAAAACTTAAGAAAAATAGCCTAAAGTGTATCTAAGATATATATAAGGTATAGCTCTCCCTCTCCTTTTCCTTCACGTTATATCTTTTTTCTCTCTCGCGGAACGAAAATGCCCAAAACGTTGCATGACCTTGAAACTTTACTCTCCATTCTCGCTCGTCCATCGACGCCTAAGAAGTTTCACTTCAAAAATTATTGGAAAACTCATTGTCTGGAGGAGCTGCCGCCCTCAATCTATAAGTAGAACCACAAATGTGGTAAAAAGTAGGTAAAAGAGGACAAGATTTAGAATAAGAGACATAAAAACATATTTAAATTTAACCCATTTTTTACATCAAGTAGTGAAGTTATCTAAATCAGATTGAAGATTTATGGAGTCGGCTGGGCGTGCAATCAATATGCAATATCTTTGAATCTTCAGCATACACATGGAAATTTGCGTTATTAAAGGTAAATCGAAGATATCGCAACTAAGGTGCATTTAAATATAATTTCTCTTGAATCCACCACACTTGGCAGTAGGTTCCTTCTGGTGCCTTGCGGTCCGTTTGGAAGAGCACCGTTGACTGCCGCTGCTTTGGAACCCACAGTTGCTAAATGTTGCTTAAAACAGAGCCGTTCATCAATCATTACGCCAGTCATCTTATATGCTGCTCCTATATGGGCAGGAGCTAAGCCATCGCATGTTAAACCAGTAGCTCAAGTGCACCGGCGAAATGCACTAAGAGTCGCGTGCGAATATAGGACCGTATCAGACGACGCGGTTTGGGTCATCGCTGGAAAGCTCCTAATAGATATACTTGTGCAGGAAATGGGACTACTTTATGACAGCCACGGAGTAAAGCCGACAACTGAAGCGAAAACTGCAGAACGTCTGCATTCGTTAGAAAAATGGCAAAGCAGATGGGACTCTTCTATTAACGGACGTTGGACCTATAGACTTATCCCCAGAATTAACCAATGGGTGACTAGAAGGCACGGTGACGTAGACCACTATTTAACCTAAATACCTCCATCGTTTTCACATGGAGTACACTTCGTTGTGTCCAAGGTGCAACAATGCAATAGAAAGCGCAGAGCACGTGTTCTTCTACTGCGATCGTTTCAACGAAGAACGCCGAATGCTTGAGTTAGTCTTGGGTGAACAACTGAGCCCAGACAGGTTAATCAATAACATGTGTGCATCACATGACTGTTGGAGTGCAGTTAAAAGTTTTGCAAAGAGTATAAAGCTGCACCTGTAACCCGCGGAGTGGCAGCGCAAAACGCAGAGAAAAACAAATCAGCCTTCGATAGGAAATGGAATGTTCACGAACTGACGACAAATAACAGACGACCGAGCCATGTGCTCACGACGGCATAAGACAGTATAATATTACCGCAACTATTTCTTTGCTGCAGATGCAAAAGAAACCTCGATAGCGTATAATATCCATACGCCCATGTGAGAGGAACCTGAGAGCATGCCACACATACCACTGGTATGACGGCACTGAGACATTAGAAGACGAGCCTATAGCATTAAGCTGGCTACAAATATGGTGGACCCAGAAGTGGGTGAGTAGTATTGGTCCATTTAATGGACACCGTTCTGGGCCTTCTCGAAGTAATGCAAGGTAGTTCCGGGAAGGGAGTCTCCCCAGAAGAGGAGGAGGGATTGTCCGACGCAGTTGACGACGGTCGCTGTAAGTGCAATGACTAGATCCTCCTCACCCACCACAAAAAAAAAGTAAAATGTCTCTTTCTTGAGGAAAGAATAACGCCCGTTTTGCTGTTGCTACTCTAAGTGTCAATCGCATTCACAAGTAAATTTCAGCCTATCCATTCTCATTTAAATCTATAAGCCTACAACTAAGCAGAAGTACTTGAGTCTGCATAGAGCGACTTTAATATTGCAGTTCAATTAATGTTTATTTTATATTTAATTTAATTTGTATTTATAGCTGCGTCACTAACGCACTTGCTTGTGATGCTCAAACAGTGACATGCATTTAATTAACAAACATTTGCGAGAAATAAACACAAATAAAATTTATACGCGTTGCAGGTGTCCATACGAAAGAATCGGTGTGCGTTGCAGTGAGGTCAGGTAAGGCAAATGGGCAAACTGAGAGCAGAGGTCATCACATTTCATTATCTGGTGGATATGATTGCCAAAGTAGCGGCAGTTGACGAGTACCAAATATTTGAATATAAGTATTTGATTACAGATGGACATAAGTACATGCATAAACGCGAAAGCATGAATGAATTTAAATTTTGCATGAATTTTCAATTTTATCGGGTTGTTCAGAGAAAAAATTAACAAAACAAAAATCATTTCAAAGTACATACAACAAAAATATGCAACAAAGCAAAGAAATGACTATGTCAACACTAACGACGAAAGTCAACCGGGCGTATGAGCAACATTGCTCGCCAGTATTGAAGAAGAAGCACAAACGTCACCTAAACGTCTAAATTGATTAAAGCAAACAAACATACAAGAGTATTGATTGCTACATGCCACAACATGAAACAAAAATTAGTAGAAAAAAGTCAACACTTTATAGAGCGAAACGGTGAGAGAAGCACACAAAAGCACAAAAAAAGAAAACAATCAAAAAAAAAGAAAAAACAAAAAACAACTAAAAACAAGAGGGAATAATGAGAAAAATTCAGTATCAATGAAAGCAAAGATTAACTACACGCAACACAAGTCAATAAAGTTGCAGTGAGCTTTGGCAAATATGACTCTATAAAGAGAGAATTTAATACACTCCAGCCTATGCAGTCATGTGTGTGTGTGTGTGTATGTTTGTTTGAAAATCCACATATTCATGCATATTGATAAAGCCCTGCACATGAAATGAAAATGAAAACATATAAAGGCAAACAACTCATCAACGCTTTCTCAAGTCGGGGATAGCAAAAGATGGCAAAAAACACCAAAAAAAGAATCTAGTAAATAAACTAAGAAAATAGAAATAAATTTCAGCTACCCAGTAATCAACTCAGACTGTTAAGTAAGCAAACATTTTAATGGAAATTGATGATACAAGTTGGCACCAGCTGAACAGAAAGGGATGTGGATAGTGGCAAGGGAGAGTGAAAGAAATAGAGAGAGAGAGGGAGACCGAGCATGTGGAGAAACGAGACAAACATTACTACTAAGCGGAGACTGAGTCGTAAAATCGCTTTAGGAAATTGGCAAAGTGTTGACGTTGTCAGGCAATCGACACCCAAACGGCTGGCCACCAGTTGGTTGGCTGAAAGAATGTGAAAAAATGCTAAAAATTTATAGAGAAAAAATTGCGCGCATATTGACTCAAGTTAAAAGTAACCGATCACCCGAGCTCCAACAACATGCTAGGCAGTGTTTTGGCTAGTGTCAAGTGGAGAAAAAATTAACAATAAATCGAAAACAACTGTAACAAGTCAAATGAAGAGGCGACATGCAACATACACAGCGATGAAGTGAAGCCATGTGAAGATATGTATGTGTGTATGTATGAGTGTATAAATAAGTGTGCGTGCGTGTGTGTTTGCGGCAGTGACACTTATTGCCCGCCAGTTGCAAGTTAGCCTCAACTACCGACACACAACCGTCCGTTCGCCTTGTGGCATGCACCACACGTTAACTGGTTAGCTCCCAAAAATGTTAAAATGCTTTGCTTCTCCCTGTTTTTCTACTTTTTCCCACTTTTTATGAGATTTTCTCTTTTTGTATGTGGCTTTTTCATTTCAAATCATTTGCCTTTTCCATTGCAGTTTTTTTTTCTATTCGTAGTTTCGTTTTGCTTTCTCGCCAGCTTTGGCCAATTCACTTGCTACAGATTTTTGCTTGCTGCCTAACTTGCCTCACTGCCTCACTTGCGACGCTGTGTGTAAGTTGCAGTTTGTAGTTTGTTTTACAGCAACTTCCCTCGTGCTCTGCACTCCTCTGCCCACCAAATTCCGCTCGTGCAAAGTGTAACTCAATTTGAGGCATTTATCGTATGCTCGGTTGAAATTTGATGCGATTTGCCTTGTTAGTTGTCTGGCGGCTATTCCAACTACAACTACAACTGCAACTACGAGTGCCATGTGTAGATGTATGCAACATTTTTTCTTCCACTTTTATTCGCCACATTTGATGAAGCAATTTTTTCCAAGCATTTTTTTTCGCTAACAACATCTAACATACTGTTAGGCGCTTAGGATACGCTTTGTTTGCTGGCGGCGTTACTTAAGCATTGATATGGAAAAAACCATTGCTTGGGTTTGTGTGTGTGTGTGTGATTTTGACTTTCGCAATATGGGTATGTGGCTTTTTTTTTGAAACTGTGCATGCAGGATTGTGTTGCAGGCAATGTGTGGCTTGCACTGTTTACAACGGCTCAAAGTGTTGTTAAATGCTTTTTGATGCATTGGATTCCAATGACTTTTGACCAATACTTGGTGCTTGCGAAGATTTAGTAGTTCAAAATGGGGGCGCGCGATTTCGATTGATTATGCGAGCATAAGGAGAACATTTTTCGATTTTTACGGTCTAATTTTTATGAAATTAAATGAAAAAATTTCGAGCAGATGGGGAAATGCACGATTCGGATGAAATTTTTTTTTTTTTTTTTAATTTACGCAAAGCTTAAAACTCGGATTAATAAGAACTTTTAGTAGAATAAACGATATTTGTAATGAAAATTACTGAAATTAAATTAAAAAATTTGTCCGCCGTAGCCGCATGGGTTGGTGCGTGACTACCATTCGGAATTCACAGAGAGAACGCAGGTTCGAGTCTCGGTGAAAGATCAAAATAAAGAAAGAGTTTTTTCTAATAGCGGTCGCTCCTCGGCAGACAATGGCAACCCTCCGAGTGTATTTCTGCCATGAAAAAGCTCCACATAAAAAAAATATCTGCCGTTCAGAGTCGGCTTGAAACTGTAAGTACCTGCATTTGTGGAACAACATTAACACTCATGCCACAAAATTGGAGGGGGAACTCGGCCTTGGCCAAATACCTAACAAAAGTGTACGCGTCAAATATTTATTTATTTATTTTTAGTTAGTTTATATAAATTAATTTGGGCATCAAGTGAAAGTGTACACCAAACAATTTTTAAGTTGATTGACAATTTTTGAATTATTTTTTAATTTCAATTATTCTTGTATGAAACTGTAGTTTATACTACAACGAACGAAAACCATAAAACGCAAAGTCTCAAATTTTGTACAAAATTTATAAAAATCGGTGGAATTTTCATACAAATTTCAAACTTTTAATCAGAATTTCAGGAAAAATTTCGAGTATGCAGTTTTGCGTCCATTGAGTTTTGCGCAACTTTCAAGTCGCTCCAAATTACGTTCATTTTTGACAATTTTTGCCGCTGACGGTGTTGCATAAAAAAAAAATCGAGCATTTGTTATATGGAGGAAAACACACATCCAAGGTATCCAACGCAAGGCACTTCAAACGAAGTTAGAGTGCTGCAGAAAGTTTTTGGAACTCCGTGGCGAAAATTTAATGAGTATTTTGGACCGTAGTGTTACTGAAGATTAAACATAGGTGCGACGCTATGACCCTGGAAGTAAAGTAAGAGCACATGCAGTGGCATAATAAGAATGCAAACCTTCCTAAAAAATTTCAAGTCACTACAACCCCCATTGCAGAAGCTGTGGGGACCTTTCAGAGAAGGAGACGGTTGAGCACTTTTTCTCAAAATGTCTGGGTTTGGCAGCTAGACGATTAAGGTCACTGGGCGCACCTTTCTTCGACAGCCTGGGGTAGTGCGCCAACCTAAAGCCCATCAATCTTCTACATTACATCAACTGTATATATCTGCCTTTTGGAGGTCTAAAAATGGTATCAAAACGGCGCTTCAGTACTACTTGAGGAGTGCCAGACTGGCACTTCAACCATTTCACCTGCCTACCTACATCCGGCGAAAAGGCCATGACGGCAGTTTTGTTTGGCAATTCGAAAAGAATTTTACTGATGGATTACACGAAAAACGCGCATTTCACGCGCCCACTTTGCATAATTTGGGGGAAGCATGCAAAGAAAAAAGACAGGCAAACGGACTGCCGGTGTATTGCTTCTTCAAAACAAAGCTTTAGTTTAGAATGCTGATGTACGAGGGTGTGCCTGCGAAGAAATTAATTACCCACCGTATAGCCGTATACCCACCGTATACTTAGGCCCTAGTAAATAAATTTTATACTCAAATTTGTAAAAAAAGTCTTCGTGAAAACAAAAATTTTCAAGGAAGCTAAAGCCGCACACATTTTAGACAAGAAGGAAATATGTTTTTTTGTGTGCATGGACAAATTAATGTCAAGTTATATTGAAAATTGAAGTGCGATTATATGGAAAAAAGGAATAAAAATGTATGGCATTTAATTCGAATACCAGGAATACATTGAACGCTCTTCGTAAAAAAAATATTTTATTGTGGGTTATAAACCATTTCTAAAATCTTCTTGTTTGCTTTTGTTTTTCGGATTACTTCTCTTATAGGACAAATAATCGCTCTAAGTCGCATACCGACTTTTAGCCAGTAAACTACCCCAGATCACCTTTTAAAGAAATTCTTCTAATTGTTATAACATTTAAATTACGTAGAAGGTGAAGAAGTTCGTTGAACACTGGCGAAACCCTAACGGTCAGCGACAAGCTTTACTACGACAACTTTTCCTAACGCTCAACAGAGGAATTTCTGATAAGCGACTTTCACTTAGCAGAACAGACTTAAGACTTTTAACTGGTAACTTTAGAGGTCACTGTAGCCTTGCAGACTTAAAACTTTTAACTACTAACTTTACAAGCCACTGCAGCCTAAGATATGGCTTAAACAAAATTAGCCTCTCTGAGACCATCATCTGCCGATTCTGTGAAATGGACACTGAAAATTCAGAACACATTCTCTGTAAATGTCCTGCACTAGGCAGAAAACGGCTACAGCAACTTGGTACGTCACTTGAAAAAACGTGCTTTTCTAACCCTACATATCTTAGAGTAGACTCTGCGATTACAGCAACACCACAACCAACACATAAAGCAGAGTTTTACTCTTGCCAATGACTTCATCACTCGCGCTTGCCACATGCAGTGAGTGAGTTGTTGAAAAATTACCCTAACGCCACCTCTACTGTTGTGGAGAGTGAGCCAGCGACCAGCGGCGAGGAAACAAACAATAGCAATGATATTTGTCAAATGAACAATAAAAAATGATTCAACAATCAGTGTCACTGTGCATAGAAGAGCGTAATAATAATCTTTCATTCGCTTCATTCATTCCTTCATTTAGCCATTCAATCATTCATTCTCAACTGCAAGGAGACGAGAGAGTTGGTGTAATTAATGCCAAAAATCTACACAGCTGGCAGCGTCAACAATTGCTGCAACAAAGTACAAATACACAATAGTGGAAAAGTGAGATAACAGTAAAAATTGTTGGCAACAATTTAGCGGACTAGCTTCACGCACACATAGTGGCAAATAAGAGTAGGGAGAAGTAAGAAACAATGAAAGTAAACTAAAGTAAATTGCAGGTTGGGCGCTTAAAAGGGAATATTTAAAGACAATAAAAATGTTTATCGCATTTAATTTTAGCAAAAATTTCAAAATCACTTTCCGATATACATACATACGGCCAAAATGTGGTGGTTAAGTATAACAATAACAAAGTAGTTCATCCGGTTTAAGCATATTTCTCTAGATTCCTCAACGAGGGCTCTTCATTCGCTATCTCGAAGTCGGTAGATCAGGCCGTTGTATGCATACTATGTAGATATGTAGATAAGCAGGTATATATGTGTACACGAATGTTTTGTTTCTCATACCTAGAGGGTCCCACTCCTCAAAAATTGCAATTCAAAATCTTTTCGTCAAATGCATTTCGCCCTCAAAGCAGCGCAAGGCAACCTTTTCCTCCCTGAACGCCCACTAATTTGGCTACTGATGACGATGCATGCCATTATTATATATGACGCACGCTACAAGCATATAATTGAACTCAATATTTGCATACTTCATTAAAATCTGCAACCTGATGCAGCTGTGTGTGATTCTCTTCACTTGGCTGATGAAGATTGACCAACTAGCTGGGATTTGAGTGGGTTGATGCTTTTATATATCAAAATATTGGTGACCGGATTTTTTTTAATTTTTCTAAATATAGTTAGTGTAAATAATAGAAAGCCATATACATAGAAACTGAACATAAGAATTTCAGATATTGGCCCAATGCATGCTTGCTTTGCAAATTCAAAACAGCGTCAGGAAAAAAATTATCAAAAATCAACGAACATTTTTAGCGTCTTCAAACTTGCATTTTATTATACTGAAATATTAATGTGCCCAAATACTAAAAGTTAAAAACTGCGTAGCAAAAGATTGCAAATTTTGAAATTTCAATGAAAATTTGACGTTTTTTTATAGATCTTACACAAAGTTTGAAATTGAATTAGTAAAATGTTTGCTATAGTTTGAGGTATATTTTTATAAAAAAATAAATAAAATTATAAAATAAATAATTAAGTCAAAAAATATGCGATACCTTTTTAGTAATTTCGGGGTTATATTCGAATTGCGATTCTCTTACGAGTAAAACACACTTTTAAACACGGCATCAAAAACAGCGGCCTCTTCGAAATATGGCTGAGAGAAGTTAAAAAAATAGTTAATAGTTGACTTAATAATAATGGTCCTGAAAGGGTTAATTTTTTTTATATTTTTTTATTTTTGTTTTTTATTTTATTATATTTATTACTAGCAAACCCGACCCGCTTCGCTGGGCAAAGACACGGTGGGTCCACGTTTTGGCATATATTTCGAGACCCTAGTCATCAATAGGTATGAAAATTCCCCCACGTTAAAGCACTTATCGACAGCTTTCATTTGATGCCCATATTGCACATCCACAACCAAAGGTTACCCGGGCCCACGTTTTGACCTACATATATCTTGAGACCCCAGTCACGGAGCGGCATGAGAAATACTCTGTACTAAAGCATTCACCAACAGCTTCCAATTGATATCCATATTGTACAAACACATTCTAGGGTCCACGTGTTGGTCTCTATCTCGGGACCCTAGTCACGGAGCGGCATGAAAAATACTCTGAACTAAAGCAATCACCAACAGCTTCCATTTGATACCCATATTGTATATACACATCCGAAGGTTACCCGGGCCCACGTTTTGACCTACATCTTGAGACCCCAGTCACGGAGCGGCATGAGAAATACTCTGTACCAAAGCATTCACCAACAGCTTCCAATTGATATCCATATTGTACAAACACATTCTAGGGTCCACGTGTTGGTCTCTATCTCGGGACCCTAGTCACGGAGCGGCATGAGAAATACTCTGTACTAAAGCATTCACCAATAGCTTCCAATTGCTATCCATATTGTACAAACACATTCTAGGGTCCACGTGTTGGTCTCTACCTCGGGACCCTAGTCACGGAGCGGCATGAAAAATACTCTGAACTAAAGCATTCACCAACAGCTTCCATTTGCTACCCATATTGTACAAACACATCCTAGGGTTACCCGGGTTCACGTTTTGGCCTATTTCTCGAGACCCTGGTATCCGATTCTTAAAATTTTAAAACACAAACCATCTACTGAATAGTCCAAACAAAGCCTAAAAATTTGGTTTGGATAGGTGAGCCCGTTCGCGAGTTTTAAGCGAATATAGGGACAGATTTTCACATTTTATATATATAGATGATGTGTGTAAGTTTGGTTTAATTCGGTGCAAAGACACGACGGGTCCACGTTTTGGCATATATTTCGAGACCTTAGTGATCAATAGGTATGAAAATGACCCCGTATTAAAGTACTTATCAACAGCTTTCATTTGATACCCATATTGTACATACACAACCAAAGGTTACCCGGGTCCACGTTTTGACCATTTTCCCGGCAATTATTCGAATTTTTCTCACCTTCTAAAACCTTCCCTAGACCTCCACGAATAATTCAAGACCAAGATAAGATAAATCCGTTCAGCCATGCTCGAGTTATAAGCGAACATCGGGACAGATTTTCACATTTATATATATAGATTTAATTATAATATATTATTATTATTTTTTTTTGAGAGCGAGATTAGGTTAGGTTACACTCGGCGGCCTTAAGGCCCATTCTGGTACCTGCATTTGATTTCCATCCCCTAACTAAGTTACTTAAACCAGATTTTTTTACGAGGGTAAGTCGTCCCTCCAGTGAGACATTTCGCAAATTTCCAATGCCTTCAAAGAAATAATCGGTGAAAATAGTGCAGTGACCTGTTGTAACACTTGTGAAAACGCTGGTAGTTGATCTGCTGAATCTAAGGAACATTTTGTCCTTTTGAGTTTCAGTTTTGGGCAGAGCGCTTCAGAGACCACGATTACGCGATTACGCTCAGGTCAATCGCATTGTATACCTCGTTTAGAGAAATGCTTATGCTCTCTATCACTCGCAAAAGGTCCACATCAGAGCTTATACTTGCACACTCATCCACTCTTTCATTTCCCTTCACTCCAGAGTGGCTGGGAACCCGACAAAGTGCGGTGTTGATGTGTTCTAACATTTCATTTATAAAATTTGAATGCAATGAAAATATTTACATTTTAATTTTTCCATCAAATTTGCTTCATCGCTCTTTCCTTTTTTTAACTGATTTCACATCGAAGTTGTAAATTCGTATGCTGTGTTAAATTTTAATCAGCATAATTCCACAACTTAAGCATTGACGTAACGCAAGCGCCACAGCCTACGCAGCTCTGCGTTCTCTTGCGGTATTATAATTTGTTTTTTCTCTTCCCTCGAATTGCTTCTAGCGCCCTGAGTCTGCGAGCAATCGGCGCTGGCTAAATACTCTAAAACTGTCTGTCCGACTGTCAAAACCCACATGCCACCAGCGTGATTTGCATACCATCAGCTGCAAGTGCTTGCCGCAAGCCAAAAACACGCGAAAGTAAGTGTGTATGTGTGTGCGCGTGTGTTTGTATACCTAATACATAAATGCCGCTAATGTAGGCATTCTGCAATTTATGACAGCATTTAAAATTCTATTAGAGCTCTTGCTGTGCGTATGTGTGTGTGTGCATATGAATGATGCCGCAAGCTATTTAAGAGCTCCAACAGCCACAGCAAAAACAAGCTGCTATGCAATGCGTGTATGTATGTAGGTACGCATGCGACGAGTGAGTAGGAAGAAAGCCCAAAGCAGCGAAAAAGCAGCAAAAAATTAAAACGAAAAAAAAAAAAAAGGAACAAGTCGCAGCTAAACGCATAATAATTGATCAATTTACTAGTTGGCAATGTCAACAGCAACAGGGAAATAGTGAAAATGAACAACAATAACGGCAACAACTACAACTACCACACCAAGCGGCAGCAAATGCTGGCCGCGACAGCGTAAATAACTTCATCAGAAATTGCATTGAGAACAAGAGCAACAACAACAGCAAAAGAGTAAATAGAATATTACAACTCACAAAACATTGCAACGCATGCGGCAACATTTGCCGCTTAATTTAATTGGCGGAATTCACAATTGACAAGCGACGTTCGCATGATTTATGCACTCGTGCAGCTACATACACACATACATACATATTTACGGGCATAACTGTTGTTGCGAGTGTGAGTGTTGTTGTTGTTGCAATCGCTTCTTATTGCTGCCGGTTACGCTACTATTGACCTTGTCAACATGTTGCCGCAACATGCCAAACGGTGCTCGGCTCGCTCGACTTGGCATGCAACACACCGAATGCCGCTTCAGGCCAGAGCGTGTGCAATTTAATGCCGCTAGTAGCCAACTTTGTTAGTGTTGCTGTTGGCGGTGCTGCTGCCGCTGCCGTTACTACTTCGGGTGCGTACACTTTAAGTTGACAATTGACTGACAAATATGAAAATTACTGCGCTCAAAATAGCTAACTGAATAGCTGGTTGACGTGTCAATAAATGTGCGCGACATGCAGCGGTGCTGCAATGCGTCGCAAATTGAAAAGCGCCGACGACGTGTGTTAGCTTGTTGTTGTTGTTGTTGTTGGGAAATATGTGCACTTAAGTACATTAAGTGCTTGAGAATTGCTAGCTAATTGAAAAGAATGAATGATAAGTGAAATTGATATGAAAATTATGTAATCGACATGATTTAGTGAGGAAATTACTTAGAGCATGAAACGAGCTAGAAATTGCGTACATTTCAGAAAATACATACATACATATATACGCATGTATGCGTGCACAAACGTTCCAACAGTATCGGGCATATCTAGGTATTGCTGGTGATTTCCGGAATGCTTTCTCTTGAGATTCATGTGAAGAGAAGTGACCTATTTTAATTCTACTGACCAAATGCGAGCAAAGAAAACAGGTTTAATGGAATGGCAAAAAAAAAATGCTTGAATTCGGCCAAGGAAATGGTGGCTTCACCGTTGTAGACCTAATATCGAACACTGGATTCAGATGTCTGATAACGAAATAGACTTCCATCCAACGTATTTTTTCAGCGGACATGGCTACTTCAAGGCACATTTTCACAGATTTGCGAACGAGTTTACCGCTCACTGTGCGTATCTATTTTTAATTTTTTTAATAAAATTAAAATTTTTTTTATAAAACTAAAATTTTTTTAATAAAATTAAAAATAAATAAATTTTTTAATAAAATTAAAAATAAATAAATTTTTTAATAAAATATTTTTTCATTTAAAATATTATTATTAAAAAAAATTTTTTGTTTTAAATAAACAAATAATTTTTTATAAAAATAATTTACAAAAATTTTGAAAAGTACCAAAGATATTTCTCTTTAAAAAACTTTACAACAAAATTTTCCGTGCTGATAAATCCCAATTTCAGAAGTGAAAAATCTTTAGCAATTACAAACACAAGTTTTTTTATAAAATGAAAAAAAAAGAAATATTTTTAATAAAAGCAGTTTTTATTTAAAAAATAATAATTAAGAAATAGTTCTTATTAAAAAAAATATATATTTTAATAAAGTAATTTTTTATGTAAGAAATAAATATTTCAATGAAGAAAATATATTTTTTTATAAAATAATTTATAAAAATGTTGAAAAGAATCAAAGATATTTGTCTTTAAAATACTCTATACCAAAATTTTCAACATTGAATAAATCTCAATTTCAATCGCGTAAAAAATATAAAAATTTTTTTTTTTGTCATTTTATAAAAATTATTTTTTAATAAAATTAAGTTTATATTTATTTATTTTGTTACTTAAAAAATAAGTTAAAAAATATATATTAAATAAAAAATTAATAAAAATTGGTTGGTTGGTTGGTTGGTTTAAGGGTGACCCCGCATCGGAGTGCCACATAGACCGCAAGTTGGGTCCGTTGTGTTGCCCTAGAGCTCATTATGTTATATGATTTCCCCACCTAACCGAGATTTTTATTGTAGATTTTGGTCAAAGATATTAATTCGTTTCGAGAATTTGATGAGAGATTCGATTTTCAGGTTCGAGAGGACTGAAAGATTGTCAATTGTTGGAGAGCCTAGAAGAGCGAGTCGACTTCTGGCTAGACCGGGACAACTGCACAGCAAATGCCTGCTCGATACTTCCTCATCTTCGTCCTCGCAGTATCTGTACAGGTCATTTTGAGGAACTCCGAGCCGACGTGTGTGAGTGCCCAAAAGGCAGTGGCCGGTGATAAGAGATGTTATATGCCTTAGTTCGTGTTTCGAAAGACTTATAAGGGTTTTTGTCTGTTTCAGATTGTAGGATGGCTAGATTTGTCTGGTCGTAACGCAAGTAGTTTCCACTCGCCACCTCCGATCAGCAATGCTGTGAAATTCTCGATCAATGAGCAATTTACATGTTGAGAGCGGAATGTGGATTATGGGTAAGTTACTAATATTTGATTGCGCAGCTCCAGCTCTTGCGAGCTCATCAGCTTTGCAGTTATCTTCGAATCCACTGTGACCCGGTATGCAGATAACTTGGACAGAATTCTGAACACTTATCTCGTTAAGAGATAAGAGACAGGATCGAACCACATCTGAGTGGGTATAAGAGGAGCTGAGTGCTTGAACGGCCGCTTGACTGTCGGTGAAAAAGCGGATATCCTCAAGTGATATTCTATTTTCTAAGAGAGTTTTCGCAGCATAACAGATAGCGCATACTTCCGCTTGGAATACGCTACAGTAGTCGGGTAATCTAAATGATAGATTGATGTAAGGGGAATTGGAAAAGATTCCAAATCCCACTTTGCCGTCTTGTTTTGAACCATCTGTATATATAATCAGAGGGCCATCGATGTCGGTTAGATTTGTCTTCCATTCTTCCCTAGTTGGGAGTGAACAGGAGAATAGCAAGGGTGGTGATGGAAGACTTAACAGTGTCGGAAGAGATAACAGTGTTCCTGTTCAGTATAGCCGAATGGCCAAGATACTTATTCCATTTCGATATAGCATTCATGCGTGTCGCTGCTTTTTTAAAATAATGAAATGAAACATTTTTTATATTTTTTACGCGATTGAAATTGACCACCGAGATCTTGTGATTTAGCACCTTGTGACTTTTTTCTTTGGGGCCACGTGAAAGAGAAGGTCTACGCCAACAGCCCAGGGTCGATTCAAGACCTCATAAATGGAATTCGTGAGGCTATCGAGGACACAGGGCAGCCACTTTGCAATTCGCTTGTGGAAAATTTCATGAAAAGGATATTGTCCTGTAAGCGTGGTCGTGATGGTCATTTGCCTGATGTTATTTTCCACTATTAACGGTATACCTTTCTCTTTACAATCCGATTATTTATATTAAAAAACAGCATTTTTCTTTGAATATCAAAATAACACCTCTGTATGGAAAACCCTATAGTTTGATTTTTTTTTTTTTCAAAATTATGCCACTTTACTTTAGTCTAATTATAGCGACAAATAAACCAAATTTTCAGAAAAGTAGACGACAATGTTTGAACCGCTTTCGGTAAACTATTTTTTTTTTTTATTTTTACAAAAACCTTTGCATGACAAAGTTAGAGTACTATTTTGTTTTAATTATCAGGTATAATATAACAATTTCCTTAAACAATTAATATTCATTAAAGTTGTGCATTAAGATAATTATCTGTAAAAGTAAATATAATCAATCAACTGTACTCACCTTATGGGCTTTGATGAGGGCGCCCTCTGAACAAGCTAATGTGACGTCCACCAGACTCTCGTCCTGTAGTAATTGACTAAACACCCCTAACAGGTTGGATTGATGATTGTTCCACCTCAAGCAGTAGTGCTCACTGCCCATGTCGGTGACAGCTTACGCTGCTGTAATTACACAAAATGAAAGAGCGGCAGAAACATGAGCTTTGGTGTGGTGAATTAAAAAACAAAAAACAGAAACAAAAGAACTTAGGATATAAATATAATTACACGCATGAAGACAAAGGAATTTAGTTATGCAAATTAAAAAAAAGGAACACATTTATTACATACATATATGTAATACATACACATATATCTATATACATTTCTTAAGGCCAAAAACAACAAGTGCACCCTTCCGTCTAGTTCTGGAAAATTTAGTAATTTACGCGCTATGCGGAAGTTCTCCTTGAGCCTCACTTTTTCACTTATTCACGTTCTCTGCAGTTTCGCTTGTAAATTAAATATTGTTGTTGTTAAATGCACTGCGTGTGCGAATGTGCGCAGCGGTGAATGTACAAGCGAAAGGCATACAAATGTTGAAAGAATGAATGAATGCGCTTGCTGGGCCGCATGTCGGCTGATCGACGCGCTAAAATTATTGGCGCGCATGCGTGTTTACATGCGACTACATTTCAGCGCACTCAGCTATCGACATCTGCACCTACATGCACTCCTATGTACGAATGTAATCACATTTGTTTGCTGTTGCGCTTTTGTGTTGCAGTTAAATTGTGATTGCGCGTGAGCGGCGGTGAGCTGCGACTCTGGCGCTGGAACGCCGGTTACGGCTGCGAGTGCGAGTGCGTCCGCGTGTAATTGGCAGGCGGTCTGCGGGTCGGTAAGTAGGTCGGATAGACAAAGCGGGTGCATACATTTGCGCAAAACACATGATTAATCATACTTATGGAGATGCAGATATGCGGATATGCTGGCCCAGCATAAGATTACATACTCACGCATGTGTGTGTGTGTGCGCATTAATGCATGTATCAGCTCTAGTATGCACTGCGTGTTAATTAGACAAAATGAAAGGCAGGGAAATGCGAGAAGTGGCTGCCGCTGTACTTCGCTGTGTGTGTGTGTGTGTGGTGAGCTTAGAACCATGGCAGGCTCACTGCGTGCAAATTTATTAAGGTCGATTGAATTTCAGGTTAATTCATTTAAGTTCTGCATGTATAATATATGTATATATGTATATGTATACGAGTACAATGTAAATCTAATTTGAACACATCTATCGGAGTTGGTGCCCGCATGTATTTCGGAGCTCGTGAGGAATACACAACAAAGTAAAAGTTTTTTGTAAATTAATATATGGACAAATACCCATCATGCGCTGCTCTGGCGTTAAGCACCTCTGTTTGATTTTTAATTTTTTTTTTCAAAAATCGATTTTTCGTTCTTTATACTTTTTTATACACTCAGAATGTTTTGTCAAAGTCTTCAGAATATCAGATAAAAACCGACTGAAATATATGATTTAAGCCGAAGGAGTCTAGCTCCGGCAACCCTAACGGATAAGCGGTAGTCAGAATTTTCAAAAAATTGCATTTTTTTGTATTTTCTTAAAGAATAATATCTTAAAAATACTGTGTAGAAATTTGAAGTGAATCCGACAAAAACTTTTCGAGTTATTCAACAATTAAACAAAGGCCGCTCGGGCAAAACCAAACAAAAACAAAAACTTTAAATGCGTTTTTCTCAAAACTATGTTTTTTGAACTGTTGATCACGGTAACTTAAAAGCCGCTAGGTAGATTTCAATTAAATGTATGCTGCTTTTGAAAAACATAAAAGAATCGTGACTGATCGAAGGATTTCTGTTTTTTGTAAATTTCGATTTTTTTTAACCAATTACGCGTTTTCTTCGAAAATCTGAAATTAAATTATTTTTTTTTTTTTTAATTTTGCTTAAGTTAAGTCGAAACAAGATTACTTATGAGCACTAATGCTATATTTTTATTTTTGTAAAATAAAGCAACTAATTTAAAGGTAAAATCTACAAAAGCATGATTAGGTCAGCAATAACCTATACATCCGAGTGCTGGGCTGCACCACGTAACCTAAAGGTGAAACTGCACGCGGCAGAAATGTTAATGCTGAGGTGGGCCAGTGGCGTTACACTGTTGGATAAGTTTCAAGAAATCTTTCTTTTGGGTAGCAGTAAAGTTGCTCCAATCAGCTCTATGCTCCAGGAAAATCACCTACGCTGGTACGGTCATGTAATGAGAAGACCAGAGGATCATGCAATGAAGCAAGTGATGCAGATCAAAGTAGCTAAAAGAGAGTCAGGCAGACCACCAAAAACCTGTAAAAATACCATGGAAAATGACATGCGATACAGAAATGTTAGCGAAAGAAGAGCCCACCCGAAATAGAATAAAGGCTTGGTTAAAGAAGAAGAAGGAATACTTGGATTTTTTTGTTCAATTAAATGCAAAACTAAATGGATAAAGAAATTATTGAAAATCATCATTTTTTCGGTTCTCTGACTGCCCCTAACCCCTTAAACTAGTGAAAATTTTAACAAATGTGTTTGTATAATTTTCAAGATAAAAAAAAACAATAAAAACTGATTTTGGTTCCTTACATTTTTCTAAAGTAACAGCAAATGTCAGTCACAAAATATGGACTATTGGCGTTCTGAGACGTTTACTCGAAGAAATTAACAGCCGAAAGAAAGTAATGGAAAAATCGAAAACGGCTCCGAGGGATATACGGAAATGAGAGTTCCAGAAATGTTTCGAGAGTTGATTGAAACGCTGACATAAGTGCGATGCACTCAATGGGGCGCGATAGTATCACTTTTGAGAAATCAACTCGTATTCTGAATTTTCTGAATACATTCCGGTGATGGTATGCCATGTAAATACGACCGCCTTGGACTATATTTTGAATATAAGCCGAATCGGACCATAACTGGGATTTAGAAAAATATTTCAAAACCAGCATCGGTCGGACACTAATATGTTGAAGACAAAGTCTCTAGAGGGGTATTAAGAGAGTGGGTGCACTGAGAAGGTGGTAAGTAGTAATGTGTAGTTAGTACGAAGCGCGTAACCGGGTTGGAAAGCGTCACCTCACGTTAGCTTTCAGGCTATCACATAAATCATAATCAACTGCGTTTGATTCTGTACCTAAATAATGCTGCACATGTCGGTAAGACGATTAACTGCCTTCATATTTCACATTTTACAAGAACGCACGCCTACGCTGTATCGAGATTGATTTTACTCAATAAATTACATTTAGGTGCGTCAACGGGATCTCTTAATCTAAAGTAGGGAATTTGAAACTGTCTTGACAGCTGGTGGTTAGAGACGTAATATCAGAATGCAAAACATCCACTACGTCGAAATGTGTTCACATGATCGATCTCTTATTCTCAGGCTACCTCCAAATCTAAAGGGTGTTTAAATTTCAAGGGCCGATGTTGAATGTGAACCACACCTAAACGTCAGCGACACCGCTGGACTTCTTTTTTCCAGGTTATTTGAAAGAAAAGGTGTACGTCGATAAGCCCGCAACAATTCAAGAGCTAAAGGATGAGTTGATTCGGCACATTAACGGCATAGAACCTCAATTATGCCTCAGCGTCATCGAAAATTTGGACCTTCGGATGGAAGTGTGCCGCCGAAGCCGTGGCGTTCATTTGGTCTATGTTTTGTTTTATGCATAATTGAGCTATACCAATATTATCATAATACAGCGAAATGTCAGTAATTTCCTAAAAAAATTGCATTTTATTCACAATCAACTCCGGCCCTTGAAACTAAACCACACTTTACAAAGTGAAGTTCAGAATAAACAAGACTGGCGTCATAAAAATGTTTTTGATGGCGTCATCTTTTACTGAGTTAGCGCGTTGGAAATTGCATCCCTAGCTGACTTTCAGTGAAAGCTTGGTGACATTCGGTTCTGTGGAAGCGAAGTTATTGCGTCTAAAGCGTCAGTATGTTTGTGTCATCGGTACAAAAATGAGTTTCGAACAAAGAGCTAATATTAAATTTTGTTTTAAAATCGGTGAAAACATTTGAATCGGTACTGAAACATTTGAATTGATGAAAAACGTTTATGGCGATGATTGTCCATCTCGTGCCCGAGTTCAAGGACGAGTGGTTTACTCGTACACGTTTCAGAGAATTTTGTGAGGGCATAAATGACAATGAACATAGGGGCCGCCCAAAATCAGTTACCACCGTAAACTCCATCGAAAGTGTTCGTAAATTTATCAAAAATTAACCGAAATCATCGATGAAATTCATGGAATTGAAGTTGAATATGTATCTCCAAAACATCGATTTATCGCATTTAACGGATCATTTCGGCCTACGAGAGGTCTGTGCACGTTTTATTTCGCACAAGTTAACTGAAGACCAAAAATTGCTCAGAATTCAACATTCGAAAGACCTCATTAAAGAGGCGAGAAAGGACGAGAACTTTTTTACAACATTGTAACTGGTGATGAACCTGAAACTAAGCGTCAAAGTGCCAAATGGAAGGTCCCCGACAAGCCACCACCCAAGAAATCGCGTTTAGAGAAGTCAAAAATCAAGTCGATGCTCATTTGTTTTTACGATTCCAAGGGAATAGTCCACGAGAAGTTCGTGCCAATAGGCCAAACCATCAATGCAATTTATTATCTTGGCGTTTTGAAGCGTTTGTTGCATCGCATTCGTCGAATTCGCCCTGAATACCGCGAAGGAGAAAGCTGGCGCTTATTGCATAATAATGCACTATCTCATCCATCCACTCTTGTGACTGATTTTTTGACCAAAAATCGTATTTTAACCATCAATCCCTCAGCGTATTCGCCTGATATGGCTCGCTGTGACTTCTACCTATTCGGAAAATTGCATTTGGCCCTGAAAGGAAAACGTTTTGCATCCGTAGAAGCCATCCAAAAGACATCCTGAAAGACATTCCGCACACTGACCTGAATCACTCTTTCGAAAAGCTTTTAGATCGCGCAAAACAGTGTATCGAGGCCAGAGGGGACTATTTTGAATAAACAAACTAAAAGTTATCAGAACAAAGCTGCTGTCTTTTCTATTTTAACTCAGTCTGGTTCATTTTGAACTTCACTTCGTAAACCATTTCAAGTGACAAAATATCAGTACCGGAAAAACTAATTATCGCAAAAAAGTGTGGGTAATTTTTGAAAAACAAGAAAACGAATTTTCCATAAACTCTGATGAGTAGTGTGTAAGAAAGTGTGTGCATGCAAGCTATCAGCTTCGTTGGAAAATACTCGTATTACCGGAGGCCTTCAACAATCAGCCCCTACTGGTAATGTAATAACATTTTTATCTAAACATTGTCGATCACAAAACGCCTGCAACCAGTTATTTAGCGTTACCAAGCGTGAAATTGGCTTATATTTGTAAAACACGAGGAAAGAAGTCGAGTTAAGTAAAAGAAAAAGTGAAAAAATTCACGTACAAATAAAATCGCACACATAGCCGACCTCTAATTATTTCGCCCACGAATTAAAGAGCAATTCATCAGCAATGCAATGCACGCGCAAATGTGCACGCATATGCATGCATATGGATGTGTGCACAAACACAAACACACACACACACACAAGCTAAAAGCAAGTGCATGAAATACTGATCACATCTGCGAGTGCGCACGCATGCGCAGTGACCAGAAGACCGTCAAATCGTACGGCCGTCCGACCGCCCGACCAGCCGACATCGTTCGGCTGTCAAATGAACCGACGGCTTGGTAATTAAACATGTTCTTTGCATGTGGTAACAAATGTTACAACAAAAACTACCACATTAGTATGCAAGTGCATTCAATGAAGTCTGATTTGCACAAATGTACACTGCAACAACAACAAAATACGTTACTTGTTTTTTTTATTTTTGTGCTTTTGTTCAAATGCAGTTGGTCTTCTGTTGGTTTTGTTTTCTTAATTTTCGATTAAAGTAATCGCGCCACGCTCTTTGATTTATTTTAATTATGCGTGTTAATACACCGTTAATTTTTAAAATAGAGATTTAAGAAAACAAAAAAATATAGCTCATTTATTCCATTAATGATTGGCAATTTATTATAACATCCTTTTGACTGGTCGCTGTAGCCGAGTGGGTTGGCACAATTACTACTCGGTTTGTCCCGGGTTCAAGGCCTACTGTAGATATATAACGCGCATTTCTTTCAATAGCCTCAAGATTAAAACACAAACAACAAAAATTATAAATATACAGAAATTACCACGAGCTCTTCCTTTACGCCGTGTAAAAAATGCATGGCGATATCTGCCTGTCGTGTCTAATTAGATGAAGATATGCCTTTACTTTCACTTAGGGAGGCTTAGTAACTCGAAAACTTTCAGCCGGTTTTTCTCGAGATTTCGGTGTTAGAGCTATGACACAAATGTAGTGAATGAGCGATATGTGTTTTATGCCTCCAATTATAGATACCTAGTGGAGCTAGGCCGCAGTAGCCGAATGGGTTGGTGCGTGACCAGCATTCGGAATTCAGAGAGAGAACGCAAGTTCGAATATCAGTGAAACACCATAGTTAAGAAAAAAAATTGTTTTAATAGCGGCCGCCCCTCGGCAGGCAATGGCAAACCTACGAGTGTATTTCTGCTATGAAAAAGCTCCTTATAAAAATATCTGCCGTTCGGAGTCGGCTTGAAACTGTAGGTCCCTCCATTTGTGGAACAACGTCAAGACGAACGCCACAAATAGGAGAAGGAGCTCGGCCAAACACCCAGAAAGGGTGTATGCGCCAAATATATATATATATATGTATATATAGTGGAGCTATTGGGTTGGGGAATAAGTCCATGGCGTTTTTATATTTTCTTTCATTTTAAAAGGATTTGTTTGTTGTTTGGCAAAGGTTAAATATTCATTCAATAGAACTCTTTCTGCTCTACAAAACTATGTTATTTGTATTTTAGAGTTTTTTTTTAATTTTTTATTAGTTCTGAAGCTTAGAAATGGAATACCGAGGAGGCACCAATCAATATTTTCGACACCTGCTCTTCCTTGCATTTCAACGAGGTCAAAAAGTTGCCGAAGCAGCCCGGAACACTTGCGACACTTGTATGAACAATGTGTCATAGGCGAATCTACAGCACGGCATTGACATTGATGACACGTCCCGCAGCGGACGGCCTTCTGAATTCGACGGATAACGTCTCAAATCACTTTTGAAGGAGAACGACCGCCAAACCAGTCGCGAGCATAAACGATTCTTAATCACCACCATTCAATGAGATTTACCGAAAAATTGGGAGTCTGGGTGCCTCACGAGCTCAACGAAAAAAAAAAACAAAGAAAATTGCCTTCAAATTGCTTCTCCGCATATCACCCGCCATCGAGCAACACGCGATCAGAACAGCGCTTTTTGTATCGAATCGTCACGGCAGATGAGAAATGGTGCATATACATACATCAATATGAAGCAAAGAAATGAGTGGGTGGCTCCAGGAGATACACCGAAGTCGATAGTCAAGCTGGATCTACATCCAAAGAAGATCCGGATTTGTGTTTGGTGGGGCTGGAAGGGCATGGTGCACTGTGAAATGGTCGAAAAGAATGCCACGGTCAACAAGGAGCTCTACATTGCCCAGCTACACCGCGTGAATGAGGCTATTCAACTGAAAAGACATGGTCAAACCAAATTCCTTCACGGCAACGCCAGGCGCCATGTTCCACAAATCGTCAAAGCCATACTCCAAGAGCTCAAATGGGAGGAATAGTACTTCAACATCCGCCGTATTATCCGTACCTTGCACCAACCGATTACCATCTTTTCCGCTCCCTATCAAACCATGTGAAGGGCGTTACTTTCGATAACAAAGAGGTCCTTAAAAACTGGCTCAACAGTCAACTTCTTTGACACCAGACAAGGCGATTTTTGATGGAACGGCATCAACAAATTGTTTGAGAGATGGGAAGAGGTTGTAAATATAATTGATTAAATATATAATTGATTAAATTATTGATATAATTGCTTTTTCTTGTTTAACTAAAAGTTTTCGATAAAAAGGCTACGAACTTATGCCCCAACCCAATATATAAATTTTTCCATGCATTCATATTTTGGAACCATTTTTTTTTTATTTAGACTTAGATTTTCTTTAAACACGCCATTTCTCATAGAAATTTTGTCTTTTTTTTTTTTATTGGCGCGTACACAGTTTTTGAGTTTTTGGCCGAGCTTCTCCTCGTAATTGTGGTGTGCGCCTGGAACTTTTTCATGACAGAAATATACTCGGAGGTTTTGCCATTGCCTGTCAAGGGGCGACCGCTATTAGAAAAATGTTTTTCTTAATTTTTGATGTTTTCACCGAAATATGTAGTCGCGCACCAACCCATTCGGCTACGGCGGCCGCCTTTTGTCTTTTTCACCGTAAGTTAAAAACTGAAGGCCTACAAGGCCTTTCAAAATAGTTTTTCATTGAAGAAAAGTTGTACAGCAGCCTTTTTCCTTTATATTACCTTCCCATAGAAGAAAAAACATAGAAAAATTACGCAGCTTATGTCATGCAGCATAAACCCTTGTGATTTCATTATCCCGTTGAAAAAATTTCCAAACTCCCACCGCTACAGTGACCAAACCACTTAAGCGAATCCAATAAACCTAAACACCACTGGAACTGCGATTAGCAGCGGATAAAATAAACTTTTCCCTCCTTCAGTACATTTTTTGCCGGTGCACTCGTTGTACTACGTATTCCCATTTACTACATCGTTGTGGCTTTCTGACAACTTACACACACAATTTTCCTCATGGTCCACCGTCCACCATCCACCACCGTCTGGCCGCCCAGTGTTGCCTGCGCCACCTCCAACTATACGTACGCCTAGTTAGCTTAGTTCAAATGATTGCACTAGCAATACTCGTAGATAGAAATTCCAAGGCTTCCGTGATCTGCCACCGCACCTCAGCTCAACTGGTGCCACAAACAACTGAACTCACCTCACGTTCGGCCCCTTGCTTGCTTGTGCGCGTCGTTTGCATACAAAAGTTTTGCTGACATGCATTTCTGGTTGCAATTTGCGCGCACTAACATGCGAGTGCCGCATGCCACACACACACACACACATGTATGCATGCATGTATGCATAAATACATTTAGCCCACAGACGACCAGTCAACACACTTGTGGCAAACAAATGCGTGGATGCGCTTTTAGCTCATTTTTCCTTGTCTGCTTTCAACTTTTGACCTCGCACCTCTTTGACCGATTTTAATTTGTTGGTTGTACGTTTAATTGACGACTTTTTTGCAAGACGCTACTGCCGGTTCGTGCCATTGTGCGCTATAAATTGTGAGGGTTACCTTTTTGTTGTACGGTAATTGTTGTTGTGACGAGGTTGTTGCATTAATTGCTGGATTATTAAAATTTGCGTAATAAAAAGGTGCGTTCTGCGCGATGGAAAACGGAGGAGAAGCACTGAAATGTGCTGTTCTCCATATACATAGTTTTGCTGCTATTGTTGCGCTAACTATGACAATTACGCGCTAAACCAGCACTAGGCCTAGTACTTTAGACAAGCTAGTCAGAAAGCGAGCGAACCAGCCAGCCAACCAGTCGGCCAGCGACGCATTTGCATTCAATTATATGTGGAATGGCAAACAACTACTTAATATTGTAACGAAAAAAATGCGTCCGCTCGCTGTCGTAGCTGCCTAGCCGCCTAGCCAGCTCACAGTCAGTCAGGCCGCTGCATAGACGCATAGGCTGACAGACTAGCTCTCCGTCAATCGCAACGGCGCACCGTTCAATTGAGTAATTATTATTGCTGTTGACATACTTTGTTGGACATGCAACGATACATTGTCAACAGCAATTTGCATTCGCGCAGTTGTTGTGACGCAGCAACGCCGCCGAACGAATGTGAACGTGAACGCACTTTTTTTAGCGCCGCTGCGGCTGCTGCCGCTGACTGCTGCTGGTGGTGGCGCGACAATTCGCAAATTAATCAAGCGCTTGTTGGCTGCACTTGTTGAGACTTGCGCGCCGCGGCCGCCACTGCTGCTGGCAATTGATCTCGTTGGTGATTATAGTAATTTGGGCATTAATCTCTCACATTTAGTTGCATTCATTTTGCCCAATTTGCCAATTAACGCATTCGCATTCACTGAGGCATGCCGGCGGCGGCGACGGCGGCGACTTAGATGCATGGGAAAATTTATGCTGTTCACGCATAATTCACACATGCCACACAAGGCAAGCAATTTCGTGTGTGTGTGTGTGAGCTGGGAAATACTTGGCAAATACTCGTAATAATATGCGTATGCAAGAACAAAAACAAAAACCGCGTGATGAAAAACAGTGTGCGTCAAGGTGAGGGTGCCCACTGACACGATTATACTCTTATAAGAAAGTATAAAACTGAAAGAGCTTTCAACAACTGACAAAGTTTTTGTTTTAAAACTTTTCCGAAGTCACGAATTTTCATTGGTAATAGCAATTCAAGCTTATACCTATGAAACCGGAACTAAAAAAATTGGCGAAACCAGTTGAAACTTGATCGATATGAGAGTAATAGAGCTCCCATACTTTTCACATTTCACCTTTAAAGCGTTTATGTCGTAAATAAAGGGTATTTCAGAAGACGCGTCTCTTCTTCTTCTTCTTCTTCTTAATTGGCGCTATACACGCTTACGCGATTTTGGCCGAGTTTAACAAAGCACGCCAGTCGTTTCTTTCTCGTGCTAACCGGCGCCAATCGGACACACCAAGTGAAGCCAAGTCCTTCTCCACCTGATCTTTCCAACGCAAAGGAGGCCCTCCTCTTCCTCTGCTACCACCTGCTGGTACCGCATCGAATACTTTCAGAGCCGGAGCGTTTGTATCCATTCGGACGACATGACCCAGCCAACGTAGCCGCTGGATTTTTATTCGCTGCGCTATGTCTATGTCCTCGTAAAGCTCATACAGCTCATCTTTCCATCGCCTGCGATATTCGCCGTTGTCAACGTGCAAAGGCCCAAAAATCTTACGCAGAACCTTTCTCTCAAACACTCCAAGCGTTGCTTTATCGGATGTTGTCATCGTCCAAGCTTCTGCGCCATAAGACGCGTCTCTACGTTGTTTTAAAATAAAACATGTGAATATTTAGATTCTTTCAGGATTCACTATTTACTTCACTTCACTTCATATGTGAGAATTTGCATCATTCTAGGTAACATCCGCCAAACAGTCAATTCATGAATGCCTAATTGTGGAGAACGTCGAGATGTCGATGTTGAAGGTTGCTCAGCAACACTGCGGGCTAAAGCAGTAATATTCTCAATAGGACGTCCAGTTTTTGTTCTGCCAGTTCTTTTTTTATCTTCGACGGAACCAGTTTCTAGAAATTTTTTCACCAACCTTTGAGTTGTCAACTCACTCGGACGATTATTTTCACAAAAAAAAACAAGAATTTTGCTATAAGTTCGTCTTAAAAAGCGACCATTTTCATCATAGCTTTCAATAATTTCCACAAACAATTTGCGAACACTACTTCAAAAAACAAACAAAAAAAATGTCTTCTCTTTTCAGCAAAACAAGCGATCTAGTGATTTTTCCACATTTTATAACAAACAAAGTGCTGATGCCCTGCTAAGTGTGTTTCCCATCAACGAAACCAAGTGATAGTCTTTTGTTTTCCTACTTCACTCCGTTCGGGATCATACGGTCTCAAAAAGGCTCTTCCATTGTACCCAGTTCTGTTTTTGCGCTGTCCCATGTGACGTCGGCATCTGCTAGCTTACGCAAAATCGATCTCCCCCAAATAATCTTTGGCTGACCGCAACCTCTGCTTACTTGCGGGTTTCAGTCCAATGCCATTCTCGTGATTATAGTTTTCTAAACGTGTGGCCTATCCATCGCCGCTTTCTCCAGGTTGTATCCCCTCTGTGATGCTGTTAGAGATCAGCCGTGTTTCACTTCCGTACAACAATACTGATTTGCACATGAGCTGTATATTTGCAGTTTAGAGTGCCTGGAGATAGCGAACTCGCGCGTACTGTAAGCATTCACCCGAATGCCGCCCTTGCTTTGTTTAGCGTGCAGTTGGCATCTTCATCTGCTCCGTTGTCTGCCGTAATAGTTATAGTGCAGCCGAGGTAGCAAAAGTGATACTTAAATGAAGTTAAATCTCATCGAAAAAATCTTACCAGTGGTAAATCACTGAAACAGCAACTCTTTACTGTGTGAATTCCATTTCGTTTTGATGCGTAGAAACTTTTGACGTGAGCATAAAAAGATAGTTAAGGAAATAAGAGATCTATTGGAATGCAGCACTTAGAGTTACCTCCCTTGGCGTGACTTTTTTATGAAATAAATGCTTTTCATAGATCGTACGACAAATAGATCGCTGAAATAATAACTCGCTGAAATAAACTCAACTCAGTTTGGTACTTAGAAACGGTTGGCATGGGAATGAAATGGATGGAGATGAAACTACAAATCTGCTCGAATGCTACGTACTATCGAATGCTATGACTCCTAAATAACTTCAAAGTAAAGCTGCCATACCGAGTCAATTAAGATAACAGTCAATACTATTCTAGGAACAAAGTTGCCATACACACATTCTAATGGTCATTGGTCGATATGCAATAATAGGGCCCATAAATCTTTGGATCTAGTAGAATATCTACCTTTCTTAAATCATGCATTGTGCTGCTCTTCAAAGACTGCGTGCTGGATATTCTAGCTGCCTAAATCCCAGCTACCCTGAAAAACCGAGATATTCAACATAAACGCGGTATGTATAGAAAGCAAACCTCCTACGACACGGCCCTGATGCTCATGCCATTCTCTCAACTCAGCTCAAATATTATAATATAACATCCCACTTCTCAAACTGATCACTTTCTAGTGCCGCTTAGTCTTTTTCACACACAAACGAAGAATAAAATTTTATTATATCAAAATCCGCATTTGTTGCAATCCGAAGACAGGTGAAAAATTAAGCTAAGCCAACAGTCAGTAATTACAGCTATATATACTTATAGACAGTTTCCATGTAAATCAATTATTCAATTTTAGTTGCGTGTAGTATTTAGTTAATTGCGGGTTTGAGCTGCAATTTTTTCCCCATTCAAGTATTTTCATGCCTGCAGCCGAACACATTTTTATTAAAAGCGTCATGTATGTGTGTACGTATGCATGGATGTGTTTCGCGAATGTGTGTATGCCTATGAGCTTATAATTGTGTGGCAAGTCATATTAATTTTTCGTTTTACAAGGAAATGTTTGGGAAATTTAAATCTGTCAACAGGCTGGTCATAAACATGTCAGCAAAAATCGGTAAATATAAAATAAAAGTGATTTTATTAAATTCGAACTACAGCTATAGAGTAATTAGTCATTTGCTTCGCTGGTCAATGATAGCCACAGCAGAAATTTACCAATTTTATAAAATACTTAATCCTATAACGCACTCACAAACTTAAAAATGTGAATTGATGTACAGGTGGAAAAACTGAAATTTGAAAGCCAAAATCTGATATGATTGGAATGGGTTGCGAGCCCTGCAAGAATAAAAACGCCCTGTTCTATCAGCAGCAATCCAGTTGAGTGCATAAACGACGAGTGTATCTACAACTGAGTGAAGAACCTTCTCTTAAATACTGGAATAGTAGAGCAAAAGCCTGATGCCTTATGTGAATAATAAAATAAGCAGAAGCTAACTAAAGGGCGGTCGATCTAGCGTTCGAAATTCGAACTGATCATTTACTTGGACCGCAAAAATTAGAACTGTCATGTATTAGAAATTTAGTTTATGGTTAGTTGAAGTTGGTCACTTTTCGCCTGAACAAAGTTCGAAGATATTAAAAATATACTAAAATCGTGGAAATTAAACTATCAGCTAAAGCGGTGATGTAAATGAGCCGCCTAAAACCTGCATATTGATTCCATTAGACTATTTTTGCTGATACAACCTATCACATGACACAGTTCCTTTCTGGGCACGGGGGCTTCCGAAAATACCTTTATAGGTTTGGGCACGACGATAGCCCTTATTGCCCTGTATGCATCAACATTGACGTGTCAGTTTCCAATGTCCGCGGTTCACGGCAAGAAGTAGACTTCCAAATGCAACCGACATAGTTGCCGACATGATGGAATTGGAAGAAAGGTTTAAGGAAGTAGTTGCAAGAACTCAGAGGGAACTAAGATATATTGAACAGGCTAGAGGACACAATAGATAAAATTGAATAAGCTATGTACATAGCTAACCAGCCCTGTGAAGTACAACGTTGAAGCAGTACCGCAGGGAGAATGGTGGAGGAGACAGGGTTCAGGGTTTAGTACGTGGGCGTACTGTTTTGCAAGTCCAGCAGAGTAAGATAATTACTGACTGGACGTGGTCCCGAATGACGTGTATTTTAGCAAGCAGTATGAATCGTACATGCCGTCTTTGTGACGGTATCTATGAAGATTCCCCGCTCGAAAAAAAAAACTATTTTTGGTGAGATGTTGTCCAGGCACATTCGAACAACAATGGCACTACACCAACAAGAATGATTTGTACGTTCGATTGTCAGGGCAAAGTACAAGCAAACGAAAACAAAGAATTAATTCGCCTTGTTTCATTCTGTGCTGATAGCCACATCGACACGGCGAAAGGAAAAGAAAACAAACCAGCTGATTTACCGATACCACCTTTAGTAGATTAGCCTTGGATGTTGTTAAGGATAAATGTTATGCCATCTATTTAGCAACTAAGCGATTTCATGTCAAGTCATTCAAGTCATTTGGCCATTGTGTTGTCAATTCTTCTAAAAATTTGTTAATTTGTAGGCTTGAATGAATTGAAAAACAAATTTTAAAATAATATAATAATTTGTCAGAGTAGATCTATTTAAAGTAGAGTATCTATTTATTTTTATATTTTTAATCTATTTTGAGATAATATTTATTAGATGAAAATTTTTTTTCTGGAAAAGAATTTAATTTTTGTATTCACAACTATTAGGGAAATAATATTGGGATCAATGCGCCTCAGCTCCTAATAAAAACAAAAAAATTAGAAAAAAATCTGATGTTCTTTAGAAATTAAATACAAACAACAAATTTTTAACCAAAATTAAATTAAATTTAACTGAAATTAAATTAAATTAAACTAAAATTAAATTAAATTTTAAGTTTTTAACAAAAAATATTTACTCAAAATATTTGGGGCAACATATCCTGAGCTATTCATAAAAAAATAAGAAAAATTTTGGATGTTTTTCATAAATTACCAAAAACAAATTTGTCACAAACTATTTTCAACCAAAAAATTTTAAATTTTTTTTAACAAAAAATGTTTAATCAATATCTTTCGGACATCAGTTTTTTGGCTCTTAATAAAAAATAAGAAAAAAATCAAATGTTTTTATAATAAACAAAAAATTTGTTTCCTCAAGAAGAACATTTTCTTTTCTAATACAAAAACAAAATCATAATAAGAAAAAACTCGTATGTTTTCAACAAAAAAATTGTATATTTCGAATTATAAATTTCAATTTTTTTTAACAAAAAATTATTTCGCAAAAATTTTGAACTAGAAAATTTTAATTTTAAGTTTCGCATTTTAAATTTCAAATTTTTTTTAACAAAAAATGTTTCCGCAAAAATTTTTTGGAAAATATTTCTTTAGCTATTGATAAAAAAAGTAAGAAAAAATCGGATGTTTTCCATAAATTACAAAAACAAAATTTTTCCCGAAAAAGTTTTTACTAAAAAATTAAAATTTTTTCGAAGAAATTTTTAACCAAATAATTAAAATTTTGGAAAACCATTTTCTTACCTAATACAAAAACAAAAACATAATATGTAAAAATGGGATGTTTTCAACCAAAAAATTTTAAATTTCGAATTTTAAATTTAAAAGTTTTTTTTAGCAAAATGTTTCCGCAAAAATTTTCAACCAAAAAAATTTAAATTATAAAAAAAAGTTAAAATTAATTTAAAAAATTAAAAAAAAAAAAAAAGTTCCGCAAAAATTTGTGGGAAAATATTTTTTCAGCTATTGATAAAAAAAACATAAGCATATAATATGTGGTGTTCCATGAATTCCAAAAAAACACAAATTTTTTCCGTAAAATTTTTAACTTTCATAAATTACAAAAAACAATTTTTTTAGCTTCTTAATTTAATTATTATAATTATTAAATTAATTATTAATTAAAAACTATAATTATAAGTTTAGTTTTTAAAATAAAAATTTTAATTTTAGGTTTGGTTCAAAACTATTTTTTTGGGGAAAAAATGTTCCTTTTTGTAAATTTTTTTGGAAAAAAATTCTTTTTTTAACACAATTTTTGGGAAAGCATTTGTTTTTTCTTTTAAATTTTTTTTTTAAACAAAACTTTTCTTCTTTGTTTTGTACTCTTTTTCCAAAAAACTTTTGGTAAAAAAAAACTTCATTTTTTTTTAATTTTCTTTAAAAACAAAAATATTTTCAAGAAGAAAAAGGAAATTTTTTTCCAAAAAACAATATTTTTAAACGAAATGTGTTCCATTCCAAAAATTTTTTAAAATGTTGAAAGTAGCCGGTAATATAACACTTAAAAAAAATCGTGACTATAATTTTCAGCATTGAATAAATCTCAAAATTATAAAATTCCATAACAATTTCAAGTTACTTCTTATTACACTGAAGTTCACAAATAAGCCAATTTTTAGAAAAATTACCAACAAAGTACATATGTAATTCTTGCATCACCTGACATTGAAAAACTCATTTAGCTGCATACTCATAAAGATATGCTCCTGTTTTTCTGCTCACAACTGTCTCAGTGCATTCCACAAACGATTAGCATACGCATAATAATTCCCATTGCAAGGGAAGCAACTGCAAACAATTTAAAAATTCAAGTGGCAGTCAGACTACTTCGTTGCAGACAACTAAATGGTTGCAACGCAAAACCCCAAAGTGGTAATTGCGAGGCGAGTGAAAGGAGGAAACCATAGAGAGCACACAACACAGCTGAAAAGCCAACGAGTAAGCCAACCTTTTCATCGATTGCAACGCTAAATGCTGCAAGAATGCTAATTCATAAAACAGGCGTGGGATACTAATTTTCCGTAATTAACGCATGCGTGTGTGCGTTAGGAATTTCTCTTGGCTTATTGTCCGGTATAAGGTGCGTAATTGCTAACGCCGCTTAAAGAAGAAAAATGTTAGCAGTTATCGCAAAAAGCGCACTTATATTAGATTCAAAAGTGCACTTAAGTTAAAATGCGTATGTAAACATTTTATCAAAAGGATTTTTTAACATAACTTATTTCATGTTTATATTTATTGTTTTTGCTTATTATTCTTTTCTAATAAAATACTTGTTGACCAAAATAAATTCGCACCTGGCTTGATGAAGAGGTTCGCAAATTAGGTAGTACAATTAAATACTTTTTTACATACGAAAACAGTAAAAGACAGTAAAAGATCTTTAAAGAAAATTATTAAATCAAAATTGGATCTCCTGCGATTGGCAAAAATCTCGACAGCAAAATTTATAAATACTACACTAAATGCCGCGGAAGGCATAGGCAGAAGCTTTTAGTGGAAATGGCCGACACTTTGTAAGCAAAATTATTGTTTCCTAAAATTTATAATTTTACAAATTTTAAATTATAGTTTTATTAAAAATTTTAGATTGAACAAATTTTGGTCTCCTTCCTGTGACACATTTTGCCAAAATTTGTCCACCTCCTCTTTTGGCATTTGTTGTGATTCTGTGTAAATTGTGAATTTTTTTTACAAAGTGGCAACAATTAGGTGTATTACTGACGATTTGTTAAATTTTTTTAGCTCAAATGAGCAAATTTCTTAAAAAAAAAACTAAACTTTTTAATTAAATTTAATACTGACTTTTTTTCTATTTCGCGAATTTTTATGTGATAAAATAAAAGAAGTTAGTCCTTCTAAATTTTAAATCAAAACTTTTCGCCGAAAACCAAAAAAAAGTATTGGAACAAAATGGCGTTACAATTAACTCAGCGATTCCACTTTGCGAATTTCGAATTTCCTTTGTAGCCATTTGAACTCTGTGATGCCTTTTTTCGTACAATCTACGAGCATCGTTCGACGGTGGATTCAGTGATAGGACTGAATATTTCGTAATTACTTATCCTTCTCTCTTCCTTTGCCATTTTCCAGCTCTCAATTTGCAAAATGTGCACACAAGCCAACTGATTTTTGTATGTATGTGAGTATGTGAACAGGTAAGCGAGCTGATTTGTATGAACTTGAATCGACATGCGAGAGTATTGAATTGCATCAATCGTCGATCTTTTCTTAGTAGAAAAGCATGGACTGTCGCTTAAATCTTTTTTTTTTTAGATTGTTACTAATGTACAAACAGCCTTATTATTCAAAAATTTTGAACATATAAAATATGCTGCCTCAAAATATATTCAGAATTACGATATGCAAAAACAGGCATCGCTTTTTTTAGCAGCGTTGCCACTCCAGTGTATTTACTAACTACCACAGGCGCTATTTCTAAACTAACTATGAAAATATGAAAAATAAAGTCAACTTGTCCTTTTCAATCTTATGCCAACTTAGGTCAGTTCTTGTGCTGGCCATTGATATTTTTCTACATTACCTTGGAAAATGCGATGTGGGCGTAAATATACTATAATCCTTTTAGGTAGACGAATGCAAATGTGGCTGTTATTATGACATAGAACACTTAGCTCCATAAACTTACCTGAAATGAGAAAATAAAAATATAATATAATTAATATATTTCTTGAAAAAAAAATAAATTATACATATAAATTTAAGGAAAAAATTAATAGAAATATGGTTCCAAATCGTTTCACATCCCCCCTATTATCCAGACTTGGTTGTTTAACAGATCCCTCGGCCTACTATTTGTTTCCCAATTTGAAGAAATGGCAGGTGGGAAAAATATTTCTTTCAAACGAGAAGGTAATTGCAGAATAGAGTGAACATTTTTCAGCTTCGAACAAATTTTATTATTCGTAGTTCCATGATTTCAAAACTTGTGCGTGTAGTACAACAACTCTAGTCTGGGATTTCCGTGTAATCCACTTTCACTTTTTTTGTTCTCTAGCCCTTGTTACAGAATAAGTCTGCAATATTTCTCCCATAGAGGACAATTAGAAATTAAGAAAATTTGATCTTGACAAATTTTAGTTTCAACAAGACGGGGCTACGTACCACATAACACGTGACGCAACGAGTTGTAGAAAGAAAATTGTGACAGCGAAGGGCCTGCAAAAAGTTATGACTTAACAACAGTGCATTACTTTTTGTGGGGCTATTTGAAGTCATTGCTATATGTGAATAAATTACACTCCTCACATACTTTGAAAGCCAATATTTAACGAGCCATTCATAACATACGAGCCGATTTAGTGGGAAAATCAATCGAAAATTATTGGGTTTACCGAATTCGTTTCTGCAATAGAAGCCGTGGAGGTCTTTTGAATGAGGTTTTCTTCAAAACTTTAGTGTATCAATTGGAGTTCATTTCAAATCAAACTTAATTACTTATTTATTAGGCTAATCTCAAGTTAATCCAACCGGCTTGGCCATAGCAGATTCGAGTAAAAACAACAAAAGTCAAAAACTGCATATACAGCTCACGAAAAAAAATAAAGCAACTCAACACTTTGGCCAGTTTTGACTATTTTTCCCTTTTATTGTTAATTTTTCTTTTTTTTATGTATAGCTCATGGTCTAAGAAAAAATGAAATGAATGTCAATTTTAAACTTTATACAAAAATTAGAAAAATTTTACAAAGTTTTTAATCAGAATGAAAACAAAAAATGGGTACGCAGTTTTGTAGCCCTTTAAATTTTAGTACAATAAAGTGTAAGCTTGAAGTTGCTGGAAAATTCCGTTGACTTCTTAGAATTTTTCGCCTTCACGGTGTTGTGCATTTTCTTCATATGAAAAATGTACAATTAAAATTAAAGTTCAGTGGTTATTTATGTAAAATATGGATAAAATATATCTTACAGGCTTAGAGATGCTGGGGGACTGTTTAGAGGCAAAAGAGATAATAGTTCATGAATCCACTCTATTATAAATATTTTTCTTCTGTTTGAAAGGCTCATTAAGTTAAACATTCAACAACGGAGATTTAATATTGGCAATGGAATCATGAGAAAACATTCGGCGAAGAGAAAATTTAGCGATTTTTTTTAAAATCTCTCAATAGATCGGAATGTACGGTGTACCCAGAATTCCATATAGAGTTTGCATCCTCAAGCATAGGTCCCACTAGGCATGAAAGAGATGCTTCTTAGGGTCAGCGACTCGCTTGAGTTCTTCCTAAATCCAAGTTTAAAGTCAGCAGCGGAAACGACGCACATCAGATGGTAATCAGTAAACCATTTCCTTTTCACTTAGTGTGTAATTTTTGCAAAAGAGACAAGCTTAAGGGGGGCCTCTACTGTAAAACTTAAAAAAAATCGATTTTTTACTTTTTGTTGAAACATACTCAGAAACAACTCCAGAATGTTCCATGAAAATCTTAAAAAGAAATCTTGAATAGTTTTCAAGTTATAAAAGTTTTAGCAAAGCAGGTATAAACTGAGCGCTCGAGCGGTTTACGGTCATATGCGCTTGATAATGCGCTTGTTTAAGCGTGTTTTTCTCGAAACCACGTTTTCAAAATTGCCCACATCACAGCTCCGTGAAAAATTAACATATCAAGCTCAAACTTTGATAGTATATTTTTAACAATATTTACTAGTTTTTAAAGCTATGGTGGGAAAAAATTTATTATTTATAACCCCTTTTTTAATAACAAAATGACAACAAAAAAATGTCGATTTTTTAAAAAACTTCAAAAATTTTACAAACAAATTTTTTTTTTGCAAGTAATAGGCTTAACAACTAAAAATAATGATATATAATAAAAAAAATTTGGTTTTTTTCATTTCAGATTTTTTTTAAATGCGCGACAGTGTGGGCAGATTTCAAAAGGCGTTTCGGGGGAGCGGCTGTACAGCTGCCATTTTGAAATGAAAATAAATTTAAAAAATTTTTTTGTACACTCAAGACCTGTGTTTATGTAACCCTAAACTTTTTTTTACTAATTAAATTAATACAAGTATGAAAACAAAATTCATGAAAATTTGATTTTTACAGTAGAATCCCCCCTTAACGAAACGCCCTTCGCTTATAGAGGCTTGAGGCTTCTGCTACATATTTACAGCTACATTTGAGGGTCGAAATGCAGCGATCGGGCAACGTGCCGTAGAGAGTTCTTCCTTTTACTGTTCTCGTTTATCTAGTATTGACTGTACTAAATAACCGTTTTTTATCTACTTATATAGTTTTTGTTTTTGCACAAATGCGCTTGCATGCAAAATCAATGTATATTTGCGTTTAGCGTGAGTTTCGGTGCTAAAAAGTGTTACATACCTTCTAAAAATTTTTATTTCAATTTGCAATTGTTTCAATTGCTGTTGTAAACATTATTATTGTCGCTGTTGTTTTTGTTGTTTATTGCGTGCAGTAAATTTCAGTAGCATTATAGCAACAAAGTAAAGCGTTAAAGCGATTGTAATAGCCAACTTTTAACAACTCATACGAATGTTGTTGGGCTATTATATGTTTGTTGTTGCCATACGAGTAACAGTTTCAAATGTTTTGCATACTTTTCCATTTCTGTTTTTTATTTTTTTGTTTTATTTTTTTTTTTAGTTTTTTCCTAACAAGACACCGAAATGGTGCCATTTTATGGCCACAACTGTAAAATGTTGGTCTTCGATCGGCGGCAATGTCTCCTGCAACACCATTGCAACCTCCGTATATTTATGATAATTTGCTTTTATTGCTTCTATTGCCTTGGTGACCTTGCAACCTGCAACAAGCGAGTGCGCTCGTATTTTGCACCTCGCCAGCGATCGTAATCGCACGCAGTTTGTCAATGGCACAGCGAAAGCGATAACGCGATTACGATCTCTAAATAATCGCGTGCGATCGAACAACATTTGCACTGGGAATTGGGAAACGGTGCTGCTGTTTGTGGCACAAAGCGATTTGCCGAAAGTTTTCCTGCTTGTCGCAGCGCTTTATGGCTATGCAAAAACCAAAGTGAATAAAAAAAAAGTGCATAAAAATACCAGAATTGCGTATTCGCAATAAGCTAGTAGTAAATTGTGTTGTTGCTGTTGTTGTTGTTGTTTTTTGTGTGCTTCTAACGCACAAATTGAATTCTCATTATTATCTGCATGCAACAATTGCATGTAATTTACTTTACGATCAGCGGTAACAGCAATGCGCCAGCACGAAATAGGCTGGTAGTAAGTTGTTACAGGCAGCAACGGTAACGACAGCAGTTATAAGAGCAATTGCAACTGTTTCAAGTTTATTGATATGTATTGAGCGTTTAAGTAATTTGGCAATGGGGTTACAGTGTGCGACTTTTGGTGAAATCGCGCTAAAATTATTCTTGGTGAAATGATTCCATTGCCTGCAGTGAGGCTGTTCTGCATTTTCGTCTTCATTAAAACAAAAAAATCAAAAAAATAAAATAAAAAAGGAAAAATTAAACAAAAAAACCTAAATAAAAATATTAAAAAAAAAATTAAAAAGGGAAAGATTAAAAAAAAAAATTATAAAAAATATATAAAAAAAAAGAATTAAAAAAGCAGTTCTGCATTTTCGTCTCAAGACAAAAAAAAAATAAAACAAATAAAATAAAAGAGGAAAAATTAAAACAAAAAAAAATAAAATAAAATAAAAGACGAAAAATTAAAACAAAAAAAAAATTAAAAAAAGTAAAAAAATTATTCTTCGTCAAACGATTGCAAAAAATTAAAAAAATAAAATAAAAAAGGAAAAATTAAAACAAAAAGAAATCAAAAAAAGAAATATAAAAAAAGATTAAAAAGGAAAAATTAAAAAAAAAGTAAAACAAATTATTCTTGGTGAAATGATTTCATTACCTGCAGGGAGGCAGTTCTGCATTTTCGTCTTCATTAAAACAAAAAAAATTTATAAAATAAAATAAAGGAAAAATTAAAACAAAAAAAAAATTTAAAAAAAAATATTAAACAAAAATTAAAAAGAAAAAAATTAAAAGAAAAGTAAAAAAAAATTAAGAAAACATTAAAAAAAAATTTTAAAAATTAAATTAAAATATTTTAAAAATTAAAATTGTTTTTTTTGTCAACTATACCAGAAGTTGCTACTGATCCTATTTTATTTAACCTTGTTAGCATATCCGTAGTTTTCAAGCAGTACGAAGTTTTTTTTTCCAAAAGTGGTTTCTTAGTTCCAAAAAATAAAAATTCGACTGACCGTCAACTGCTGAATGTAGTTCTTGGGCTTAGTATCCACCCTCCTAGAAGCGACTGTATGCACCGAATTTGGAATAAATTTGGTCACGAGTACTGAATTTAATGCTAAATCTAAACACAAAGAGGCTTTCTCAGGTACTTCCGAGTTCCATCAGTCCTGCTCTGATGACGCAATTGGCAAGAGGCCCATTTTCCAAGCAGTGAGTCGGGTTGTGCTCGCAACATATCTCTATATCTCTTAAGGAAACTTATTTTTAAGCTCTGAGGAGTTTTTCTTTTTTTTTGCTCGCAATATAATTTTCAGATTCTACTTCGACGAGTATAATTTTGGTAAAAATATTCCTAGACTTTATTACTTTCTGCTCAAGCGCTTTAGTTTTGGACTCTGAGGAGTATTTCTTTACTTGAGATATCATTTTTAGGTTCATTCTTTTTCTTAATTTTTTTGCTCTATAGTTTTTTATATTCAAAGGTCTCTTTTCGACTTCGTCGAGTCTGTTTAGGCTTAAAATATTACTACATTTTAGTACTTTCGGTTCAGAAGCTTTTTTCTCTTCGATTTTTTAAGCTATATTTTTATTACTAACACTCTTAATCTCTCGTATAAGGGTCTCATCATGCCCGTCCTAAAGTACGGGCCAGAAGCTTGGACGATGAGAATATCTGAGTAGGCGTCCCTTGGTGTGTTCGAGGGAAAGGTTCTATAGAAGCTTGTTGGACCTTTGCACGTTGATGACGGCAAATATCGTAGGCGATGAAACAATGAGCTGTATGAGCTTTACGGCAACATAAACATTGCACAGCGAATGAAGATACAGCGGCTACGTTGGCTGGGTCATGTCGCCCGAATGTATACAAACGTCCCGGCCTGAAAGTATTGGATATGGTACCAGCTGGTGGTAGCAGAGGAAGAGGAAGGTTTCCTCTGTGTTGGCAAGATCAGGTGGAGAAGGATTTGGCTTCACTTTGTGTGCCCAACTGGCGCCGGTTAGCACGAGAAAGAAACAACTGGCGCAGTTTGTTAAACTTGATCAAAATTGCGTAAGCGGTTATCGCGCCAATCAAGAAGATTTACAGTTAGCTGCCGAAGTGGAGAAGAAGAAGAAGACTTTTATTACTTTCCATCTAAGAGCTTAATTTTTGGACTCTGGTAGCAGATTAGTTCTAGACTCTGACGAACCGTTTTAGACCGAAATATTATTATCAAATTTTGGTACTACTATTTTTCTTACTCTCAGACTCTCATCATCATAATTTTTCATGACAAAAACTTTTTATTCTGATTTTGATGAGACTTTTTGTTTTTGCTCGCAATACTATTTTTAAACTCCAAACTATATTGTTTAGTGATCGGTAGCTACAGTTGTAGACTCTGACGATTCTATTTTTCACTTGAGATTTTTTTTTTACTTTTAATTTCTAATTCTTACACTCGGGAATTTAATTGTTTGAATCTGCTCGATATCAGTTATAGACTCAGGCGGGCCTTTTTTGCTCAAAACATTATTCTTAGAAGCTTTCTGTTACTACTTTCCATTCAAAAACCCTATTCTTAGGTTCTCATCATCATCAATTCAAGTCTCTACACTTTTATTACTTTCTACACAAGAATTTTTTTCCCGACTCTGACGAGCTTTTTTTTCTGTTTTGAACTCAAAACTATATTATTTAGTGCTCAAGGACTTTATTTATGGTCTCTCATAATTTTTTTAATTTTTGCTGAAAACATCTTTTTTTAGACGCTCGACTTTGAACCACTTGTCTTCCACTCGCGAGCTTAATTGTTCGAATCTGCTAGCGACATTAGATTTAGAGTCTGAAGAGTGTTTTTAATTTTATTTTATTTATACTCGAAACTGCATCTTTAAACCCTACTCTTGTTTTATTTTCTACTTAGGAGCTTTATTTGCAGACGCTCATGAGTTTTTTTCTTTTATTATTTTCCACGCAATAACTTTTTCGCAACAAGTCTTTGTTTTTGTTCGCCACTTTTGGACTCTATTCTATTTTTATTTTGGACTACCATTCTTTGGAAATAAATTTGTATAACTTTTCATTCAACCACATTATTTCTTGCTCTTATTATTATTTCAACTCCAATTTTTTGTACTCTCAACTTTAGTTTTGTCGCCTCTCGAAAAATCGCACGCTAGATTTGTGGATGATCGGAGCCTGTTTTGATTTTTCGAAAATGTAGAGAACTGTACGATCAAATTTTTCTCAGCACCCGTGACCACTGTTGCGTGTGCTCGCATTTCGCACTGCCATGTTGCAAGTATTTTGACCTGCAAATAAATTCAAAGCAAACAAAACTCGTGGCGCTGTGCAGCAGCAGAAAGCGGTAAGCTCTATGCGGTAAACGCATGCGCACCATGCAGCAAAGCGGCATTGAGGAGGCACATATGTGTGTGCGTATGTGTGCACATATCGATGCTGCAACATGCTGTGCGTGCTGCGATAAATCAAAGTTTTATTTGTTTAAATAAATTTGGTCATTTACGATGGCTTCATCGTAACGCAAGTGGGCAAAAAGGCGCACAAACGCTCAACAACAGGTGTGCAGGTACACACACACACACATGCATGTTTATTTGTGTCTGTTTGCACACATACCAGTATGCGGTAAGGTATTTAATGCGAACTTTTCACTGCCACCACAGTTCGCTGCCCGCTGTTCGGCGCTGCGCGATAGCAGGAAGTTGTTGTGGAAGCCTTAATGCGAAAGCGTGTTGCACATTTCTCAAAATGCTCATAATAACAACAACAACAGCAACAACGACGAACAATGAAAAATTTCAGCAAAGCAAATAAAAAAACAAAAACGAAAAAAATAAAATGTGAAATTGTTGCAAGTAACCAAGCATAGAGTAAATTATAAATGAGACAAAGTGGCAGCAAATATATTTAAAAATTCATTTGAGAAAAAATCTCGCCTAATGCCGAACGAGAGGCGTGAAAAATGTGCACAATTTCTTGGAATGACGAGCGCAACAAAAAATGCGAATGCATTAAATTAATTTGCGTCACTTAGTCTGACCGCCAATTAGCTGTTGAATAGCAAGTTGAATGTTTAGCGGCAAAATGCATCACTCGGCGTGCACCAACGGTAGCAACTACCGGCTGCCAACCAACAAACTAAAAAAAAGCAGACCATCGCAACAATTACAGCGACTGACAGCAACAAGTGGCAATCACTGCAAAAAATGTGTTTTTTTTTTTTAGTTTTTATGAATTCTTCACTTCTCAAGCCTCTTAATGAGGCACTCAGCGGTGGTGGGGAACTCACGAGTGCTTAGAGTGCATCAAGTGCATTTGCTATGGCTTGTATGGTTCCTGTCATGTTGTTGTTGTAGTTGTTGTTGTGTCAGCAGCCATCATAAAACAGATGATGACTATTTGCAACAGTAAAGCGCCGACTGTTGTGTACAATCGTTGCAGTGCTTGCAACGCTTTGTTGATTGCCTTGGCGGCGTAAGTCGAGTAGCTTTGTTGGTAATTTAAGGCGAGTTGCAAATTGCCAATTGCTGCAGCACAGCAAACACTAGCACAATAATCATGTGCATATCGCAGACAAAAGGTAAGCTGCAATGTTTATATTCCTCTTTTGCAACAACACCAACAAGTCAGCTCCAGCTGCGCAGCGCTTAGGCTCTTCTTCAAATTGGCCTCATCTCATCTTCACTCGTGCAATATTTTCCGTTAATATTTCAACAGTATTCGGTATCCCACGGTGTGCGCATGCGCATAAACCATTTTTATGTGCCTATATATTGTATATGTAGTTGTGTGTGTGTGCATGTGAGTATGTATGAATTAATTTACGAGCATATGCGCATGCGCAGCCACGCACAGTAGCAACAATGGCAAGTGGAAATCGATCGTAAAAGAGTTCGGTTTTCGAATTGTGAAAACGTTTCTCAAGTGACTTGTTTGCGGCAATCATTCAACTATTGAACGGTTTATTTCTAGACGGATTTTTGTATTGCAAATGCCAGCAATTGCTTGTGAAATAAGAACACTGGAATAAACTTTTATTAAAGCAGTTTTTTTGTATTGGAATAGATTGAGTGAAAGGCTAACGGAGGTTGATATTAAAGCTACACTCCAAAAACCTAGTTTTTAATATTTTTTTCTACGGGCAAGTACGAGGGTTCTTCTTCATTGGCGCGATAACCGCTTATGTAATTTTTACAAAGTTTAACAAAGCGTGCTATTCGTTTCTTTCTCGTGCTAACCGGCACCAGTTGGAAACACTAAGTGAAATCAAGCCATTCAACCAGATATACCCAACGCTGAAGGAGCCTTCCTTTTCCTCTGCTAACGGAGACGAAGCGTTTGTATCCATAACGACGACATGACCCAACCAACGAAACCACTGGATCTTAATTTTGTTTGGCCTAAGCTTTTGCGCCATACGATAGGATGGGCATGGTGAAAGCCTTATAAAGGTGAGTTGCATCGAGAGAGGACTTTCCTACTAAATACTGGAACACACGTGTGGTTTGCTTCGCCTTCTCACATTTTCTCGCTGTCAAACGGATGATCTCTCTCTCTCTCTTAGCTTCACAGTCTGTAGCGGACCATGGCTTCATCAACAATTCTCCTCCAATTCAGTCTCTTTGGCCTCATTTCTCCAATTACGAACGTTCATCGCTTTTAAGTCTGCTTCTACGTCATCAAGCCATTCCTTTCTTGGTCGGCCTCTCTTTCTTCCTCCAATTGGACACAAAGTAAAACGTATGTTCTACCCAGAGAATACTTGGGCGAAGCCCGGAAGTTGTGAACTGCTTCGACCATATGCAGAAGAATAGTCCTGGTCACCCCTAAGGCAAAAACGATCAGGAACTTTCCCCACTTGCATGGACTTCTATACATAAAAAGGGTGCTGGTGGTCTAGAATCAAAAACTCTATTTTGTGTTTTTGATATTTCGAAAGTATAGGCTTTTAAGAATATTCTTCAAATTTTTCGAAGGATATTCCCAGTATTTTTGATACAACAGCCATTTTAGCAGGTAGAGTCAGATTCGTCACGCGGCCACTCTCAAAACCTTAAACTCAATTATCTCAATACTTTTTCGGCGAGGTGTTATCAAAGAAAAAAAAAAACTATTCAATTTTTAATATGTTGTTCACAACCTCAATGGCTATCGCCCCTACTATAATTATATTCTTATTTCAATTATTATTTTTTGATTCAAAAACTGAAAGAAAAAAGCTAAATTGACAACACCGTCCAGGTCCAATTTTTAATAAAAAAATTGAAATTAAAAAAAAAAAATTTTTTTCATTTTTGTATGCAAAATAAGTTAAATAGAAAGCCTAAAAAATTTAAATATCGTTTTTCATTTTTTTATTGTAAAAAAATGCCTGTAAATACCCAAAATTTCCAATATTAGACCACCTGGAACCCCTAAGAAGAAGAAGAAGAAGAAATTAGTTTCCTCTATGCAACTTTTAAGTGGCATTGGTATTACTGGAGATTTCATTACTGGATTATTAAATGCTTTTTCTTCATGATCAAAAATCCCCTCGTGCCTTCCAGTTGCTATTTTTGCCGAAAAGCTTCTTGATCGTCAAGTGCGTTCATGTTTACAAGTAATTAGAATAACCTAATTAATTTTTATTTTTTTGTTATTTTGGCAAAGCAAGTGGCTTGTTAAATAATTAATGAGAGCTGCTAAAATAATGTATACAAATTTTCATAAAATGAATTTTTTCTATACTGAGTTCTACATTTGGCTTTGCTTTTGCATTATTCATAACTTCCTGAGAATAATTAATTATTCTCATTAATAATGTGTAGGGTACACCTCCCACTTTTTCTTCCTACAACAGGCGCACTTTTATATAGGCACAAATACTCGCACATTTATGTATACATACATATGTACTTGTATATGTACATGAATAGGTGCAACATTCATACCACCCAGTCGATTCAAAATTTTTGATGAAGTAAAAATTAAGTCATAAAAAGCGTTCGTGTAATATAATTAAGTAACTTAATTGAAAAAAAGGTGCATTTTTATTATTTCAGCTAATGAGAAAAAAATATATTAATAAATATGTGTGAATTTGTATGCCTTTAAAATCTGCTTCAACACTGGTTCATTTATGATGAAAGATGTGGATAAATCGGTTAGTGTTAAATAGATTTGTAACACGCTAAAAGGCGAATGGTCTGATTATCTCCAAGAAAATCTCCACTATATACAAACGGCATTGCTCTGCATCTAGGCAAAATTAGTTGCTATGAGAGCAGTGCAGACAAATGCGTGGAATAAAGTATTTAAATAGGAAGATAAAGATTTTAGAAAATAATAGCGAACCATGTCTTGTTGATGGATGATGATGAGTATGATGATGATGTGCGATATTTGAGAACTACTTCCCTTAATTTATACTACCCTGTTAGTATTGAGTCCCAAAGAGCATTTACTGCCATCGACATAAAACAAAGTGTAAAATCTAACGTGGGATTTCACTTCTCAACCCTTCAGCAACTTACAAATTGTTTTAAAAAACTGTCAATAAAAGGCCTATTAACTACACCGAAAAAGTTCTACCAGAATATCAGTGCGGTTTCAGACCAGAAAAATCGATGACAGACCAAATATGTTCTCTGAAACAGTTCATTAGAAAAATGCCATGCACTCAACATCAACTTTTACGTGCTGTTTGGAGACTTGAAACAAGCATTTGACAACATAAATAGAATGGCTATACGCGGAATACTATTTGAGCGATTCCACATAGGAGTTACAGCATCTTTACCGAGGAGATTTCACAGTTTCGTTATTTCACAACCGATTTTCATGATGTCTGTATATTTAAAAAGACTGACTCTTCCTCAATTCCATCCCGAAATTTCAAGCCAATCAGAGCAAAGCTGAGCGAGTTAGGGCATCTTTACCGAGGAGATTTGACAGTTTTATTATTTCACAACCGATTTTCATGATTTATTGATACAAAACAATTTATCTGCGACTTTCACAATACAAGCCAGGGTGAGACAAGGTGGTACCCCATGTGTAGTCTTTTACTGTGCTACTTAATAGATGAAGTAACTGATGCGAAGGTAACCAAGCATATACGAGTACTAAACAGACCAAAACAAATATACGCGTATTAGATAGCAGAACCATAAGCGCTGTATTAAATACTTTTTGGGACATAGGAAACGGTGCCGGTAAAATTGGATTGGAAATCAATGACGAAAAATTAAATATAATACCATTCACAGCTACATATATTTCATAATATTTTGCGAAAATGAATAAACAGAGTAAACCAATCTTTGTTTAGTGTCTATTTTGAAAGAATCGAAATTTTTCTTTTGCATATTTTCAAAGTTTACCTGTAGACATTTAAGACTAAGTCATTAAGAGGATTTTTTAAAATTTCATAAGTTAAAGTTTTTTCAGCAGATTGAAATATATGTATCATCATCGATATAGTAAGAGGGGGAATGATGTTGGTTATTTTTGAAAATGTGAGTTTGAAACATTTTTTAATATTAAGTGATAATCGAGAGACATTAAACCAATCAACTAAACTGTAAATGAGTGTATTTTTAAATCATCTGCAAAAACAGAAGGAAGTTGGCAACAGAAAAACACCTACGTAAATCGCTGATTTGGGCCTATGCTCCGATGATGACATCATTGATAAATGAAAAAAAAGCGAGAAAGCCAATATACTTCTTTGCTGGCACGGTGATGTGATACTTTTCGAGCAAAATACATCTTTTCTTTTACATTATTTTCAAATAAAAGAGCTTCGAGATTGGTCTTCAATTATGATCATCATTTTTCCCCCATTTTAAAAATTGGAGTATTAACTGACTAACGATTTATTGAAAATTAAGGGGTTAGGGGAAGAATTTTCAAAAAATTGGATTTTTGTTTTGCATTTTCTTAAAGCACAGTATGTTACATAAGTGCGTGGTTCCTGTTACACGTAGATAAAAAATCAGAGCGCCCTGTTTATTTTTCTATGACATATAGGGCACCTCAGTCCTTCATGCTTTTTGTAAAAAGTCAGCTGTCCGTCAAATTTAGCCTTCAATTGAGTGGTTTTTCGAAATGAGTGCTGTTTACGTCTCTCGCTTTGAGGCAATTTTTCTATGTTTGCATGAAAAAGGACCCAAATTAACGCAAACTGTACTGCGAAATATATGGGAAAGTCGAAACAATTCGTTAGCAACAGGATAAATCGCTACAAAAAGGTCGGTAAGTGCAAGCAAAGTCTCAAAAAAACACGGAAAAAAGATTGTCGCATTGTTCTCGAAAGATCCAACTTTGACTTTACGTGGAGCTGCTGTGAAACTGAAAGCAAAAGGTGTTGACATATCTTACAGAACGATTCGATTCGACACTTGCTTGCTAATAAACTAAAATATCGCAGTATTTTGGAAAAACCAGTGTTGAGTGCAAAACACGTTGAAAACGAGTGGAGCGCAAAACGGAGTTGTCACTTTAGATTGTCCATCTCAGTCACCGGATGCAAATCCCATGGAAAATGTGTGGGCTCTGATGAAAGTTTAGGAAAATGTAGGTCCTTTCCGGTAGAATATGCAGAAAAACCAGTGGAAAGTATGCCCCGACGGTGCCAAGCCATAATTGACAATGCAGGAGATTGGACTTGCTACCGAGGTATTTGCATTGAGTACTGACGACCAAATTATCAATAAATTTGCGAATTTTCCAAAAATCAATTGTTGTTACTATTTAACAGTGACCAGGCTCATATGCAACAGACTTTATTATATCTTAAAAATATTGTGTGAAAATTTGAAGTGAATCCGACAAATACTTTTCGAGTTATTCAACAATTAACAAAGGGCGCTCGGGCGCTCCGGAGCAGATAGCAAAACTTTAAATGCGTTTTTCTCAAAACTATGTTTTTTGAACTGGTGATCATTGTAATTTAAAAGCCGCTAGGTAGATTTCAATCAAATTTATGCTGATTTTGAAAAACATAAAAGACTCGTGTCTGGTCGAGGGTTTCCTTTTTTTCCAATTTCGATTTTTTTTTTAATTAATTGCCGGTCTTTTTCTCGAAAATCTAAAAAATATTTACGTAAGCTGCCATATTGTTAATTTTGAAAAGGAAAAGCTTCGATCAGCACAAAATTATCTATTAGGAAAACTACTTTCTCTTGTCCGATTGATTTTAGATGAATCTCCAAGGGCTTGTGATGATCACCGCAAGAGACTTATGGAGAAACGGGCTCCACACAAACAGCGATAACTTTTATAATTATTAATTTTTTTTGAAATTTTGCTAAAGTCAAGTCGACACATGATGTATGGTATTAATGCTATGTTTTTTATTTTTGTAAGATTAAGCAAGCAAAAAAAATTATTGAAATCATCATTTTTCGGGCCTCTGAATACCCCTAACCTCTTCACTTGAGGCGCAGAGCAAGAGGAGAACAATGTTTGAAAAGTGTAACTGAATGACCATCAGCATCCGTTTATTTGGGGAGTTTTAGGCCTAAAATACTCTGCTGAACATCTTCCAATGTTCACCCAAAGTTAAGAGACGCGGTAGCGTCTCAAGGACAAACCCAGTTTAAGGGGACAGATACCTCTAAAATTTCGTAAAAAAATCTTTTTTATAATCCTTTAAGAATATGTCAAAAAAATTTTAGAACTTATATTTAAGTATTTCTTATATTATAGATCGCCAACCGTGACGACTTTATTCATTGCGTTCGAGCGCTGGGAGAGGTTGAGCTTTCATGTATTAAAACTTTAGACGCGTTTTTCTCAAAACTATATTTTTCGAATTGGCGTACACGATAACTCGAAAAAGTTATTGACTGATCTCCCTGAAATTTTGCACACATTTTTTTTATGATATTAATTTCTATGTGTGTCAAGTTTTGGAAAATTTTTCGAAATAATAATTTAATATAATAATTAATTTTTGTAAGCATTTTATTCCTAGATTTTTTTCCATTTTTTTTTTAATTCTTATAGAAATTTTGACATTAATAAAAAAAAAATTTCTGGATTTTTGTATTCAGGTCACTGACACGTCGATGCTACAACACCCGCCGATTGAGGAGCCCCGCTGCGACCTTCCTGCAAGAATTGAGAGTACGTCCGCCATTTCAAATTATTAAAATAAAAAAAAAAGTTTTTATATTATTTTAATGTATAAATAAACTGTATACCAATTAAAAAAAAAAAAAAAAACTGACTTCTTCATTTTAAATAATTTTAATGAAAATCAGGGAAAATATGGCCGTTTACAGGTATCTGCGCCCTTAAAACCAGGTTCGTCACTTACCAAATTTGCTTCACATAGACTTTGCCTTCGTTTGAAAAACTCTTAAGTTAAATCGTACCTGATTTAACAAGCACTGAATGTCTTTATAGCCTTTGTTAGTTTCCTATTTAAGGCTGTATACGATACCATTCGACTTGTACCAGCAAAAAGTTCATCGGTTCTCATTAAATTGCCCATCTAAGAAACTCTTATCTTATTCCCGCTCTTTCAGCCTGGCGTCGCGTGTTGTAGCCACATTAGCTGGGGTAATAATAGCCTCATTAGTGGACATGATTGATTTCAGTCATGTAATGTCGTTAATGAAAATCACAAGACTACGGCAACAATGTTTGGCAACATATGCAACAACACTTTCTGGAAACACTAGAACACACATACACACACACACATATGAAACGCATAAAATTGTGATAGTGGTGAACGTTTATAAATGAAGCAGCCATTAAACATTGTTGTTAATTATTATGAATGCAAAAAAGAAGCTTAATATTGTATAAAAAACTGCAATAACAACAAAATACGAAAAAGAAAACAACAATTATAACAACTACTATGAACTACTACACACAAGTCAAGCTCCACTTTTGTGCTAAGCCGCTAGTTCAGCGTCAAGTTGCACTCTTCTCCGATGTTGTATGGGTGTATGTGTGTATGTGTATGTGTATGAATGCCTGTGACTGTCTGTTTTCGTTATTTTTATAATAAACTGAAAATCTGCATAACATGGCAAAAAGATTTGAAAAATTAACAACACAACAATTACCGTGTGCATAGGCAACTCATCAGCGGCTGCAACAAAATCGACAACAACAACAAAACAGAACGAGCCGGCCCATCAGCCGGGCAAGTAGTTTAAGTATAGCATATCAGCGACGCCATCAAACAGCTGTAAGAGCAAGAGCAGCAGCAGTGGTGGCGGTGGCGGCGAATCAGAGGGAGTCAACAACAGCAGCGGGCAACAACTGCTTTGGCGGTGCAATAACTTTGGCCGCCGCAGCAACATCAAAAACATCAGCAACATCGGTCGGTACACATGTTATGGCAGTGCAATTAATAATCGCAAATACGGGCGAGGCAGCAGCACTCTTTGGCGCTGGCAGCCGCCGCCAAGAGGAGGCAAAAACAAAAAAAATTAAATAAAATAGAAAATAAAATAAAAGATAAAAAATAAAACATAAGTAGCAGCAAGCGCTAACAGCGCGTAATAGCAGCTAGAGCAGAAAAACTGAAAAAAACAACAACAAAAGCAAAAACCAAAGCAGACGCAGAAGCTGAGATAAACAAAGGCAACCACCAGAAAAAAAACAGAGGCACTCAACTACAATGCAACTAAATATCGCAGGTGGCAATTGGTGTGCTGCCTATACGCATATATTCACATGTGGCAAGTATGTATGTAGGCATGCATGTACATATGTATGCGTGTAAGCAGGCGCATGCTCGTGCATGCAACAAGTGCTGCGTTGGCACACTGCGTCTATTACATTGCGTAAAAGAAATTTATTACACGTAAGAAGAGTATTTGTGCATAATCACAACTACAACAACAACAACAAACAGCTAAATATGTATGTATGCATGTATGTGTGCGTGCGCTTGTTTGTTGCTGCATTATCAACTTTTGATTTAATGTTGCAATAAAGTTCTTGAAAGCTATTGACCAGAGGAGGAGTGGCGTTCTAATAACTGCATTACTCGTATCGTAGCAAAATCTTTCCGCTAAATTTGCCAAGCAGTAATCGCTTGGAAATTATCACCGCAATCGCCGCTCTCTTTTAGTTGAAATCGTTCACAATCGAGTTGCACAAGTAGTGAGGCAGGGATTTCAGAATTTGTTGCACCTTCCGCAAGAAGCAAGGCGGCGCAGTGTACGCGACTGTTGGTTGTGTTGATTAAAGGACCTGAGAAAGTTATGGATCTTAGTAGAGAAAGAACGGGTAGCGTTTGAGTGCAGCTGAAATCACAGGCACAAGCAGGTAGTTCAAAAAGCGATGCACAGCTTAAGATACTAATAAAAACAGTTACTATGACTTCTTATACGGGGAAGCTTTAGGCGGTGTTAAAATAAGCTAAATTAGTCACATGACTCCAACTTGGTTTAGCGAAGTATTGCCATTTCCTAAGTGTATGGAACAGCAGAGCCCGAGACAAACTGATCATTTCAGGGGCTGACGTCTGCTTGTGAAATTCTGTCTATCGCCGTCAGAAGAATTCCGTGCACGATCCTTTGATCTCGAAGAAAACTAAAGGGTGGTTAAATTTCACGGGCCGATGTTTAATGTGAACCACACCTAAACGTCAACGACACCGTTGGACTTCTTTCTTTGGGGTTATTTGAAAGATAAGCCAGCAACAATTCAAGAGCTAAAGGAGGATATAATTCGGCACATTAACGGCATAGAATCTCAATTATACCTCAGCGTCATGGAAAATTTGGACCATCGGATGGAGGTGTACCGCCAAGGCCGTGGCGGCCATTTGGCCGATATTTTGTTCCATACGTAATTGAGCTATACCAATATTATCATAACAAAGAGAAATGATAAGAATTTCTTAAAAACATTGTATTTTATTCAAAATCAACACAGGCCCTTGAAACTTAACCACCCTTTAGATAAGGAACTATTTGCATTTGGTGGTTTTTGGAGGTGTGTCACCGAGGCCACGGCGCCAATTAGGCCGATATTTTGTTCCACACCTTATTGAGCCGTACCAATATTATCATAATAAAAAGAAATTATAATAACTTCCCAAATAAATTGTATTTTATTCAAAATCAACACCGGCCATTGAAACTTAACCACCCCTTATAATATTACGAAGGTTGTTATTTATATTTCTGGCCTAACAATGCCACCATGAACATTAGTGGTTCTAAACGGTTTTATTGTCTTTCAAAATATAATCCATTTTAAACAATAAACTTTTGAATTCGTATCAAGACGTTTTCGAAGCACTTTTTTTAGTTATGTTTTCAGGGCGTTTTTTAGGTTGTGTGGGTTGCATCGCGAGCCTACATTTTTTACCACATTTTATACCACAAATTGTATTGATGCTCGTCATACTAATGCCCAAGGATGCCGCAATCTGGCGATATGCGACGTGACAGATCGTCGTGCTCATCGTGATCAATCAGCTCTGATTTTGGATAACCATCTAAGAATTCGCCGGTGGGTGAACACCGACCACAATTAAATTTATTCACGTCCAAAATTGTAAAAAATAATCTCCCGAAAATGTACGCAGCTCAATTTTATTTGCCGAGCTGAGTTTTTAAAACAACTGTAAACAACACTAATTTGGTTAACTCATCAAAAAGTTCTGAGTTCTGCGCTTGCGGTAAAATACGAGCATGTCAAATTTTCTAATGGAAACAGGAAGCGCTCCAGTTCAGAAATATTTATAGCAACCCTCATACTTGCCGGAGGGTTGTTTGCTATTGTTTAAATTACATGGGCTTACAAATAATTAATAAGTTTTTTTTATTATGAATGTGACCATCCGATTTTTATGCATGTGACCATCCGATATTTATGGTCGCTTAGACCAAAAGTTCACAAAAAATTTTTTTTTTTCTTGCCTATGGAAAAAGGAAAATAAATAAATTAAAATGAATAAATAGTCCAAAACCGCTATTTAGCGTTTTGTCAAAAACTACATAACAGAAAAAAATGCAGATTTTCGGACTCCACGATCGATTTCACATAGGAATTTGATGGTCTGGTCCTTGGGCCTTTTTGGCTGTAAACTAGTGTAATTCACCGGAACCAATAGAGAAGAAAGGAGATGCACTACAATTCTTGCAAATTGAATTTTTTTGTCATAATCCGACTCGGACTTTTCGTCTTAGTCTTAGTGGTACTAAAGAATGTATCGAATTTCCTCCACTTGGTCCTTTTATTTGGAACGCCCTAACATACAGGTGACTCATATCCAAACACAAATATCTCAAAGTAGATTTTTTGATGCGCGTATGGCATTCAGAAATGTTTACTTCATATAAATTTTAAAATATTTTTTCGAGGGTTCCGATACTATCGAGCTCTATAGCAAGTCTCGCTAGGACTTTACAAAATGTGCTACCAGTCAAAAAATAAATATGGTATGGAGAGACGACAAAGATCTGTTCAAGAAACCGTTGTATAAAGTTGTCTTTGCAAAAAGTTCTCGAACAGATTTAAGAAGAAATATTGGAAAAAGAGCTAAGATTTATTTCTCAATAGCCAAGAAATATCAGCTCTTAAAAAGTGTTTTCTCGAACTCCAGACAACCGTTACCTTGCTCAGAGTAGATTTCTCTAGTCTTATCCTTACATATCTTTAAACATTTCTGCAGTCCTATCCTTATATATCTTTATAACCTTCCTGGAGAAACCAATCAGCCCCAATAGCGAGATTATGCACAAAGTATCAAGATCGCACGGTTTCTCAGACACATGCAGCACCTTTTTCGAAGTGCGGGTAATCGCACAGAAAGTATTAAATAAACTCTACCGCTTCCTCATCTCTACCAATTCTATATACAAGGGGCTTACACCCTTTTCGGGTTTTGGCCGAGCTCCTCCTCCTATTTGTGGCGTGTTTCTTGATGTTGTTCCACAAACGGACCTACAGTTTTAAGCCGACACCGAACGCTAGACATTTTTTTATGAGAAGATTTTTCATAGCAGAAATGCACTCGCAGGTTTGCCATTGCCTGCCGAGGGGCCAAGCATCTCCTTTTTGTCAACGACCACATCTACCTATCAACCTTATTTTGTATACTAGAATGTATGAGTGGCAATCTCGCACCTACATTTTAGCAGAGATTTATGTTTTATAGCTTAGAACGTATGCAATTGCATGCTGCCCGGGGAGGTGCTAATTAATTTTGTATATAAAGTACATTAGTGCACCACATGGGGCAAAGAACGCAGCCGAAAAATGCGAATGTGTGGCACCACCTCACTCGTGCGGTGTCAATGCAGCTTGCAGCAATTCGAATAAAGCGTCAAATGGTGGCAATTTTATAGCCATTCAAATTGAAATCGAGGAGGCTTATAGAAAAAAGACTTAAAAAACAAAACTCCAAAAAAAGAAAAAAATACAAAAATTGGGCGCTTGAAAAGGAAGCAGCTGTCTAATGCGGAGGTAGAGGCAGTAAAAAATAGAGTTATAAAAAGAAAAAAAAACACAAGACAGGCAACATATAAAGATAATTGCAATAATCACAAGTAAATGAGAGCGCCGTTAAATTGACGGTGAAAGGTGGCAAAAGCGTTTTACAGTTACATAGCGGCTACAAGAACAATACAACTGCAACAATTAGCAGCAATGACGCATGCACAGTCTCATTTGGCAGTCATGACTTTTTGCCAATCACTTCCGGTGTGTGGCAGCAAGGTAAGGTGTTGACGCAAGCAAACGCGACTGCGTAGCTGTCATTGTCTATTAATTAGTGCGACGGCGCACACTGGGGATTTTTGTACTGAGATGCGGAAAAAAGTATACATACCAAAAAATATTTACATTTTTACTACTAACGAAGTTGTATATATTTGTGCATGAAAAGAACATGTTTAAAAACATTATTTTTTAAAACTATTTTTTAAAAAAATTTTTAAAAAAATTTTAAAAAATAATGTTTTTTAAAATTCATAAATTTTATTTTTAAAAATATATGGAAAGAACATGATTTAAAACAATGTTTAAAAACTGTTTTAAAAAAATGTTGAAAATCAATGTTTTTTCCATATAGAAATATATACTACTGCGTTATTTGTAAAAATATGAAAATTTTTATATGGACTGCCGACAAGTGAATAAATAATGAACAAATATTTATTTTTAATGATGTCATACATACACAAATTATACACATTACATATTCATATAAAACATATTTTTTTGCAAATTTTATTCTTGTAAAAGCGCAATTACTTCCTTGCTTAAATCACTGTGCTTTTTCTTATTGAAAGAAGATGTCAAATGTGATATAAACGGGTCTGATGTCACCATCATTCGGTGCATGATGTCTTGATTCGTGGCAATTCTGCTGCATTTTCTGGAGTGTCTGAGTCTATACTTTTTGTAGTCTTTGTTTCGACATTCCTGAGCCTCTTCAGACAATATACCCACAGGGAAAATACAATTTTCCATTATATCCTTACCGAGTATGAGGATTTTATGGAGAGTAGTTGGCATATTGTACCATTCATACAAAGTAACAAACTTTTTTGCTGTCTCCATACAAAAATCTCCAAATTTTGTTGGGTTCACTGGCTCACGTATGGTTATGGCTTCAAGAATAACAGCAAATCTTTTAATTAAATATTCGTCCAAACGTGTTATTTCAGAAACTAAGGTTGGATTAGCAAAGAATCTTCGTGACGTGTTTCCGGAATTTGTTGTGCCGGATCCTTGCTTGACAGTATCAACCTGTATCCCAATTTTATCTTTTAGCTCTCGTTTTATCAATTGTTTTCTGGCTTTTTTTATTGGGCGAGTATGGGAGTCGACTCGTCCTCGTTTAAATTCCATATTATAGGCTACATGCAGAAGACACTCCATCAGCTTGATACGAGCATCCATCTTTTGTACATACTTTATCCCAAAGTATGCTTGGTAGGTTGTTTTCACAAACTCTGTGATCTGTTTTCTTTGCTTTTGCGAACAAAATTTGCCACATATATAACAAAAACTGTTGCAATCGTTAACACAAGGTTTTCGTGACGAACTCATATTTTCGAGACAACAATTTCTTTAAAACTGAAAAATTACACTAACTGATAACTTCTGAGTCTAGCAGCAGAAAGTGTTTTACCTAAATATGCAAACAGATAACGAAACCGTAGTTAGGTTTAATCAAATTAGTGCAACTGTAGGAGGGCACTTTAAATTTGTTTAGTAATTTTTAATTTTGCGTTTATCTCAAGAACCAGAGTCAATTCAAAAAATGTAATTTCATACTCAATATATATAATGATGCTAATAGTGCTAATGAAAACCATTAACAAAATTATTGCCGCAGATTTTTTTTTTTTTTTTGTTGCCCTGTGTTATCATTGCCAAAAAAAGGCAGTGGCGCCTGGTGGCACCTGCAATTGATTAAAACTGAAAGAGACGCTATTAAGGAACACGTTGATACTAGTTTCTGACCGTAGGTAAATGTAGCTCAACTTGCAGATCCAAGAATATGAAGGAATATGATTTTTTTTTTGTTTTTGTAAAATTAATTATAAATAGATAATCAAATGCTTCACAGCCTTTGTTCTTCCGGCTAAAATATATAAAAATATCGTACCCTAAATGAAAAATAAAAAATTCGAAGTCGGCTCAAGCAAAAGGAAAAAAACCACCTTGGGCTTTGAAGTTTTTTCTTAGTCAGTTCAATACCAAAAAAAATTATACTTTTGACATATATATAAAAACAAAACTGTAAGTCGGAGTTTAGTAATTCTTTTTGATTTTATTGTTGGTTCTATTCTGGAAATACCATTAAACATTGCGTAGGTGGTATGTTGGAAATTTGACTTTTTTCCGCAAAATCCCCAGTGTGCGGCGTAGAGATTTATAGCAAGCGAAGGAAATGTGATTTGGGTAATTTGACTTACTTTTTTTGGTTACTTTGTTTCTCGATTTTGGTTGCCGTTATTGATGGCTGCTGAGTGGCAATGAACAAAAATAATTTTTGGTTCTGGTGAGAGGATTTTCGATAGATATTGTTGCATTGCATTCCATATGAGTTTTTACCGCCAAAGTATTATATTTTATGATGTAGGAACATAAGACGGTGGTTAGCTGCAACTAAGCAGTTTTCAGACCGGATATATATATATATATATATAATTGGCGCGTACCCCCTTCTTGGGTGTTTGGCCGAGCTCCTTCTCCTATTTGTGGTGTGTTGTTCCACAAATGCAGGAACCTACAGTTTCAAGCCGACTCCGAACGGCAGATATTTTCATGAGGAGCTTTTCCATGGCAGAAATACACTCGGAGGTTTAGAAAAATGTTTTTATTAATTTTGGTTTCACCGAGATTCGAACCAACGTTCTCTCTGTGAATTCCGAATGGTAATCACGCACCAACCCATTCGGCTACGGCGGCCGCCTAGATTTATATTTTATTCCAAATCTTACCCGTAACCTGATGCCGATTGATCAACACCTGATAAAAGTGACAACGTAAGGGAGACTGAGTAGAGATCGAGGCGCGCAAAATATTAGCGGTTACGACCTAAGCAGAACTTTAAGGCGTACAATTCTTTCAAGAATAATTTACTACAAGATTTGGCCATACGACGCAAAATTGTGAAAGTAATTGTGGCTGCTCTCCAATGCACCTTCTCCTGTAGAAAGTAGAGACATCTAGGCCAACTGCAGCCAGAAGAAAGGCACATACGCTCAATTCAACCCAGCTCCATTCTGAGTTTAATAAGGGAGCTAGGTCTGGATGAGTTAATGTGATGAGTGCCCGCACATTTCAATGCGTTTACTTACGCACTTCCAAGCAGTTCAGTTGTTCAGATGGCAACGCAGTAATATGGGCAGAGACTGCATTGATTTTTCCTTACCCGACCAATGCAATCTAAATTTGTGCCGACCTCCACTGTAAATAAACAGCTGTTATCTCATTTATTACGTCAGCTAAACAGCCGACACCTTCAAGTTCGCTGAGACGCAATAAGCGGTTTGATGTGGGCCACATCTTTGCACTCGGTACATCGTGATTTCGTTCCACAGTGAAGGGGAGAAGACGCAAAGTAACTGAAGAGAATTACATAGCTATCCATACTGACGATGCCAAAATGGACAGTGCGTTGAGCAGAGCTGCGCACCAAAGTGCTGTGTAGCTCTCTGTTATTATCATTATTTAGCTAAGTTTAAGAGGGTCTGCAGAGTATACGAAAGCAACTCAGAGGTAGTCCTGAGAAACGGGTATCTTTTCAGGTATAGAACCAACACTCTTGCCCCTGGTATCACCAGCCGCAAAGCTAAGAATAATCGGAGATTGCAAGTCAATGCTGAGCTCGGTGATAAAATCTATACGTACATATATGTCTCTAATATAACCCGTAGCGATACCGCTTCCGGATTGGCAAGTGGCGAAGCCTTTTCCAACGAATTAGCTCGACTCATCTATTTGGCTATACACTTTTCGCAAGAACACAGAGGGGAATGCATAGGAAAACCTCACGGAACTAGAATCAGGATCGCAGACTATTTTTACAGATGACTCTGGAATGAAAATCAGAGTAAGTAGTGGAATAAAATCTACTGAGCTTTCACTAAATCTAATCCCAGCCTTATCTAACGAGGAAAGAGACTTGATTATCTGAAGTAAACCCTGTCTGTAAAGCTGGCCGCCGTAGCTGAAAGAGTTTGTGCGTGACTTTCGTTTGTTGTGACCCGGATTCACAACCCACCGTGTTCATGAAATATTAAACTATAGAATACGTTCCTTTTCAAATTGAGTTCACCCCTCCGAATGTATTCTGCCACTAAAAATAAATAAAAAAAAATAAATAATTGGCGCGTACACTTCTGTTAGGTGTTTGGCCGAGCTCCTCCTCCTATTTGTGGTGTGCGTGTTGATGTTGTTCCACAAATGGAGGGACCTACAGTTTCAAGCCGACTCCGAACGGCAAATATTTTTATGAGGAGCATTTTCATGGCAGAAATACACTCGGAGGTTTGCCATTGCCTGCCGAGGGGCGACCGCTATTAGAAAAATGTTTTTCTTAATTTTGCTTTCACCGAGATTCGAACCCACGACCTCTCTGTGAATTCCGAATGGTGATCACGCACCTACCCATTCGGCTACGGCGGCCACTATACATCACTATTAGTAGAGTATCTCGGCCAAACACTCAATAATTAAATATAGCTTTATTTTAAAACTAGGCGTGCTCGATATTGACTATACAGCTATACTCTTGTGGAGGTTTTTTCGAATTTTATATAGAATCCAAAGCTTCTAGGAATGATTTCGGAAATAATTGACACAAATTGTCCCACCCTAATGTACATTCTTACACTCCGTAAAGCTCTTATCATGCTCGTAGGCGATGGAACAATAAGCTGTATGAGCTTTACGACAACAGCGAATAAAGATCCAGCAGCTACGTTGACTGTGTCATGTCGTCCGAATGGATACGAACGCTCCGGCTCTGAAAGTATTCGATACGGTATCAGCTGATGGTAGCAGAGGAGGGCCCGCTCTTGGAAGAGGAAGGCCTCCAAGGGTTCTTGGTTTCATTTGGTGTGCCCATCTCACGCTGGTTAGCATGAGAAAGAGACGACCAAAATCGCGTAAACGGTTATCGCGCCAAATAAGAGTTAATTTTATCTGGCAAGGCATATCTGAACTAAATTGGATATATAAAAATCGAAGTTTCTTAGAGACTTGTTTGAGTTCATAATTCCCGATCCGGAGAAGAAGTAATTGCGATATTTCTTTTGAAAAGTGTTTTTACGGATTCCACTAAGTATTCGAATTATCAAAAAAAATGTTGGTCAAGGTAAACTAAGGACTAGAACTAGAAATAAGGAAAATTCTCAGCAGGGGAGATTTTTATACCCGGTATTATTTGGCGGCCAAATATAACTGAAAATACTAATAAAATAAATATTTTGTTTAACCTTTGAGTTACTGCCAGTTAAAAAAGTAAATTGGGAAAAATCATCAGCTACTAAAATTAAGCTGCGCACCTCACCAAACAAAGAAAAATATCACAAATCATTATGAAAAAGATGCCATATCTTTACAGTGACTCCGGCCCAAGTAAAATAGAGAGTCACTTTGAGATGATCAGCGCTAAGGCCAGACGATTGCGACGACGTCCTGAGACATTGTTGAAGAAGTCAAAAAGCTTGCTCTGGAGATGAGCATTTGAAGCAGCAGGAAGGCACAGAAGTGTGGGTTCAGCATCTATGGCCATTTTAGACATCTTCTGTGATTCACGCGGCTTGTCTACGCTCAGCGTAGTGTGATTTTTAAGCGTTATTTTGTAGCCGTGCTATATAATCGACACTCTCGATGAGTGGTTAGTGATGGGACCTGCGTTGGTCTTCACTGGGATACACTAGCAGTTGACGCCTTTTAAGTGAGTAACGTCAACTAAATATTGGTCCAATTTATTCCGACTGCACTGTGGTTGCACTCACACTGCGATAAGAATCAAGAACAGTTAAACAGTTTAATGCAACTTCACGTACGCTGCATTTGCTTCATTTGGCGGCGCATAAACGACAATTTTTATGTTTTGATAGTTTCTATTTTACAAGCATTTTTACAAAACATTTCTTATTGTTCGTTTTTATTTATTTTTGCCATTGTTCCCCTTTCAAAAAGTGCCCAACCTGCCTTCAATTAATCACGCCGCCGCCACTGCCGCCGCTGTCGCTGCTGCTGCTGTTGCTGCCTAATGTCGCATTTAAATGCTGCGCAGGCATGCCACCAACCACAATCAGGTGATTGCAACAACAACAATGACTACAACGGCAACGGCAATGTTGCAATGCCGTACGTTGTGAATATCATTGGGTGTTGTTGTAGCAATAACACGAAACTATGCAAAAACAAAAGCACTCCCGAGTGTAAGTGTTTATGTATGCATGCTGGCAATTGTAATTTGTGTGTGTGTGTGTGTGTGTGTGTGTGAATGGCGAAAAATAATTATGAGCTAAATTAGACGGCTGCTGTTGTTGCTATTTTTTTGTTGTTGCTTTTTTTTGTCGCTAACATTGCCGTTGATTGATGCAGATTATTGACAGCCAAAGCGACAAGCAAAACGAATCAAAACCAAAATAAAAAAACAACACAAACAAAATAAAGCAACAATGCCACAGAATAATAACAATAAAATAGCGGCGAGTAACCGCAACAATGAGTTTGGAATCTGGCCATTCTTTTTCGGTTTTAATTTTTATTTCAATTTACAATTTGTAATTTGCTACTTTACCACTACACATGCATTTGCTACATGCACCGCCACTTGTTGTGGCACTTAGAATGCCACGCATGCGAGCCAACCAAATGCGCTGCCACACAAAGTCCCTGAACCAATTTGAAGGTAATTTTCGTAAAATTTATTTGCAATTCGACAATTTGGAAATTACATCAAGAAACAACAACAACACGAAGCGAATAAAAACACACACACACACACTGAACAAAATAGAAACACAAAACAAAAACATAAAAAAACACCAACGTCATCGTTATTGAATTTTTTAATTTGTGTTGCAAGTTCTGCTTAGGAAAGTGTGTGCGATGCGCACAAACAAAAAAAAAACACAAATATATAAACAAACTTAAGAATACAAATAAAAATTACAAAAAAGCTGCAACCAAAATAAACAAAATTGCCACAAAAATGCCGCTTCGTGCGTGTTGTCTTGCAGATGTTGCAAGTTCTCGGCGATTGTGCAACAGCATTGCACATACACTTAATTGGCCACAATTGCTGCTGATGCGGTGTTGTTTCGCGGTGTCGTCTGCACTTCAAATTAATAGCGTTAATGAGTATAGCTTACAAAATATCTGTAGGTGTGTGTGTGTGTGTATGTCTGTATGTACACACTGCAGATGTAGACGCGCGATTGCTGAAATCGAAAACCTTTTTCTTGGAAAATGTATGTACAACCGACTGCAGTGGAGCCTTAACGAGTAGTGATCATTCGACACGCGGCCTTGGTTTCGACACTTTTACTTGTTTCTGGTATCGGAGCAAAGTATCGAGTATCGAAAAAAATATCAGTAAAAGGTAAAGGCGCATATTCAAGTAGCGAGCAAAAAATTTACATTATGAAAATCAGGCAACCGTTTTAAATTTTTTTTTAATGCACGGAAATCAATTTTCATGGTTCCAGTAGGAAACGCCAAATCAGCAAAATGCCGGTGGAAGCACAAGGGCTTAGCTTTTAGAATTAAGATAATTTGTAAGATCAGTTGTAAAAGATTCAGCCACGAATACAAATCGGCCTCGTCCGGACGCACTTTTTTTATTAATCCTGATAGATGGATTTTTTTAACTTATGAATCGTTGGTCAAGTACAAAGGTCTCACAAGGCCCCACTCACGCACTAAATATATTTTTTTTGTTTTCCTTGCTCACTCCTCTCGGAAGCATAGGGCTTCGACAAGACTTGTCATGTTAATCTTTTTTGCTTTCTGACAGGGTAGGTGGTGATTAGCCTGCCACTACCAGTCCTAAATAGTGGAACTGCCCACCTGCCGTTGCTTAGGAACAACGCCTTCTTACTGCTTGGAACGCCATCTGTGTGTCACTTTTTTCTGGCAGAAGGATCGCACAGATGGTTGAGGTCTTCGCTAAATTTAGTGTAACTGCGCTATTACCGCGGTTGACCGCTTCCTCTCCCTGACGCCACTGATGCAATGTGTAACTGTGTGTTTTTCTCTGTTTTTTTGCTTGTTTTAGCAGCCGCAATGCAAATAATGCGCTGACTATTGTGCGGGAGTAAGGATGTGATGGATAAGGTTTTGTGTTTGAGGAATTAGATTTTTTTTGCTTTAATAAAAATATACAGCACGCAAAAAAATTGTAGCATCTCAAGTTTTAACAAGTTTCGAGTATTTTTTTATTTACTTTTTCATTTAAGGAAGTTTTAAAAAAGAAATTTAGATAGAATAAATCTACGGCAAAAGCTATGTTATTTCAAGTTTTAGTCTCTCAAGTTGTAAGAGAACTAAAAAATTCGACAAGTTTTCATCAAAATTTTAAACACTTTAATTAGAGTTTCTAAAAAAATTGGGGTACGTAGTTTTAAAGGTTATAGGACTTTAGGGTATACGACTTAATAAAATGCCAGTTTGATGTGTCTTTGAGTGCGCGTTGATTGTGGATCGCGGATCTCCACGACAATTCTTTGTTGTACGGAAAAAATGCGGGAAAGAAAAAAATCATAAAAAATCAAGGCGATTTTTCAGAAACTTCAAACGCTAAACAAATGTAATAAGATTTATAATTGCATACCAACATTTTTTTTAATTTGTGGATTTTTTATGGAATAAAAAAATAAATGAAATGAAGTGAAGTTTAATACTTGGATTAATATAATTTTGGAGACAAATAATTTTATAAAAAAAAATTAGTAAATTTAATATAATTTTTTTGTTTTGAAATAGCAAATTTAATATAAAATTTTTTTAACTAGTAAATTTAATATATTTTTTTTAGAGAAAGATCTGTAATTTTATAAAAAAATATTAAATTTAATATATATTTTTTTTAGGCAAAGATTTATACTTTTTTTTTTAATTAGTAAATTTAATATAAATCGGCCGCCGTAGCCGAATGGGTTGGTGCGTGATTACCATTCGGAATTCACAGAGAGGTCGTTGGGTCGAATCTCGGTGAAAGCAAAATTAATAAAAACATTTTTCTAATAGCGGTCGCCCCTCGGCAGGCAATGGCAAACCTCCGAGTGTATTTCTGCCATGAAAAAGCTCCTCATAAAAATATCTGCCATTCGGAGTCGGCTTGAAACTGTAGGTCCCTCCATTTGTGGAACAACATCAAGACGCACACCACAAATAGGAGGAGGAGCTCGGCCAAACACCTAACAGAAGTGTACGCGCCAATTATTTATATTTATTTATTTTAATATAACTCTTTTTGGACAAGGATTTATAATTTTATAAAAAAATTAGTAATTTAATTTTAGTAAATTTATCATTGTTTTTTAGACAAAGATTTCATAGGCAAATATGCAATAAATTTTTTTAAATTAGTAAATTTAATATAATTTTTGTTTAGATAAAGAGCTATAATTTTATAAAAAAATTAGCAAATTTACAATAACATAATTTTTCTTTTAAATTAGTAAATTTAATATATTTCTTAATAAAAAGATTTATAATTTTATAAAAAAAGTTAGTAAATTTGATATATTTTTTGAAATAAAATGGAGTGAAGTAGAATGAAGTTTAATATTTGGATTAATATAATTTTTTTAGACAAGTAATTTTATAAAAAAAAATTAGCAAATTTAATAAAATCTGTTTAAGATAAATAATTTTATAAAAAAAATTAATTTAATATATTTTTTTTATTTACTAAATTTAATATCGTTTTTTTTTTTTAATTATTAAATTTAATATAATTTTTGTTTATCTAAAGAGCATTAATTTTATAAAAAAATCAGTAAATTTAATATCGTTGTTTTTTAGACAAAGATTTAAAATTTTATAAAAAAATTTGCAAATTTGCAATAACATAATTTTCCTTTTAATTTAGGAAATTTAATATAAATTTTGTAGACAAAGGGCAAATAGTTAAAACAAACAGTTTTTTCACGGGCTGTAGTTGCACTCTCCACTAGTCCATGCCATCCAAGTGGATGCAATACTCGAGATATTGAAATATGAAAGCAGCCACTGATGAAAGGAAGTGAATTCAAATCATTGGCAAATTAGTATAGGCAGAAATTGCGATATTATGCCGCTCTTTTAAAGTCAGTCAAAAACGCTAACCGGTTGGCATCGATTTAAGAAAGTGTGGGAACCACACAAACGTTAAATTTTTGTCTATTTTTTCTAATTTTTATAATTATAATTTTTTAATATTTTTTTTTTTTGTTTTTGTATAGTTTTATTTTTAATGCAGCAACCATAATATTTGCTCATGCACTACAAAAAAAATGAGAACAGGCACTCAATGTGCAAAATGTTTGGCTCCGAACGATTATGCAACTGACAGGATTTCAATCAAATGTCAGGTAGATACACAGATATGTCATTCAAAAAATCAAAATGAGTAGCAATGACAAGCCTGTGCACACACACCCAAAAAGCTTAGTAAACAAAGTGTAAAAAATACTCGAAACAAAAAAGAAAAAACAACCACAACAATCGTAATCGGCAAATAAGTACAAAAATTACAACTTAATTACCACATGCCAAGCAAAATTCTACGAAAATATACCTACGAATACATTTAACTGAGTGTAAATGAGCACAAATGCATGCGCATACATCGAGCAAAAATAAAAACAATTGTGGTAAAGTAATCGAAAATAGGCGAATTTATGCAACGAGTCATAGAATTAATGTCGAATCACAGAGATTTCATAAAATACCACAACAGAAATGCCGCAAAAAAACACCAGAGGCCAAAAAAAAATGCAATTGCCGCAGAAAATAGAAAAAAGTTGCTTACTTGCTGAGCGGCAGGCGATAATACGAGTAGAATTTGCAAATTGTGCTATGACATGGCAAGCGGCGGCAGCAAATCACACTGCGCTCTGCCAACTACGCTCGTTTGCATGTGTGTGTGTGCGAGCGTTAAAATCAATTAAATGTTGCCGTGAAAATTGACAACAAAGCAGCTTAAAAGATATTTATGTTGGAGTGCAGCATAGACATATGAGCCGGCAGGGCTACAAGTGGCAGCGCCATTTATTAGAGGTCACCAGGCGGCAGGCAGTCAATGCGTTGGCAAATGTGTGAAGAAATAAACGCTGGCAATTGGTTGGTATTATTCATAAAATTTTATGCCTCAGAATGACTGCAAAATTTTCGTTTAAATGCAACAAAAATAAATAAAATAAAAAAACAGAAGATTTCGGCTGGACATGGTTAGCCTTTACTCCTTGAGCACAGCAACTCATAACTGACGAGTGCCTATGAGACAGTGATTACTTGTTTTTCTTTTCTTGTTTAGCATCGCCAGTATGACTTTTAGATTTTCCTCTTCTTGTTTGTTTGCTTGAGTTCAGCTAAAATTACCACCTTCACCTCGCTGTGTCAATGGCCTAGTGCGTGATTGAGTTCATCTGATAGAAAAACAAAAAGTTTTTTTTTCCAATACACTGCTAACGGCAATTATTTTGACCATATGTAACTTAAGATGGTAATTACAGTGAATTACGCAAATTAACGGCGACGCAATGATGGCAATGGTGCATGAAAAGAATAATTCAAGCTCCTAAAAAAATGTGTAGAATTGAAAAATATGCTGAATAAAATTTGAAAAAAAAAAAATTATTTTTTATATAATTAAAATATTTTCATAAAGCATCCTATTAAAATACAAAGAATTAGGCAAAAATCATTTGTCATGAGAGCGGAGTCAGGGTGCACAAACAGAGTCAATGTTTTTTTATGAGAAATTTCTCTCTTTAGAGTTACATGCCGCTTCGAAATTTAGATGGTTGTTTATGAACAATTGAACGCTATTGAAAAAAACGATGTCTATCATTTGGTGTTTGACGCCTACACTGAGCATAGAATCCGAGCCCTACCGAATGGTTATCACGCGCTAACCCATTCGAGTATCGTGGTCTTCTTAAGGGGACCCGGTGGTGTAGAAATTTCAAAACATCGACTTTTTGTTTTTTCAATATTTCGAAAGTATAGACTGCCGTAGCCGAATGGGTTGGTACATGAATTCAGAGAGAATGTTGATTCGAATCTTGGTGATACAACAAAATGAAGAAAAAGGTTTTTCTAATAGCGTTCACCCCTCGGCAGGCAATGGCAAACCTTCGAGTGTATTTCTGCCATGAAAAACTTCTCATATAAAATATCTGCCGTTCGGAGCCGACTTGAAACTGTAGGTCCCTCCATTTGTGGAACAACATCAAGAGGCGCGCCACAAAATAGGAGAAGGAGCTTGGCCAATAACAGGTGTTATGAATTGCGCTATCGAGAGATGATTCACGATTTTTTATATCCTGAATTGGATGGTATTGGTCTGTTCAACGTTTGTTTTCAACAAGACGCCGCTACGTGCCACACAATCAACGAAACCATTGATCTTTTACGGGAAAAGCTTCCGGACTGTGTTATCTCTCGCAGAGGTGATCACAATTGGCCACCGAGATCTTGTGATTTTACACCTGGTGACTTTTTTCTTTGGGCCCACGTGAAAGAGAAGGACTACGCCAACAGCCCAGGGTCGATTCAAGACCTCAAAGATGGAATTCGTGAGGCTATCGAGGACATATGCCAGCAGCCACTTTGCAATTCAGTTATGGAAAATGCCATGAAAAGGATATTGTCCTGTAAGCGTGGACGTGGTGGTCATTTGCCTGATGTTATTTTCCACTATTAACGGCGTACCTTTCTCTTTATAATGAAATAAACATCCGATCACTTTTATTAAAAAATAGCATTTTTCTTTGAATATCAAAAAAGCACCTCGTAGTGCTAAAAAACCCTTTATATATACTATATAAAAAATAGACAACACCGTCCAGGTCCAATTTTTTTGGGAGGGCCATTTTCAGCGGCATTATTAAATTTATTAAAATAAAAATTTTTTTTTTTTCATTTTTGTATGTAAAAGAAGTTAAATAAAAGACCTAACAATTTTAAATATCGTTTTTCATTTTTGTTATTGTAAAAACAAATTCTGAAAATATCCTAAACTTTCGAGCTCTAGACCTCCGGAATCCCTTAAGTGTCTTCAGTTGCCACCAGTATATTCAAAAAAAATCATTTAGACTAGACTTAGGCACGAATTTTTTGCCTTTGGGAAGTTTTATTTGTGTTTTTGATATTACGTTTCAGCAAATTTGTTCACCAAAGTTCACCACTTTGTTAATGTTCATAAGCACTTAAACTATTTCCAAACATTTCAACATTCTGAAACTATGACAATAGCCCGCATACTTACAAATATTGGGAGAAGAAAGTTTATGGAAGTTGAATAATTTTTCACTTTGCTATCCAAGGAATTTCAACAGAAGAATTTGTTGCACTGGACTCACTAAATTTTCTTCTTTTCTTTCTTTTCTTCTTAGGCACGCTTAGAAAAGAAAGCGTTTTACTGCACTTCCTAGCTAAAATCGAAATGTTGCTTACTTGTTGCACGCGCAAATTCGCTAAGCCTCGATACAAGTCTATTAAAAATTCTCTCATGGCAGTCTTAATCCACTCACTTCAATCTATCTGCACTTGATGTCCCGCATTCTATTTTATTGGTTATGCATAATACACAGGCATTCAACCAACGATCCATCCATCCATCCAACCATCCAGCCATCCATCCATTCGTCTAACTATCCAATAGCAAACATTGCAGAAAATATATTCGCAGCGACTGCTTATGTAATAGAGCGAAGGCAGGCAGCCGGGCAGGCATTCACTTATTCCGTTCAATTTCCTTAAGGCTTTTAAGGCAACGACGTATAAAGTTAACAGCCTCATAACTTCAAAGCGTCCAACACCCCGCCCACCTGCCTACCATCACTGACTATTTACATCCACCGCTAAAACTAAGCGCTATGCGTTTTCTCATCATCATCCCAGTCGTCGAATTTCCATAGTCAGACAGACAGACAGTCATTCAGTCGGAGGCGACGCATTATTTACGCAGCAGCAGCAGCAGCGGCAGTAGGAGCAGCAGTGGCAGCAAAAGCTTTTGAAAGCACTTTATGCAGCTGTGTGGCAGTGGCAGGAAGCAGATTACCACAGCAATTTTGCATAACTGCCACTGCCAGCGCCGCGCCGGTGCCAATGTCGATGTTGTTGCCGTTGCCGTTGCCGGTTGGCCACAGCGTGTTGCAAGCTCCCTGCAGCCGGCAGCCGTCAAACGACAAAACAAAACATAAATCAATCTAAAATGCATCGATTTTGCATCAACCACCACACCGTTCACTACGTTGGTGATGAGAAGCACTTGGCGACGCGTTAAGCGAAGGAAGAGTGGCGAATGTCGTTTGCGCAGAAAAAGTGCGTCGCAGGTTGCATTGCGTGGCGTTGCAAAAAAACAAAAGCCATAAAAGACGATTGAGGCACAAAGCAAAAGTACTGAGATGACTGAAATGCCTGCTCTGGAACAACAATCGCGCATTTGTTGCGGCATGCAAATGTTGCAAGTTGGAAAATGCCTTTGCAATTTTTTTTTTTTTTTTCTTCTTCCTTTGCTATGACATGGAATAATAAAAGCAACTAATAGCATTTGTAAGAAAAATGAGTGAGTAGCGGTGAAATGATTATTGCGCTGCGTGCAGAAATCGAGTGTTCCACAAAAAAAAAAAAAAAAAAAAATTGTTGCTGGCGGCAGCGGAAGACGGTGTTTGCTGCAGTTATTTTTCGCTATTTCTTTCTTGCTGTTGCCTATTGTCTCCAAGCAGTTGTGGATTGAGCTACGCATACTCCAATTGAATTCACTGGCTGGGCTATGTTGCTGGTAGCGACTGGCGGCGACTTTGTGACACACTGTGGGCATGGTTTGATAAAGTTATTGTATAAATCGTTTCGTGTTACATTTACAGTGCAGTATTATGCTTTAGTAAGGTTCATTTCAAATTGAAGTGAAATATATTCGTCTGCAAAAATTTTCATTTTCCTAGGTAGTATCGGGAATCAATTTTGTTTGCTTGCTTGACCGGAAAGCAATAGTGGTTTTTCATTTTCTTTTTATTTCAAATTTGAAATTGAATTGAGCTGAATTTTCTTTGGTATCAAAATATGGATTTGTTTAAAAATGCTGGTCAAAACTATATTGAACATTTTTCAATAGTTTGTGGATTTAGTTGGACTTAGTTTTTGGAAAAGTTTCCAGAAATCGCGGCACTCGAAATTCTGGCCACAAATTCGCAATAGGCAAACATTTTTTGTTTTTGTTTATTGAAATGTTCTAAATTTTCAAATACATTTCATTCAATTACAATTATCAAATAATATTTTTCTGCGACAGTATTTACAGGAAGTGCATAATAATTACTGAAGGCAGGGGACAGAAATGCATAAGTATATCTGTTGGTCGCACGCTGAAATTTCTGGAACACAATCACGAGGTTTTTCCCTTAAACGACATAGAATTAATGTCGTTATCGTGTGAACTACGATCATTCGGGAAAAAAATTTTAGTGTTTTGTATTATTTTTTTCCGACCCTTAAAGTCAAAGAAAAGGGTCTTAAAATGGTTGTCCATCTTTGAACGTGCGCCATTTAGTAAAAGTTTTTCTTTAGATCATAAGTCACACGATAACGACATTCATGCTGAACAAGACCCTTTTTGTCTGATTGATTTCAGTTACTTGTGAGTCCCGGAATCCGTGTCACCAGCGACATACCTTTTTTTGCAAGACCATTTTTAAAAGGCTGACAACTTTTTGAACAAATCTCGTGAAGCAAAAAAAACTTTTGGTTTTTATCAATAGATCAAAAACTACTGAAAACAAAAATAAAAAATCTGTTTTCCTTTCCGTTTTACACGCTTTTAAAGAAGCACCCAAAAAACACCATTTCAAATCAGACGAGGGCCTTAAGTCTCGGACAGTGCGCATCAAGGTTAGCAAGTCGCCGAGTCTCAGAGTTGGTAAGTTTTTCGAGCCTTTTGGTATGAGCTGCAGCGTATTGTTTGGCAACTTCGGACATCTTGAGGTTACGATGAAGCCAGTACCTTTCACATACCGTAGTAAATAAAAGCTTGATGAAAAAATGTCCGTAAATCAATCTATTCGCGCCTTTATGCCCGGAAAATATTAAATAAGCTGATGGGATTAGGAGAAATACTTCGTTTTTAAATTTCTCATTCTATTTTATAATGTTCCCACTACAAAGATTTCGTATTTATCAAAATAACGCTGTCAAAACACCAAAGTGGCAATTCATTCCTGAAGCTCTGCGATTTACCGCATGAGGTCTACGATGAGCGGTCTCCATTGTATCTACGTTGTAGAGAACACAGAAGGCGATGCCTTCCGAAAACCGTTACTTTATTTTTAATGAATTTGACAATTTTGCGACATCAGAACAGAAAATTAACAAATCTTTGTATGCTAATAGCAAATGTATGTGCGCGCGAATTCTTCCATATTCTTTGTTTCACTTTCGTTTATTCTTTCTCTTCATTTTGATTGTTTATTTTCTGTATTAACGTCACGGAACATGTGCGCAGCCTTGTGTTCAATCATTCTTGCAGCAAATTTTACGAGACAATTTGCATGCGATCAGTGTTCGCATACCGAAACAGGGAGTCAGAGGTGGTAGTTTACACTACTACCCTGGTTTGCGTTACTTCGATTAGTATCATTTCGAGGCTCCTCCTTTTTACAATTTTCCGCTAAGTTGGATCGTTTTTATTTCGATTTGCGTCATTAATATGAAAACTTTTACCGGGCACAAAACCATAAGCAGAAAAAGGAGATTTCACATTTTCGTCCAGTTTATTTGAGGGTCTTGTCCTAATCATTACTTTAAATTTGTTTAGTTTTAGACATTTATCTTTATAAGATGAACTCCAGATATGATAGTTTAGCACATTTAGCTAGGCGAGGCAAAATTGTAAGCGTAACTTCGGCTTACACGTAATCTAGGCTTCAGCAGCAGAATTCTGGCCGCTCATTTCACACGCACTCCCACAGTCCAATCAGTCGTTGTTCAGCTGGCAACGAAGTAACCGGAGAAGGTGGGTGTGCTGATTTTTTTCATATATGTATCACTAATACAACCTCAGTTTCTTCATAAACCAATCGCTCACAACCCCGGTTGCGTCAGCAAATCAGTGAGTTCCTGCCAAATCGCTGAGAGCCGGCCACACTTCTGCCTTCGGTGTAGGAATTTCTTACTTTCAATTTGTATTTTGCTAATGCTGTCATGCCTCTCTTCTTTAATTTTGAAACGTCTATTTGCTTTGTTCATATCAGCTTTTCTTCTTTTACGAAACATGTGTGAAAAAAAACCCGACTGCTAGAATTTGATTAGCATGCATACATATGTATGTATGTAAACATATCTATTTGTATTTAATTAGTTGGTTTTTGTTTGTTATTGTTTAAGACGATGGAAATAAATTTTTATTTATGAGTCGACATAATCTCGAGAATAAGTTGCCCTACTTCACAGCGAAAAGAACAAAATACATAGAACTAAATAAAATAAATTTGTTTTATTTGTATTCATACACGAAATTTGGCATGCTTGCAAATTGCACAAACACACACCAACGCGTCGTTGGTGTAATGGTCAGCATAGTTGCCTTCCAAGCAGTTGATCCGGGTTCGATTCCCGGACGACGCACACTTTTTTTACCTTATTTTAGTTGCCTTTCTTTGCATACTTTTATTTTTATTTATTTTTAAGCATATTTTCTTTTATTAATAATAACAAATTTAATTTGTGGCGAAAAAAGTTTAATATGAATCTCGAGTGAACAAGTTCGCCGTCGCAGCAGTGGTATGCCCAGCTTGCATGGACTAAAAATAACTATAAAAATATGTAGTTATAATAATAAAAATAATAATGATAGCAAAAAAAAAATTATAATAAAAAAAAAAAAATAGTGCCAACACAACATGGCACGAAACTGCCATCGGCAAATATGACTCCGCTTCACGCGTTAAGCGGGGAGAAGAGTAATGGGGAAATAATAACAATAATTACTATATTCACAATCAAGTTTATTTAAAGTTTTCTTACACCTTTATTACAACGTTGCATTAAATTATTACTTAAATTGTGTAAATTCTTGTAACTTCTTTCATATTTATTCTCATATACACGCCGTTGCAAAATTATAACCACAACCATATAACCACAAGTTTGTTTTTATAAAAATATATATATAGTTCATACTACAACAAAATCCATACACCAAAAACCATATATGTAATATAAACTTTAAATACAATTTTCCAAAATTTCATAAAATTTTGTAAAATTTTTCAAATTTTCATCAAAACTATAAACGTTTTAACCAGAATACTAAGAATTTTTCTGAGTATGCAGTTTTATAACCCATTGAATTTTAGTTTAACAAAATGCAAGTTTCGAGTGGCTACAAAATACCGCTGATTTTTGAAAAATTTTTTCACTGAGGTGTCACAACTTTACTTCCGTACAAAGTTCATGCGCGAATAGTTTTAAGTGGAAGAACAAGCACCGCCAACGAAAAAAATGCAAAAATATGCAAGCAGTAACAATGTTTTTGGCACTAATTTCTTCATTAACAACTAATCAATTTTCTTCGGAATTGGCTAATTATAAAAGATTTATGGATATGCCAAATTTTCTTCCTCATTTTGGCTAATATTTTAATGAGCTAAGAAAAATAATAAAAAAAATGCATGTATTACAAAAACAAATATTGCAGGTGAAGCAATATTTTTGGTATTAATTCTTTTTCACTGCAACAAATATGCAAGAATTTTTTCAGTAATAATAAATTTTCTTCACTATTGATTTATTTTATCGACGTCAATCATTCTTTGATTTTCTACGTTTTTTCTTCTTTTTTTCGTGCATGAACAATAATAAATAGATATATTTTCATTTATTTAACATTTTCAATTGACGATATGCATGTGACAACTTACCTACATACATATGTACCTATGTATATATGAACATATGTATGTTTTTGCCAAAGAAATTTAATTTAATTTTAATTTATTAAAAACTAGTGTTATCAGTAAAAAGTTATAATCTGGTGCAATTTAGAACAACAGCAACTCAAGACAAAACCCAAAGAAATTTAATTCGCGCAAATGTATTAAAACGACAGAATGCTACTACTGGCCTTGCTTGCTTTCCGTCTAGATTTGTGCCATTCTTCTTACAGTCAACGCACAATCAACACACTCAACACACATTCACACACATATACCTATATATGCATGCTCATCAACCCCTAGTCAAGTGCACACTTTAGCAGTCATTTCGTAACAGCTGCGGTGTCCGAGCGGTTAAGGAGATGGACTTGAAATCCATTGGGTTATGCCCGCACAGGTTCGAATCCTGTCCGCAGCGAATAATTTTTTTATATTTTTTTCTTTTTTATTATAACATTATTTTATTTTTATTTAATGGGAAAAAAATCTAATAATAGAAAAAAGTAAGTTTGGTTAATTGTTAAATGAGAAATTATGAAAAATTGTCGTCCCGTTATTGGCAAATATTTTAATTAAATGAGTATAAAAGAAACAAGAAAAAATATGTATTATTGTATGTTATTTGTGGTATTAAAATATATTTTTTTAATAATTTTTTATATTTTATTTTTGACTTTGATAGTGAAAAAATGTGCCGCAGCAATTAATAATTTTTTTTTAAATGCATTTACTCGAATAAATTCTAATTTATAGCTGAGAGCCAAAATTTTTGAATTAAGAATTTAGTGATTTAAAAAATAGTAAACGAAACAATAAACACCAACCCAATTGCCGCAAGAGTGTCATATTTCATTTCGACTGGCGCTTTTTCATAGAAAATAGTATTTTTGATATTTAAAAAAAAGTTACATTATCGCACGCAAGACACAAAAAGCCAGTCATTGGCGTTCCTAACAAATATTCACACTTTTCCTTTGATGCCATCCATCATCACTGGATGCATCTGAGTTGAAGCAGCCACCTACTAGGCTGATTGCTTCTATTTTTTGCGAAACTGGTTTTTATTTTTAACAAAGCCTTTCGTGGATTTAATTTAATTTAACCGCTGCCCAGTATTGTTCAGTAGGGCGTAGCTCTGCATATTTTGGTGGGTTGCTCTACTTGGGAGAAAAGTGCACGCCTTTATTGCAAGCAATTCCTGTTTTGCGATACTGCGAAGTAGCAAGATCAGGCCAAAATAATATACAAAATAATATTCCTCTGTCGCTTTAAAAATGGTAAAAGATGCCTTTTCTAAGCATTCGTTTATATACACGTCCGGATTTAGCAAGCCAGTTGTAACGAAAATTTCACGTATTTCGCCACATGACTTACTATTTGAAAACTTTGAGGGCTTTAGTATTCTTAACTGCTCATTCACCTTTCCCTTGTTGTTTTCTTGCTGTTGTTGTTGTAACATCATAAATATTCTCCATAAATGTTTGGTGAATGCTGCTAGAGAGACAGTCCTTGGTTGGATATAAAACTGTGTCATTCCCGTAAATTTTATAAAAAATCAGCGAGCTCAAGTATTGCATCTCTTTCCTTCTCTTCATTTGTTTCCGGAGCTTTTTGAGGCATTGTAAAAGAAAAGACGTACTTTGCGACTAATAATTTTACCCAATCCGCATAGATTAGCCAAGTTTCGAGTACCCAACCTAGCCGTTTTTCGTGAATATTGCTTTTCAACTTCTACTGAAGATTCGCGTTTAAAATGCTTGGAAACCCCACTGTTTGAGGGTCTGGAAGACGTCCCAAAAGTGGATCTCCCAGCTCTGCTTAGATTCGCCAAAAGCGTTGACATCCTACATAATGTCTAGTTTCGGTATTCATAGAGGTCGGTCTCCATCTGGTATCGCTAATGACCGAAAGGTCTATGCGTGGCTTATTGACAACCAGGCTAACCTAACCTACCCATTACTGAAGATTTTCAAGTCGATTGTGTTTACATGGACTTTTCTAAGGCATTTGATAGAACTTCTCATACATTTCCATTACGTAAATTATCCTCGCTTGGCTTTCATTTTCCTTAAATGGTTGAAATCTTCTTCATTCGATAGACGATGTGCGGTAATGATTGCTAATGAATACCCGGAATCTTTCATTGTATCTTCAGGTGTGCCACAAGGCAGTATTTTAGCGCGTCTACTAAACTTTACGTTTCTTTCTCGTTTGACAATTTCCTTCTATATGCTCATGATTTGAAAATATTTTCTGCGATTAGTGAAACTGAGGATGCTCCTATCTTGCAATCGGAAATTAATGCGCTCATTCGCCGGTGCAGTAACTCCAGCACCTCTCTAAGTATGAAGAATTGTTTTCATGCTGCTTTTGCGAAAACTTAACATGTTGTTCAATCATCTTAAAGTAAAATGTTAACTTCAATCTGTTCTTGAATTTAAAGATCTAGTTGTGATATCGATATGGCTAGCTATGAGTAGGGAGTACCCGCTAAGATAATCCGTTTCATCACAGCCGTTTACGAGAACTCCGAATTGGCAGTACTTCACAACGTCAACATCAGCGGCCCATTCAGCACTAACGCAGGTATAAGACGTTATGAGCCAATTGTCCCTGCACAAAAGAGGCATCGTATGGAGTTTCACCAGAAATTTGTGAACTGGACTTCGCCGACGACATTTGCCTCCTCTCTCACAAACTCTCTGATATGCAAACGAAGGTGGCTATTCCCACTAGTATGCACTGTCGGACTGGAGGTCAACATCGCCAAGACGAAGGTTATGAGAGTCAACCACAATAAATCAAGATATATAATGGTTGACGGGTGCACTATCACGACAGACGGCGGAGCAGCTGAAGACGTCAGCGAATGCATACAGAATGTAAGAAAACTTCAAGTATTCATCTCACGTGTGAAGTCAGTATTGTTGTAAGGAAATGAAACACGGCCTCCGCATAATTTGTAGAATATTCTGATCGAATACCATCAGTACCGACGCGCTGCGGAGATCAACGAATAAGGAGTCCATCCTATGGTAAATCGAACGCATAAAGTGGCAATGAATCGGTCACACGATTAGAAAACCACCAGATAGTATCACGAGAACGCCACTGCGCTGAAACCCGCAAGGGAGCACGGTCTCGGCTAAAGACTACTACTAAAGAAGGTCGATTTTGCGCAAGCTAGTAGATGCCGACGTCACACGGGACAACGCAAAAACAACAGCACAGAACGGTGTAATGCTCCCATTACCCGCATACTAATAGTCTAGATAAACGATGGTATTAATTGACTTAATTAAATCGAAATTATGTCAGGAATTAAGGGATTCTTCTAACTGTAAAAACTGACTTACTTTAATGTGAAAATATCTATTTTACAAAAATCATAGAAAACATTCTTTAGCAAGTCTAGAAGTATTTTTCTTCAAACAATAAGAGGCGTGAATGTTTTCATGTACCCTCCTTAATTGACTCCTATTCGAAGTGGAATATTCTTGGAAGATAACTGTAACTGCAAACTGCTAGAAGGCATTCTATTGTTTGTCACCCCCAAGTAGTCAAATTAGATATCGGTTTCGAGGTCGTTGAGTTCTTAATATGGCGTCTCCTATTGATTTGGTGCGGAGTAACCAGAGTCAGCAGCGTCGTATAAAGAAAATGTTTGATGAAAAAAGGGATTGATCTTCATATATTTTACTTTAATTTTAACCAGCTTCCCGCGTTGAATATTCCACGGTGCATCCGTTTGATTTTTTTCCATTTTTTTTTTCGTTTTCTATTTTATTTCTCGTACTTCTATTGCGGTTATTATCATGCTTGTTGCTGTCGTTGGTATTGTTGCAATTGCTATTGTTGTTGCCGCTGCTGTAGTTGGCTATGCAAATAGCTGGCTTTTACCGTGCGGCTTGCGTAAATAATAACAATAATTGTTTGGCATTTCGCAAACGCAAAGAGCAATTGGTGGCAGAAATGCCAAAGCAAATGAGATGCATGTTGCAACTTCCCGTTGTAACAAAACGTGATAAAACCAACTTGAATGCGTATGCATGCATATGTGCGCGCGTGTGTGTGTGTGTGCGTATAATACAAGTTTGCATAGATGCTTGAATGCAAATGATGTTGTTTTTGTTTACGTGCGCGCTTGTACGTGTGTGTGTGTGTGTGGCATGTGCGTCACTTGGCATTGCGTTTGCCGCATTTCAGCGCGCACTAATTGCATGGCTGTTGACCACGACCAATTGTACGTACAATAATACGTACAACAACAACAACGAATACAACGACAACAACAACAAGTTCGAACAACAACAATAGCACAACAACAGCAGCGATGTTAGCACTCTTAAAGTATACTTGCTTGCGCGTGCCGCTGATTTGTGCAACGCAATGCCACAAACAAATCAAAGCAGCTGAACTTGCAACACAAACACACTTGCATGGGTACACGCAAAATAGCAAAAGAACTAAAAAGAAAACAACACGTGTAGCATCAACTGTTGCCGTTTGTTTTTCGTTTTTTTTTCTCTATTTTCTCGTTTGTTGTGTGGCATGCAACATACGTTATTTGCATGCGCGATTTATTTGCCATGCTAAATAAGTGGTTTGGCATTTAAAGTGGCGCTTCATTAGAATACAGCGGCGTCGACGCGCATGATCGAATGAGGCAGATGTGGCAAGTTGCATACATATGCACATATACGCACCAGCAGTGGCAACAACAACAACAGTAACTGTAGTTGAGGCTGCAAATAGCTTGATTTGCGCCAATTTGTGATAAAAAGTAGTCCGGCAACCACCTGCGTGCGTATGTACGTACGTACATGCATAGGTATGTAGGATGCATGCCACCACATTGTTGCTGCACGCCAGGAAACGCAACAAAATTACATTTTATGGTTGTTGTAAAAGAAGGTTGATTGTTGAAAAGCGGTATTTAGTACAAGTGATACGTTGAAGTGGCATGTGAAAGGCTTTTAGTGAATGTTGCAAGCAAGCAAGCAGGTGGTGGATAGATAATTTCTATGGCAACAATTTGGTGCTGCCAAACTATGTAACCAAATTTGTTGTACAATACTCGTATAATGTGTCAGTTTGAGACGAGCAGCATGCGGCAAGGTAGCGTAAGGCGTGCGAAGAGCGCTCGTTGCAACTGCGTCTTCTTCTTCTTCTTCTTTATATACTCAGCGCTTTCTCATTTTATTGTCTTTTTTTAAATTTTGTTTGCTCTCGTTTTGCTTTTGAAACTTTTTCAGTGTGCATAGTTGATTAATGCCTTGCCATATTTTACTTGCCACAACGCACAATTCGTGTGTTAACTATGTGTTTCGTGGAAGTGGTATAGTCATGGTGGCTCTGTTGCAGCCATAGAGTTATGTTGCACGCATTTTTACAAGCAATGCATGCCTTCTCGAGTTACTGTCACTTCGCCATTCCGCCGCGCTGGTCATGCGGCCAAGTGATAAATGAGGTGATGGCGCATGCGCCTGCGCTTGCCTGCAACAGCAAGTAGTTCACAACAACTACCACAATAAGGAGCCCATGAAATTAATTTGTGACTAGCTATGCCTACTCTGGAACAAATAAGCTGCCACATGGCTCCGCTCTCACATTTTCCTTTACATTTCCTGTGCAACATGCGTTTGAGCAGCATAATGTAGCGCGCTGGTGGGCTGTCGCACTCAAAATTAAAATGAGAAATTAAATTTTTGCAACAAAAACAACCAAATAATTGTGGATAAAGTAGAATTATGTAAAATTTCGCAAAAGGCTTCGGTGGTGGCACGCAAGAGGATAGTGGATGTGTGGTGCTGCTGCAAAGCTAATCGCAGGAGACGATAAATCAGCAGACCATAGTAGTCAACAATGACAAAAACAACAATAACAATAACGAAAGAGTGCCTGTGGTCGCATTTGCCACTGAGATAAGCTGCCATGCCATGCACATGCGTGCAACGCATAGCTGGCTGCGCGTGTTACACGCGCATTGTCCGCTACTGTATAGCGGCTTGCCACAATAAGGTATTAAAAAATATAAATTAAAGCTAGACCAAAATCAGCTCAACGGTTGACAGCTTTGAACGTGCCACACTCATGCCACCCCGCTCATATATTTTGCTGCATACACTTTTGCACATTTTTGTTATTGTACGCGCCCTTTTTCACACTCACGCGCACACTCACCTAACGCATGCGTGGGTGTGTTGGCACATCATGCGGCATGCCGCAAGTAATGTAAACAATACTTTAGCTTCGGCTGCTTGTCTTGTTTTCGGTGCTACCCGATTTGACATCCCAGCTGATATTGCAACCATTCGACAGTTGCTGCTGCTGCATGTTTTCAAAAATAATTGACATGAACTTTTGTGGCATTTATAGGTGGCAACATTATGCACTCAGCTGCCAGACCGCATTAGAGCTTGAAAGACATAACGTGACTGCTGGATTTTTATGGGCAAACATTTTTTTTTCTGTTATTTCTGTTTTTTTTTTGTCAACTTTGCCACTGTTACTGCAATTACGCATGTCGGCTGTGGTATGCAGCATTTGAAAGTGTGTGCCTGTGTGCGTGCGTTTGTGTACGTGTTTGAGTGACGTAATACGGGTAACACCTTTGTGACGAATTTTCCCCAAAATATGCATAAATCACGCGTCGTTAGGCTTATAAACATTTTGTGTCATGTTGCGCAACATATACAAATGAGCGCATGTGGATGTTTATGTGCAACAAGCAAAAAGTTGGCAGTTTAATAAGCTGGCAGGCATACAATTGGGGTTATGAGCGGGGCACATTTGAGTTTTGTTAATGTTTTGTTGTTCCTTTTAGAAATAGTAAAATGTTACTGAGATTTGTTGTAATTGGCTGAACCCATTTAAGTTGCAAGCACTGAAAGTTGGATGGAAATGTCGAGCTCATACTCTGACATGATAAAAAATTTGGGTCCTTTGGTTGACAAATTCCAATTAGGGATCCAGTCTGAAGGCTAGTATTAAATTCACAGCCGTGAAATTACGCCAGCAACATTGATTGTCAATTGGGAAGAAACGCCAAATTTATGAGCATAACCCCTGAAGCAATTGGTAAATTTGTGATATTAAAAAAAAATTTGGTTTCATCGATTTCGTTCAGACATTTTAATGTTAAAGAAAATATCGAAAATGTTGACAAAATCACAGAAATAATCGAAGTTTACCGGGATGTTAGTAGTCGTGGCATCGCCCAGTAGCTAAAGATCAACCACTTTTAAACCATTTGCGCAAAGTTGGATTCAAAAAGAAACTCGATGTTTGGGCGCCTCACCAATTAACACCAAAGCATATCAGGAATCAAATTTCCATCTGCGAAGCCTTGGCCAAACGAAATGAAATCGACCCATTTCTTAAACTGATGGTGACTGCGGATGAGAAATGGATCACATACGGCAATACTGTGCGAAAAAAATCCTAGTCAAAGCGTGATGAAGCAGCTCAAACGGTGGCCAATTCAAAACTAATGGCCAGGAAGGTTCTACTGTGTATGTCCTCCACATACACTTGAAAGGAATAATTTATTATGAGTTGCTTCCATATGGCCAAACACTAAATTCCGATCTCTACTGTCAACAACTGGACCGTTTGAAACTAGCGATTGACCAGAAACGGCTACAATTGATCAACAGAAGAGGCGTTGCGTTCTATCAGTGCAACGCACGGCCACATACATCTGCAGTGACTCGCCAAATACTCCTGGAGCTTGGTTGGAAAGTCGTAATGCATCGACCATACAGTGAGGTTCTGCCAGCAAGCGATTACCACCTTTTCCTCTCATTGCAGAGCTTCCTGAGTGACAAGAAATTGGTGCCAAGAGAAGATTGGGAAAATCAATTGCTAGAGTTTTTCGCTTATATGGACCAAGGCTTCTATGAAAATGGCCACAAATTATATAACAAAACGGTGCATATTTGACCCAAATCAGACAATCCGAAATATCTTAAATAAAATTTTAAATTTTGCGCAAAACTATTGGACTTTTTTCCCCTTAATTTATATTGAAACAAAAAAATATGTATGAAGAAAATTGACTTACACTCTTTGCGAAGACGTTTCGCTTAAAATGCCATTCTTCGGAGTGAACTCCGGGACTTCACTCGCATGCAAACTGGCATGTTTCGCGGTGTTTTTACGCCGTGAACTGAATACTACTTGGCCGTGAGATACATATGAAATTTCACGCATATTTCATGGGGACGCAATTTTTATGGCCTATGACAACCATTTAATGGGAAAGGCGAACTTAGTACTTTGGTTAAGGCTACGATATGCTAGTAAAGCCTGCAACATCTACTACAAGGAGGCGAGAGAAGCACTGAAAACATGATCATTTAAATGGTTTGCCTGGGGAGAAGCAACTAAAAGTTACTGTTATAAATGTTGATGCTCTATGCACTGCGACTATAAGATTTAAGGTACCTGCTTCAAAATTTAGCGAATATCTTTTAAATTCACTTTCGAACCGTCCATTCTTAATGGGTCAGTTCAACATATTCAGGATGCAAGATGCTAAGGGTATCGGGAATAATGATCAGCATTGCCTTCAGTCGAATTCGTTGGCTGCTGTGCACTATTTCACTCATATCGTCAGTCAGACTTCGCAACAAAAAATTCTTTAATATCTCTTTAGTTGTGATGTTTTAGTTATCTTTCGGATCAGTATAAATAAATAAATAATTGGCGCACGCACTTCTATAAGGTGTTAGGCCGAGCTCCTCCTCCTATTTTTGGCGTGCGTCTTGATGTTCTTCCACAATTAGAGAGACCTACAGTTTCAAGGCGACTCCAAACCGCAAATGGTTTGTTATGAGGAGCTTTTTTATGGCAGAAATACACTCATACTTCTTCATTTTGTCTGGACTCGAACCTATCATGCATCAACCTAACCCTACGGCGACTCAGGATATACTGGGCTTATAATGTGGCGCAAAATTAATCATCCAATTTTATTTTTCAATAAGTTTTTTATTTTTTTTACTAAATAAAACAAATAAATGATTTTGAGTGATGGAAATTTTTATTTTGACCACGAATGGGTGATTAATTTTGCGCCACCCTGTAAAAGGAGACAAAAAAGAAGTTGGAAATAAGTATAAGAAACATATTTGGGGTCTTGCTTTATATTTTGTGGCAAATGGAATATGTGCGCATAAAAAAAGTTTCGTGTATTTGTTAAATAAAAGAAATGCGCAACAAGGATCGCAAGGGAAATCAAGGAAAAAAAACTAATATAAAAAATCAACTTTTTAGCAACTTGAAAATTTCATTTTATTTTACTAAAATTTCTAACTAAAAACAGTAGAATTGAGATGATAAATTGGTGAAATTTTTTAAATTTTTTTCATAAAATTTCAAACTTGGATTTGTGCGGTTTTTGTTAAACAATGATCCGTACTTTTATAAAAAGCAACATTCACTTGAAAACAGAGCAAAATTGTTAAAACTTGTCGAACTGTTGCTGTGCTATCTTTTGTCATGGACTGTATGTAGGTCAGTAAGTGTCTTACAGAGAAGCGGCGATTATACCCAAAATGTATGCCTCTGTGCCATTTTCCACTTCTATGCCAAAAATTGAACAAGAATAATTGAATAAAATAGGGTTACGAAAGGCTTGGCTTTTTTTTCAAGAGTAAGTTAAATTTTTCGCTCCACAAAGCCTACTCACCCATAAGAAATTATGCCACAATTTGCTAGAAATCGGGCAGCGACAGCTTGGACAACATACACAAAAGCACAAAGGCGTTCACGCCAGAAACCTAAATGCCACTCATACACTCAGATGACCTCAGCGGGTATCTGATTTCGAGTGCACAGCATGAAATTTGATATCACCTTTTGCAGCAATAACATAAAAAAAAGCAAAGAGACCCAAGCAAAACTATCAAAATATTTGACACTGAAATGTCATTAATAATAATTGTAAAAATTGTAGAATAACAAGAACAACAACAAAATAGCAATTTGCAACGCGTAATTGCCACCCAAAAGCGTGTACAAAAAACGCTATGGATAACTTTTATGCGGCTAGAGAGATGCAAATCGTTGGAAAAAGCATTTGCGGTTACGCTAATGCTGGCGCCGGTAACAGCAACGGTAGCGGTAGCGGCAACTGCCGCGCTTGGTCCACTGAGCGCACATGCGCGGTACGCATTTGAAATCGATACAGCACGCAGCGCCAGCTATCGACGCTTGCTGTGCCTTAAAATTGATATGCCAGAAGGTGCAACAACAGCAAAAAATAAAAAAAACGCACAAAAAAGGTAGCGCGCAAATGTTGCATGAAACAAAAAAAACAAAAAAAGCAGTAGAATAGCTGAACAACGACATTATGAATAATAACAACAAATAGAAAAACATGGTTTGTGCAATAGCTGGACCGCCAGAGTAGTAGCCGCCCATTTGGTGGCACCATGCAACATGCAGAGCAATTTATTAATGAGGTTGCAAGTTGATTGCAAAAACTGACTACCGCAGTGGCGCGCATAGGTTGGTTGGTGCATAGCCATTGGGGTAAGTGGTGCAGCAGCGTTTGTGCTTTACTGTGTGGCATGTTAGATTTTTTGCTCTTGCTTTCCTATAACTGGCTTTTTATAGTTGTTTTCAGTTGTAATTTTAGCAGCAGCGCTATTGACAGGCTGCCCCCGCCGATGCCGCTACCACCGCCGATGCCTACAAATTGACAATGCCAGCGGGTGTTGGGCATTTATTGAACTTATTAGCGCATTTTTAACTTGCAACATGCGGTTTGTACGGTGCAACAAGTCAGGCTGGTGCTTGTAATTGTTAGACGACGGTCGAAATGCGTTTCCTGTTGCTATTTTTCTTAGTTTTGCTTTAATTATTTGTTGCTTTTGTTGTTGCTGGTTTGCTTTTGCTCACTTGCTCACCATTGGCAATATCAAGCGCTTTTTGTTAGCGTTACAATATCGCGCAATGTCTCGTCTCGCCACACTGCAAATGAGGTGTCAAATGACAAACGATAAGTGCTGCAACGAGCATGCAAGCAACGCATGTAGCATGCAACAACAGCGCATGCACACACCAATAGACAAGCACCAATAAACACATGCAATGCGGCACAATCAGTGTTAAATGCGAGCACGCGCATGCAACACAACGCATTTAGGCGTGCATTAGTCACCACAAACAAACAGCCATATACATGTGGCATGCCACTCTTTTTTGCCAGCTGTGCGCACTCTCAATATCCACGAGGTCAGAGAGTGCGTTCATGCTGCATGCATTGAATGTGTGTATGTGGGTGTTTGTGTATGCTTGCTTGTTTGTCACATGCGTGTCAGCGCCAATTGTTGTTGCAACATGAGTGCGCGTGCGCGGCCGGTCACAAATAATCCGCTTCGTTTGCTTGTGGCACATTTATCATTATTGTATTGCTACGACTGGACTCCTCCTTCTTGCTGCCACATTCTGCAAATAAAATTAGCCGAGGTCAAAGTATTGCCTATTGGCGTGACATGGCATGGTGCGGCGTGGTGTGGGGCGATGTGGTGTGGTGTGGTATTGTGGGTGCAACACAAAAAGTAGAAAAGCAGCTGTGCGCTTGTGTTTGTGTTCGCAACCAAAGCCGCACATTTATTAGCTTCAGTAGAGATGCATACATACACACATACAAGTATCTATATTTGGTGGTTGCCGCCTCTTTTAAGCCACCAAATTATTTTGCGTGATTTTCCGATTTGCCAGCACTTTTTCATTCTATTGTTGTTGCTATTCGGTTGTTGGCATTTGACAACTGTTGCAAGCTGGCGATTGTGATTGCGATTGCGATTTACATTTTATTGGCGAGTCATAAAAACGTCAAGGATTTATTTGTTACTGCGCTTTGTGCTAATTTTCCACTGCGTTTCAATGAATTCCCCCGCTCCCCAAAAAAAATAAAATAAATGCGTGGTTGTGTGTATGGCCAGCTTTAAAATGACTGTGTATGAGCGCGTATGTGTGCCCCTCTTTTGTTTGTCTAATTGGCGTGTCATTACCATTTGTAAGCCACTCATAAATCAATTGCATAAGGTAGCTATGCATTTTGTTGCTATAAAAGGTAGGTAATGTTTTTCCTTAATTCTGCCTCAAATTGCGATAAGCTTGCAGCATATAAAGAAAAAAAACAAATCAAATAACGGCTTAAAGTATCAGCAAGTGAACGGTGCTGGCGTTACTTTAATGTATTTGCATTTTTTGTCTTTCGTCTATGGCTTTTAAGCTGTGAATTCGTTAATGTCCCTGCCCTGCGGTGCGTATGAGTAACATGCCGCTGGTCACTTGCACTTCATTACCGGACACACAGAACAACGCAGCGTTCTTGAATGATTTGAAATGTCTTAAGCTTGTAGATTGAAATGCTTTTGACATTAAGTCGTAATTTATTTAGTTCTTTGTTGTGTGATTTTTTAATTGTTATTCCGAAAGCGCGCTTGATTGATTTGTGTGGAATATCAAATTTACTCGCCTCCCTGAACTCGCTTGATTTCTACAAATACTTTTTACGACCGCATACTTCTAGAGCTCACAATCTATTCTTGACTTAAATCTAAATCAAATCTCACTAAGGTTTTATGCTACCCATAATTAAATGACAGCCACACAGTTTCATTCGAGCGTTGCGTTGTTTGAAGGTAAAAGATTTATGTGCACTATAAAAAATGTATGGGATAAATATGTGCAGCGACACTAGGTGTAGCTACAAAGTAGCCAAACTGATGTGAAATATTTTTGTTTCGATTTTATACATTTCTATTTGTTATCACCTTTGATATACACAGTTATGTATGCCATATCACCAGAATCAGCCATACGAATGTTCCTTTGAACGAAATAGTGATGGGTGTCTTCCTCTGTCAGTTCCTTCATAGTTTCATCGCACTCAAAACTGTTTCTTTTTAATGTAGATTTTACTTGGGGAAACAATTAGAAGCTGCACGTGCAAAATTTTGCGAATAAGTTTGACGGCGAAATACTGAGATGCTGTACTTGGCTAGTGACAGATAATAAAGGTGGTATGAAACGGCGCATTGTCCTAATGCGCAATCCTTTGCAAGTCTTCTCAAACTTTAGCTAGTGTTTTTGCTATCGTCAGGGAATACAGTGAAGGTGTACAATAACATACTTTATATATGAAGAAAAAATCAATCATCATCATCCCGCCAATCTCTATTCTTCTCCTAAAAATTTTTTGGCGAACCACAAGAAGTACCTTAATCTGAAGTAAGACTATGGCTGCACTAATGAGTGCAAAGAAGCGAAAGTTCTGCACTCGAAAGAGGATAATATTGATTCTTCCACAACATATCCGCACAGTCTCCTGCTTTATTACTCACGCCACGTACGTAACTTGTAAACAAAATCAGGATCCTTCTATAGACTTCACAGGTATGAAGAGGACCCGAGCTTGTAAGTGAGTAAAAAAGTAAAAGCAGTAAAAAATTTAAATAAGTACAGCCAATTTAGTCTGGCGTCCGCTGTAATTGATTGAGGTCATGCGTAACTACCATTCGGGAGTGCGTAGGTTCGAAACTACGCGCATGAAACATTAAAATGAAGAAAACAGTTTTTTTCTAATAGCCTCCTCCTCTAATAGCAATTGCAAACCTCCGAGCGTATTTCTATCAACAAAAAACTTCCCATTTACCGTTCGGAGTCGGCTTAAAAACGTAGGTTCATCTATTTCTAGAACAACATCAAGACACACTGGACAAATGGGGAGAGAGCTCGGCCATATACCGAACAGAAGAGTGCGCGCCAATTATTTATTTATTTTTATTAAAAATAGTAGGTAGTAGTGAAGAGAATGTTAATCGTAATTTTAAGTTAGTGGTATTATTTATTTATAAGAAAATTTATGGTAATTATAATATAAAAGTAATGTAGTAAAAACAATTATAGTAATGGTAATGAAATTAGTAATAATAATGGTAATGGCAATGGTGATTTGAAGAGTATCATAATAGTAGAGGGATACGCCTTGGTAGTAGCAATAGTTAAGATAGTGAAAACAGTAATGGCAATGGTAAACCCAATAGTGATGGTATTGGTAATTCTAAGGGTATGGGAATAGTAATGCGAGACGTTGTGGTAATGGTGATTAATGATAGTAAGAACAGTAATGGTAATGGTATTGATAATTGTAATGGTATTGGTAATTGTAATGGTATTAGTAATGGTAATGGTATTAGTAATTCTAATGGTAATAGTAATGGTAAGGATAATGTTAATGATACTCGTAATATTTAGAGTAATCGTTATGGTAAGGGTAATAGAAAGGGTAATGATAGTGGTAATGTAATATTGGTAATGAAATTATAATGATAATCGTAATTGTGATAGTAAAGAAAATAAAGTATCATTGAGTTTTTAGAAAAAGCGAGTCCAGAGCAAGTTACATAACACAACGGAAAACAAATTGTGCGCTATGTTGAAAACTCACTTCAAAAACATCTAACTAGCTTATCGGCTTTTCAATTTCATAGTCAAAACAGTTCATATGTGAACATTTATTTACCGGCTGTATATAGAGATATTTAAGCGAATCTAGCACAGTTAGCTATCCAAAGCGGGGGAATGTAATAAACGATTATGGGTGGCATAAACGTTGTATATTTAACTAAGAACAGCGGAAAAATTAAAACAAAAATATTTTACTGCAGTTTTTTACTAATTGTTTTTAACTGTTTTTGTTTTTTTTTTAACGTAAATGTCTTTCTACAGTTAAGAAGTTGACGTTGCAGTTTCGCGAGGCAAATAACGAAAAGCAGCCAACAGATAAAGCAAAAAAGTCACTTCTGGGGCTGGGTTCATAAAAAGGCTGGTCATAAAAAATACTCGTAACTATTAAACCTAAGAAGACAAACTTAAATTAATATTAAAATGAAAATTAACATAATGTTTTTTTTTCGTAATTTGAATAGTAATTGTTGAAGAATAAAAGTGAATGCGCGACTAATGTTAAATATCTCAGTTCATAATGTCTGCCTATGAAGTTTGAATGTAGGTGTTTGCACATGATTTTATTGTTGGTATATACCTTCGTATGTATGTGTGTACATATGTAGCCAAAGTGACCGCATTTTCGTATAAATTACAGGCATAATTGAAAATTGAAAGCGTTGCAAATGTTGTGGCAGTTATAGTTTTTATGCATGCGACATACTTAGATAAATAACTTACCCGTGTACAGACTAAATAAGTACTAAAATTACATACATAGGTTTATATAGTCACATAAAAGCACTAATATGGCAAGCAATTCTATTGTGAGGTTATAACAAATATTTTGGCCACCGAGCTGGGCCAGTGTACGCTGAAAAGAATTTGGATTAGGCCGATTGAGGCAGGAGCTTTTTTTTATACCCAGCGATGGTTTCAGAAAGTGTGAACTTTTTCCAACTTTAGCATTTTTGGAATATGAAGTATGGGAGTATTGCCATTCTGATTTGAATTAAAAGAAGATCAAATTGAAATGCTTCTATGGTATAGAACTCAGCTGGCGGTATTCGAAATGACTGTAAATACAATCAACGGTAACATTTAAGACGAAAATGGTTGTCCAGGTAATGGTAAAGATAATTATAAGAGTAATTTAAAGGTAATCGTAATGATAAAGGTAATTATAATGTAAATGGCACTGCTAATCCCTTTGATAATGGTAAGAGTAATGATAAAGGTGATGATAGCCATATTGATATTAGTAATGGTAATGCTAATGGAAATAGTAATGGTAATTGATATGGTTATACTAATGAAAATTGTAAAGGTAATGGTTAAAGTAATGACAATGAAAATGTTGTTAATAATGGTAATGGAAATTATAATTTTAAAGGTAATGCTAATGGTAATAGGAATGATAAAGGAGATGTTTATGATAGTGGTATTAGTAATGGTTATGGTAATTGTAATGCTATTAGTAATTGTAATGGTATTAGTAATAGTAATGAAAATCGTGATGTTAATGAAAATGGTATTAGTAATGGTTTTGGTAATGATTATGGCACCGGTAATGCTGGTGATAATGACAATACTGGTAATAATGGCAATGCTGATAAAAATGGAAATAGTAATTCCTACTTAAGGTAAATAGTAATGGCAATGGTAATGCAAATAGTAATCTCAAAGTAAAATATAGTTGTAGTAGTTAGTAATGGTAATAGTAATTGTCATGGTAATGTTGATCATAATGTGAATGCTAACGCAATACTCAGTAATGGTAGTGGTAATGGTAATAGTAATGGTAATGGTAATGGCAATGGTTATGCTAATAGTAAGGGTAAACTGAAATATAGTTGTACTAGTAATGTTAATGTTAATAGTGATTGTAATGGTGATGATAATGATAATGTTAACGCAATACTTAGTACAAGTAATTTTAATGGTAATGGTAAATATAAATTGAAAAGTAGTTGTAATAGTAATGGAAATAGTAAGAGTAATGGTAATGAAGTGAAGTGAAATATAGTTGTGATAGTAATGATAATGGTAATAGTAATGGTAATGGAATACTTAGTAAAGGCAATATTATATACAGGCATGAAAGCTCATAAGTGAGAAAAATTTTTCGATAGATAAAGGGAACAAAAAATGTTGCTGCATTCTGAAAGTTATTCTGTGTATTATAAATTGCTTTCGGACTCTAATGAATACTAAACGGCCCTTGTCAGAGGAACTTTCAAAGCTTAGTGGTTCAACTTTATAATATAACAATATCTATAGAAAATATGTCTCTTCGGGACCACTCATAATCCTCAAGACGAGTCTAGCAGTCTCTCTCAGACTTTGCTTGCGAAAACGTTTAAGTGACCAGTAATTGTCATAACTGGCTTTTGGTCTATCGGAGAACAAGCAGCCATAATGGGTATCCCTCATAAAACATACTGTCACAATTGTAAATAACCGGAGAAAAAGGAGACAATCTTGCATTACCTCTGTGAATGCCCTGCCCTATGGAGGGACAGAGTAATAACCCTGAGCCGACCGCTGTTCGAGAATCTCGAACAACTGTCTGGCTCAGACGTCAACAACCTAATCAGGTTCTTAAATCGCACAGACTGGATATAGTCATGCTGTAAATAACCGTTAAACAAGTTGGTAACGAGGATGTGGCAACAAAATGGTGTGAAAGCGCTAGTTGGATTCTGGAAGAATCACCATTTTAACCAATCAACCAACCAGTAAGCATTTCTACCTAATATGCGCTTTTTACTGAACACAAACGAATTAACTTCTCCTCTCTGGGGCTCGCTTGAGTGAGCTGAATACCATAATAGAGTAAAAATTGTATACGCTGATTAATAGTAACATTTTAACTGCACCCATTTCAGAAGAGAGGATTTAGTTTTGCTGATTATATTTAAGTGCTTTTGAGATACAAAAACAATAATAATTTCTTCACCTCATATTAATACATCTCATCCCCCATATTTTTTCATCTTTTATTTCGCCTTATTTTAATTAATTTCGATTAACATTTCGAAAAATTATTTTCCATTTCATTTCATCTCATTTCATTTTATCTCATTTAGTTTTCACTTTTTTTATATGTAATTTTTTTTTTAAATTTCACTGCCATTAGTTGCAAATGTAGGCAATTAATTTTAATTAAAAGTCATAAATACTTAATGTCCCCAAAGAAAACTTACATGGTACAACTACAAGCACTTACTCGCCAAAATAACATATTTAGCCGCAAGTATGTCATGAAAAATGGCCAAAAATGTGCAACAAGCAACTGCCTCGAGCGATACAAAAGCCCCAATATGCTTGAGGACGATGAAGAAAAATTGAATGTAAACACGCGTTGCATTTCAATCGCGTTTGCCACTTACCGCCAACAACTTGCCACATGCATACCAGCCGAATGCTACAGGCGCGGACTCAGGCGCAGACGCAGGCGCAGCGACAACGCAATCGCGTAACTTTAATCGCATTTCGAGTTAATTGAACAATGAAATGTTTCTGGAGTAATATTTACAGCGTAAATTAACTAACGAGCACTACAACAACAACACTAACACCAACAACAATAGCCAAAGTTTGGTATGGAAAATGCGCTACATATCGGTGACAAGAAAAACTACAGTTTGAATTTTGAAAAAAGAAAAAAATATAAAAAAAAACTAAAAAATAATAACTAAATAAAGTTTTGAAAAGCGCAAAAGTCGCTTAAGTATAATAACAGTACATAGTAGGTTGTAAAATAGGAGTAGGAGCAGATTAGTTTGCATTTCAGTCTAAGCAGGTGAATTTATGTTGATCGTTTAAAGCAGTCAATTCACCAGTTGGCGGCAGATTGGCAGGGAGCTGAGGTATGCAATGAATGGTGGTGGCGGCTGCCAATCGTTACGGTGGCAAAGTGATCAGCGACACAACAAATTCGTTGGCAACTCGCAGTTGGCGCATGCGCAGTCACAAGGCATTGACGTGGTTGGGCGTACGAGCGGACGGTTGGCCGGTTGGTCGGCTGATAGGTTGGGTGTTTGGCTGCTTGGTAGTGGCGCGACATGGAAAATGCGGTGTGGCGTGCCACAGCTGTTGCCTGATTCGCTCGTTCGATTTGTGTGCGCGATTCGTTTTTCATGCAACAACTCGCAGCATCGCGAGTGCAGTTAAGCTAGGCAATTGACTGGCTAGCTGACTAAGTCAACTGTAACTCCACATAGTGGCAGCTTGAGTTGGCAAATGTGGCTAAGTACGGGCGTCTGTGTGTGTGTGTGTGTGTGTGTGTATGCGTGTGTGTTCATTTAGTGAAGCGATAATGAATGTCAGGTTAAATGTTTGATTGCCGATCTTGCGCCAGTTGCGGCAAGCGAAGCAATGAATAAAACAACATTCATATAAATCTACGGTGGCGTCCAAAGAAAAAAGGATAATTAGTAAGTTTGGGAGGAATAATTAGTAGGTAAGCTGATTACGCACTGTGTGAAGGGGTTTCTAGCTAACTGCAGCGTGCCGGTGTTAGACGATCCACTGTTTTTTGGCGGCGCTCACAGCGTGTGACTATTTGTTATCTTAGGTAAAACCTGGCTAAAAAGGAACGGCTTCTGAGCTTGTCGAAACTGTGTGAGAGAGAGAGAGAAAGCGAGGCGCGTTATTTTGGAAATGATTGGAAAATACTTTCAACACTTCTCTTTCGAATAAGGGAAGTTTGGAGATTTGGGAGATAAAAAGGTATGTTTTTGACTGAGCTCCTTCTCCTATTTGCGATGCGCGTCTTGATGTTGTTCCACAAATGGAAGAACCTGCAGTTTTACACCAGTTTCGAACGGCAGATATATTTTTATGAGGTCTGACATTGCCTTTCGAGGGGCTAGCGCTATTAGAAACAACTTTTTTTCTATCATTTGGTGTTTCAAGCATGGAGACTCGAACCTACTCACTTCCGAACGGTAGTCATGCTCCAACACATTCGGCTACGGCGGTAGCCTACGTAAATATGTACGAAACTAAAATAAAATTTGTTATACAATAACATCAGACTCGTTATTTAATAGCCCCAGCTCGTATAGAAAAAAATGTTAATATTGAGAATTTTCTATTGAACCACAAAATATAATATTTTGACCTGTTTTTTTTAATAAAAAATTTCGTGTGTGAGTTGTATGTAGAAATTGTAACACTGCCAGGCAAAAAAAATATAGAAAATCAACGGCAGTTTTTAGCAACTTCTACTTGCACTTTTTTATACTAGAATTTAATAAGCTATAAAACTGCATACCGAAAAATTTTCTAGAAATTCTAATTAGCAAGCGAGGAATTGTGATGAAGAGTTAGTAGAATTTTTCAAAATTTTTTTAGAAGCTCTGAAAATTGGATTTATATGATTTTCGATAGAAAACAAACCATAATTTCATAAAAAAGTTTTAAATATAAAAAAAAATTTATAAAAAAACAGTCAAACTTGCTCTAAATATTAAATTTTCAACATTAACCAAAAAAATATGATCAGTTGAAAAACCATTAATATGAAAAAATTCCTCAATTTCCAAAAAAATCCAAATTTTGGGGTTTGACGTTCAGATTTTCATGTCCGCAACTGTACACATGCATTTCTAACTTGACCACTCTACCCAGCCAATGGTCAGACAAGGCGCATGCGCGCACTAGCACTAAGCGTGATTTTCAATATTCGCTGTTATTTTTTTTTTGTTTTTGTTGATTTTTCTAATTTATTTAATTTTTTCATAGATTTTCCATGTATCCAGTTTTGTTTTTTTTTTTTTTTTTTTTTTTGTTTTTCTTACTGGTGCATATTTTCGCCGTCTGGCACACCATTGGTCCATTCGTGCACGTTTGATAAGGCAGTACCGAACAAATGAAGTGATTTCGCGTGATATTTCATGTTGTTGCATATTTATTTAATTTGCAAATCAAAAAGGTCCAATAAAAATGCAAACCGCAGCAAAGGTGAAAAAAGTAATGCAAATATTTATGAAAAAAAGAAAAATTAAAAACTCGAACGGCTGCTACAGTTTTTCTCATTGGCTTAAAGTGTATTATGGTGTAGTCATAAAAAACTATATATAAAATTGTATTTTTGTAAGTGTGGCAACTTATTAATTACTCACGACATGCCCAGTCCACACTGTATAGATTATTAACAGTGCTTTTTTTTCTCTTATTTTTCTAAGACATTTTTCATTGGAGTTTCCATAAAAAAGTAGGTGGACTGTTGTTGCACCATTAAATTTATTGGATATTCAATTGGCCGTTAGATTGGGTGGAACTTTAAACGTTAGGCATTTGTTACATTTTTAACAAACACGAAAAAGGAGATCAGCGTATGATTAACTACTACTTGGATTTTGTGAGAATTTATTATATAAAGGCACCAACACTTTGTAGAAGGTTCAGAGGTTAAAGGCTGTCACGCGCACTATCCCTTTAAATATTATTAAATATCTTCAATGCATAATTTCTAGTAAATATCTCGCATTAAGGATCAAAAAGGGATTAAATGGAGTATCACTAAATAAATTTAGGAAATTTTTAGAAAATGAATTTTGGCTTTTAGCCGTAAGTCCAACCAAATTAACTTTTAAAGACCGATATTTTCTGGTTAGTTTCAATTAGATTATCTTAGCTGATCCGTAGTGATCTTAGATAGACCAAAATTGCTCAGTTAAGCTGGTAGGATTGAGCGCTTTTACTGCTTACGTAAGTTTTAATCCTCTGGCTCACAGTAAAATAGTTCTTAATGGCTGTTAGGTTTATTTAACATAGCTAAACAAAAGTGATCTGAAATAGGCCAATACTGGTCTCTAGTGTCATCAAGAGGTTGTAAAGAGTAGTAAGCTTTAGATTCTACTCATGAAACACTGAAAATTTTGTAGTTTCCTGGTACTCTGTCCCGCAATATACGGATCCTTCTCAAGGAAAATTAGGTTAAGTTAATTTAGCTGATCCACAGTGATTTCATATAGACCAAAAGTGGCGCCCAGTACTACCAATAAAATAAACGGTATATATGTAGTAGAACGGCGTCCGCAGTAGCCGAATGCATTGGTGCGTGATTACCATTCGGAATTCACAGAGAGAACGTTGGTTCGAATCTCGGTGAAAACACCAAAATGAAGCAAAAGTTTTTTCTAATAACGGTCGCCCATCGACAGGAAATGGCAAACCTCCGCGTGTATTTCTGCCATGAAAAGACTCCTCATAAAAATATCTGCCGTTCGGAGTCGACTTGAAACTGTAGGCCCCTTCATTTGTGGAACAACATCAACACGCACACCACAAATAGGAGGAGGAGCTCGGCCAAACACCCAAAAAGGGTGACTGAAAACCGGATCGATCATGTTGCGATAGATTGAAGACACGATTCTAGTGTTTTAGACACGGATCACTACCTTGTTGCAGCTAAAATACGCACACGCCTTTGTGTAGCAAAAAAAAGAACACGTAAATGTAACTACGCAAAGAATGTACGACATTGGAAAGCGGCAATCGCAACCGACAGCCAGACGATTTGACAACTCGCCCTCCTGGTCTCAGATAGTACTTTCCACTAATCCGTTATGTAGAAACAATGGAGCAAAATTTCTCGTTCTTTACATTGCGATACCAGTTGGTGGTAGGAGAGGAAGGCTTTCTCTGTGTTGGAAAGATCAGGTGGGGAGGACTAGGTTTCACTTGGTGTGTCCAACTGGCGCTGATTAGCACGAAAAAGACACGACTGGCGCGCTTTGTTAAACTCGTCCAAAATCGCTTAAGCGGTTGTCGCGTCAATCAAGAAGAGGAAGAATTGAACAAAAAAACAAATTTAGGAAAATGCTTGCTGCCGTTTACTAGTGCCATAAAATATCGTGTGCTAGGTATCGCTTCTTATTCAGCAGCAAATCGTGTGGCTCGGGAAGATACACAAGCGATGTATGTTGCGGCAGTGTCACTTCTATTAAACTCCAACATTTTTCGAATATCGATATCGCTTTCATTCGCATCACATTTCATACCGCATGCACGAATGCTCATTGCGCCCAAATGGCTGCGAATTGCACACCTTTTCATTATTCAAGTTTAAGGAAAGGTCAATAGTTCGAGAGGTCATTACGAGTATATATAAGAGTGATTATAACTCTATGCAGCCCTGCCCAATTCCACTACAGAGATTCATAAAATTCAATCAATAACCGAAATCAGTTACACACAGAACTAATCGTAGATATTTATCGAACGCCAACTAGACGCTCCCAGCACCTAACAGCAACTATGCAACACAAACTAATCTAATTAGTGCAATTAATTATAAAGATTTTACTTCACTGCAATCTTGAACTAGGAAAAAAAAGTGGGTAAAAAGAGAGCGAAAGATGTTTATCTACAATTTAAGTACGCAATGCATGCGAACTCGCTTTAAGAGTCGACGAGAAAGCGAGCAAAATAAGACAAAGTCATAGAGGAAGCGGAGAAAAATGTGCAAGGCGTGTTCGGTGGCGACGGCAGCAGGATTAATAACAACAGTGAGTGCAACTAAAACTGTAGCAGTAAAGCGTTGCAGGAAAGTGATGTTTGGAAATGGTAATTATTTTTGTCTACTAACGAAAATAGCCGTAAATCTTTTGAAGTTGCAGCTGAAACTGTAGCAGAAGCAGAAGTGAACACAAGCAGCACATACAGCCTGCGACAAATGTGAGCTCATGAATGATTTGAACAGTTTTAACTATTTCGCTTTGCTGTTTTTGAATGTGAATTATTTTTATATAAAATCGCTGGATAGCTTCACGTTCCAATCAAGGTTAGTCTGGTAGGTCTATTTTAAAATCCTCAACACCCTAGCATCAAGAAACTCTGTTACCTTGAAGTAGGTTCCGGGACATGAAGGGCACGAAGGCAACGAAATTCCGGACACTTTGGCGAAAAAGGGGGCAAACACTCCCTTCATAGGCAATGAACCTTTTTGCGCGGTAAATAACAGCTTCAAAAGTGGCTTTCTACGTGAGCAGGAACAACGAGGCCTGATAGAGTAATGGAGTGCCCAATCGGGCATGTGGCAGTCGAAAAGACTCATAGATGCAGAACGCATAAAAGAAGAAGCAATCCTCAACCTAAGCAGAAAGGGCATACAACTTTGCACTGCACTACTAACAGGACACTGTAAACTTGATTACCACATGAAAAAGATAGTTGCGATAGAAAACGATTCCTGTAGATTCTGCAAAGTGGCACAGGAAACAGCAGGACACGTCGACTGCCCAGCAGTTGCACAAAGCAGACTATATTACCTGGGAAATGGGGCTATGTGGTAGATCCAAACCTCCTGGTAGCAATTAAACCTACAGCCATTTCAGGATTTATTAACGGGGACATCAGAATTCGTTTTAGAGGCATGGTTCCTTCGGCAAAGTTTCTTACTTTGATCCCTAGAATATGATTTTCACAGAGCAATAGGCGATTTTTTTGCCTCCCCACAAATCGACCCGGCCTAATATATATATATGTACAGTTCCTCTAACTCTTAGTTGGAGCATAGGGCGTCAACAACTCCTCTTCGCCATCGAACATCGTTTTGCGCAAGAACTCTCAGTTCGTTCCAGGTCTTATTTACGGACCTCATTTCCGCCTCCGTTGAGCTGCGCCAGGTGGTGCGTTGTCTGCCTGCACTTTGCCCTGTCTGTTGGAAGGGGTTCCATCCTGTTTGGCGATGTCGTCGTCATTCTTCTTCAGTGTGTGGTCGTTCTATTGCCATTTTCTTCTGCGGATTTCAGTCGCCACATCCGATTCATTAACCTTCTGCCGTAAATCGATGTTGCATACAGTTCGAGGCCAGAAAATTCGCATTATGCGGCGCAAGCAGCGTTTGATGAACGTTTGGAGACACCTTGTGATCGTTGCAGTGACCTTACACGTTATACAGCCAGGCAGCCATATAGCCATATAGCATATAAAATTTAGAGACTATATTTATATGTTTTTTGTTAGACCATAAAAAAATCATAAAAAAATAAATTCGAAACTCGTCAAAATGTTAATGAGCTATCGTTTTGTGGCGGGTTGTATCTCTGTCCAATATATATCTACTTTTATGTATATATCTACTTTTATATAGATGTGCGTATACATGTAGATAGTATATAATGCAGTTCCTTTGTTAGTCTGCAGTGAAGTTTGGTCACCAGCCAGCACAGCCCAGCCAACAAGCTTGTGAATTTTAGCTGCCAAGTTTACACGTGCGAAGAGCAAGCAACAATTTACTGCTGCTCCTACAGCTGCCTGTTGCCTGTTGTTGTTGTTGTTTTTAGGTACGCTGGCTTGCTGGTCGTTGTCAGTGGCTTTTGCTACTGTTTTCATTTCTCATATTTTTTTAATTCATTATTTTTATTTTTACTTAGTTTTTTTTTTTTTAATTTAGCTGCCATTATTTTCGTTATGGCTGCCAACTCTGCCGCTGCTGCACTCTACTTATACTACACTGAACTATGCGTTGTGGCAAGTGTTGCACGTAAATCAAAAGAATTTCCTGTTGCTGCCACTCTAAGTATGGCTGCTGCTGTGTGGCAGCTGCTCGAACTGCTACCGCTACTGATGCTGCTGCTGCTGCTCCTGTTGCTGCTGCTACTGGAGCAGAAAATTACTTTCATCATAATTTTCAGTTGTTCATGACTAACTGCTTGCCCACTGTGGGTATGGTTTGTGCCTTCACGGCTGACTGAACTGGCGTCGAGTGATGAATAAACGAACGGGCGGTTGGAGACGCACGGCCATACGGACTGTCGGTCAGGTGACTATTAGACTGCAGCTTAGACAAAATACATGCCTACCATCCATCCAAATAGACAATGCTGGCCTAACAAAGGCAGTACGCACGTCAGGGTGACGCCAACTCTTTTAGCTACTGAGTGAGATTTTCGGTCTTCTCCGCATGTTTGAATAGCAGCAGCCAAGGAACTTGGGAAAGTTGCGGTAGCAGTTTTAGCAGTCATGGAAGCTGCACTTTGTGTGTTGCAACTGCGGTTGACCAGGCTGGCGCATCTTGTGGCAACACTATATTTACTACATTGTGGCATAACTCTAGTGGCAGCATATGAGCGTAATTTTGTTGGGAGTGCTTTTCTGTTTCGATGGTTTTTTTTGTTTTTTTTTGTTTTTTGGCTTTGCTTTCGTTTTTCTACTGGCAACCCACTCGCAGCACTTTATTACATTGTTTGTCCAGTTAAATTGAAAAGTCATCAACGCGCAAGTTGGGGCCTGTAGAGCAATGCCAATGGTGGCAACAAAAATAACAACAACACCAATAACTGAATACTAACAGTGCAAAAGTGGCAAAGTGCAGGAAAAAGAAAGCTAACAATAGGTTGCACAATAGTGGCAGGTAAAGGTGGCAAAACGAACGCAACAACAACAACATACGAGACAGATGAAGCTTTGCTCATGCACCCAATAAGCTTGAACTTCAAATAGAGGCAACTTTTTGTGGGCTGCAGTTGGTTTAAAGACTGAAAGCTGGGTAGGTAGCGGCAAGAGGACTGGTGGCGGCAGCAATGAAGTAAGGAAATTTATGTTGGCAAGCTTGTAAAGGTGACAAAAATAGCTACAAAAATGTAAGAAATTCATTGTAGATGTACACCTATGAATGATTGGAATTGGAACATTTTGGGTCTGACTGCAATATAGTCAATATTTCAATATATTTAAATATGAATGTTTAACCAAATTTGGCCATTTTCACCTTATTTTGATTACCTAGCACTAGCGGTGCGATTCTCAACAGGCTCATGAAATAATTTCTAGACAGGCTGTGTAACTTAAAACAATCTGAGTAACAAAGTCTCCTGGTGACACATTTTTTTATATTGTTCACTGCACTCCGAAGCATAGGGCCTCGACAAGACTCAGTCTTGCGTTGGTTTCGTTAATTTGTTTTGCTTTATGACAGGGTAGGTGATTAGCCTGCCTGGTGACACATATGCACCCTTCAACCCTCTAACTTTGAAAGCGACTTTGTTTTACCACAATACACCATAGGAAAAAAGCAGAAGTAGCCTTATCACCTGCAGCGTAAACCATAATGTTACCATAATCTGGGTCCCGGGGCCACGGAACATTGAAGAAAACGAGAAAGCGGACGAACTGACAAGAGGTGGTTTTCCTTGAATAACAGCAAATTGTAGATGAAGCGCTCAGACAACATGCAAAGTTAGCGGAACGTTATGGCCCACCCAAGAATGATAGAAAGAAGATTGCGCCCATCAGAGAGTACGTGACGTCACGTTTTTCCAAGTTGTGCAGTATTGCCAACCATTTGCTCAATCTAAATAAATTGAGTGCTTTTTTATTCCGAAAATGCGAAAATTTTGAAGTTTCGTGTTTCTTTCTTTTTTTTTAATTTAAAGCTCCCGAAACTTTAAGTTTAAAAAAAAACTGTATTTTTATACAAAAGAAGATTAAAGAGGCCATTCCGAGAAGATTTTAGTGCTAATGAAAATTTGTTGGTTCTTATAAAATTTGATATTTTGAAAGTCTGCATTTAATACTTTGTCCTTTTAAGGTTATCCAAGAATATTAAATGTCCCTCTCTCAACTCTTCATAAGATTGAAAACTTTTTACACATTTTAAAAGGCGTTTGAATTTACTGAATGCGGATTAAAACCATAGAGGGGTAATCGTTTCTTCCGGCCATCAATCCTTAGTGGGACATAGGGCATCAAGAGGTGTATTCATCGTAAAAATAAGCAACAAAATACCAGAAAATACCAAAGAAACCATACTGACATTTTTACAAAAAGAGTACCTTATCTAGTTACATAACCTCAAATATAGTAAAAAAGTCGTTCCCTTAACAAAAGAGTTTCTTTTAACAAAAAACTCATAAATTAAATTGTACATATCCATAACACATTTCTTTAAAAAAAACCGCACATTTTAAAGACAATTTGTCAGGCATAAAAAGTTCTTTAAGTAATTCAATAAAAATTTGGTATTTTATTTACTTTAAATGGGTATTTTAGTGCGTTCTTATATCCAAAGCTAGGCATCTTTGCAGTAGCGAGAGAGAGATTTGACTGCTGAAAGCAGAAGAACACAAACAACAACTGTAATCGCGGGCAATGCGACCAGATGATAAAAAAAGTTAAGCTAAATAAAACTGAGTGAATTATTGAACTAATTTAAAAAAAATGTATATTTTCCAAATTGTAAACATTACTTTTAATTAGAAGAGGCTAGAAAAATGTCATGAAGAAAGAACTAAATTTCCGAGACTAAATAACAAAACCAAAAGCTAAATCAAGTTACGAAAATGGTAATCTGACCATACTGGTGCTAAAACGACGTAACTCATTGTCAAATTCGCTGAAAGCAAAGTAACGGTACCACGATAGGCGCCATCTCATTATTCTCTCCATCATGTGGCCCACCTACAATCGCAAAACAAACATCAACATTGACAAATGGGAAACAAAGGGATGCCTGCAGACTTACGGCAGTGACAACTGGCTTCTGTTGCATAGGAGAGCAGGCAGCCAAAATGGGCATCCCTTACAATTTATACTGTCATAGTTGTAATGAACCGGAGAAAAAGGGAACTATCTTCCACTTCTTCTGTGAATGACCTGCCCTATGGAAGGCGAGGATGTTAACCCTTGACAACGCGCTTTTTTTAAAACCTCGAAGAACTGGACGGTGTAGACGTAAACAACCTTATAGGGGTTTTCAATAGCACAAACGCACAACTGGATATAGTGAAGGAGTAAGCATACATTTTTGGTCCCGAGTATGTGGCAACAATCATTACTCCAACCAACTAACAAACCGTACAGAGTTGACAGCATCTCGACTTTTATAATAATATATCTTTATAATGTGACAGTGGGAGAAAACCTCAGAGTCAAAACAAGTAACCTGTTACTTATTTTATTGCACTAAACTATCCCATACTATCCCCAGACTATTGAATTGAATTCAGAAACATTGGGGTATGAATGAGATCTAGATTCGTCTTATCTGAATTCTCATTCCGTCTAACATCTAAGGACCGCTTTTTTGTATTTCTTAATTTTTACTACCTTTTACTTACTTACACCAGCTCTTCGGCGTAGGATGCGTGTCTCAAAACAATAAAGACAACTGGCCAAATCCAGTCACATATTACACTTGCCACAAACAAAATTTTTTGTATTATGAGGACATTAGCACGCCATTGCTAGCGACTTATTTATGCAACATTACTGAGGCAGCAATATTTTTCCCACCACAAACGACTACTTGCCACTTTTTCCGCCTTTTTCAAACATTTTGACGCTTTTTCTAATGCGAAGTGAGTGGCGCAAGAGTTTTAATTTGACAAGACACAAGGCAAAAGCAACTACAACAACAACAACCAAATAACTACCGCATATCATTTACATCGCAACATTGAGGTTGTTGCCGTGTGTTGCAAGTCGCCTGCCCCACAAAATCGTTTGACGTGTGTAAACATGCGTCGCTTTGCATACATTTTGACTTGATTTGATTTTTATGTTGCTCAGCTGGCATCTAAAACGATTACTTTCGCATTTTTCTGCATTATCTTATTTTATTTGAATTTTAACTTCAACATTTTTTTTCGATTTCAATTTCCTAATCCACAACGCTCAAGTGTTACTGCCACATGTGGTGGCACTTATGCGCGCCCACCACCGGCACACGCAGGCCAACGCCAAGCTGTAAGCAGCAGCGCTAACATGCGAGTTAACAAGCAACCACAGCAGCAGCAGCACAACCAGCAGCAGTGGCAGTGGCAGTGGCAGCGGCAACAACAGTCGACATGCAACACTGGCCAGTAGGTTGGTTGATCGGTGTAGGACCGTCACCGCGCCACACAATTAAGACAAGTGTTTATTTGCTGTTGCTGCCACCGTTGTTGCAGCCACGCAAAAATGTTGTCGCTGCTGCTGTTGTTGATGTTGCTCCAACCTTACAGTAACAGTAACTCACTTTAAAGGCAACATGGCGGGACGGCCATGCCTCATTGGTGTCTTTGTTTGTAATTGCAGCTGCCACTTGGCTAGCCAATGTTGGTGGTCTGTTTGGTAGTAGCGCTCTGCCACAAACACTCAGGTGTTTCGCTAATCTACTTGTTTTTGTTTCTTCAAATACTGCATGTTTTGTGGTTGCTAGCAATGTTGTTATTGTTGCCTTCCTAGCCAACGCGCGTGTGGGTTTTTTGTGTGTGTTTAGCGAATTTGCCTACAAGGAAGTTGAAAGTGCTTTAAAAGCTCGTAAAGTAGCGCAAAGCAAAAAATACGTCGCCAACCAAAGTGTGAAAAGTTTAAATGGATGAACGGCGACTCTGCAATATTTAGATGATTTTTTTTTTTTTTTCAATTGTATTTCTGAGTATTTGATTATTTATTTTAACTTTGTTTGCGTAGCTTTTGCTGTTAGAGTTGCGAAATTTTGCGTAGGTGTCGGCAACGCTACCAGCTGGAGTGCTCCACTTGCCACACGCACTAGTGGCACTCAAGTGGCGGTTGGCCAGCCGCCTAGGTAAGTGAAGAGCAGAGCGGTTTGTAGTAGATTGTTTATTTACATATGTAAATACACCTACAGAGTGGTATATAACCTATTTGCAGTATCTCCTGTCAGCATTGGCTAGTGAGGTCGGCTGCAGTTCGGCAATTGGAACTTTCGCCAATGCTAAAAACAGCATTTTAGAAGATCTCGAAAACTCGCGATTTTTGTAAGCATTTCTGAATTTAATGCATTCGTATCTACAAATAACAAGGGCTTATTTCTAGCCACGAGAGAAAAAAAAATAAAAGTAAATAAATAATTACCGCGTACAGTTCTGTTAGGCGTTTGGCCGAGCTGCTCTTCCTATTTGTGGCGTGCGGTTTGATTTTGTCCCACAAACGGAGGGAGCTACAGTTTTAAGCCGACTTCGAACCGCAAATGGTTTAGAAACAATTTTTTTCTATCATTTGGCTTTTTCATGTACGAAGATTGGAACAAATGCACTCTCGAATGGTAGTCAAGCACTAAACATTCAGCTACTGCGGCTGCAAGAAATAAATACGTGACAGAAAAATAATGAGCCAACCCAAGAATGATAGAAACAAGATTGCGCCCATCACAGAGCGCGTGACGTCACGTTTGCCAAGTTGTGCAGTGTTGCCAACCATTTGCTCTTCACAATAAATTGAATGCTTTTCTATACCAAAATGCTAAAAATGTTTAAGTTTGGTTTTTTTTCTTTTTACTTTTAAATTAAAGCTACCGAAATGTAAGTTAAAAAAACTGTATTATTAAACAAAAGAATGTGAAAAACGGTCACTCTGAGGTTTTAGTGCTAATGCAAATTTGTTGATTCTTATAAAGATTGATATTTTGAAAATGCAAATTTAATTTTAAGAATATTAAATCTTCTTCTCTCAACTATTCTTAGCATTGAAAACCTTTTTACACATTTTAAAAAGCGTTTGAATTTATTGAATGCGAATTAAAACCATAGATGAGTAATCGTTTCCTCCTGTCCTCAATCCTTAGTGGGACATAGGGCATCAAGAGGTATATTCTTAGTAAAAATAAGCAATAAAATACTAGAAAATACTGAAAAACCAGAACGACATTTTTACAAAAAGAGTACCTTACCTTGTTACATAACCTCAAATATAGTAAAAAAGTCGTTCCCTTAACAAAAGAGTTTCGCTTAACAAAAAACAACTCATAAATTAAATTGTACATAAGCATAACACATTTATTTAAAAAAGCGCAAATTTTAAAGATAATTTGTCACGCATACAAAGTTCTTTAAGTAATTCAATAAAAATTTGATATTTTATTTTCTTTAAATGGGCATTTTAGTGCGTTTTTATATCCAAAGCTAGGCAATACTGCAGTAGCGAGAGAGAGATTTCTCTGCTGAAAGCAGAAGAACACCAACAATAACCGCAATCGCGGGCAATGCCACCAGATGTTAAAAAAAGTAAAGTTAAAAGAAACTGAGTGAATTGTTGAACTAATTTAAAAAAAATGTATATTATACAAAACTATAAACATTACATTTTAATTAGAACAGGGTAGAAAAATGTCATGAAGAGTTTTAACTCCGAGAGTAAATAACAAAAAAAAAGCTAAGTCATGTAACGAAAATGGCCACACTGGTGCTAAAACCACGTAACTCATTGTCAAATTCGCTGAGAGCAAAGTAACGGTACCACGATAGTCGCCATCTCATTAATCTTTCCATCATGCAACTAACCCATCTAATATTATCTCCCCGTCTCTCTCTCTCTCTCTCTCTTACGCTCTGTCTTCACTCTCCACTCTCGGCCTCCCACTCACCCTATGCTTATCATATCTAAATATTTCTACGCCCTTCAGCTGGTACTTAACCGCAATGAAGGAGCAAATTGTGTTTGGTTATACATAAATGGCCACCAATCTGCGCAGATGCTAAAAGGCGTACCTAGTCCAAATTCGTATCAGTTTTAAGCAGTTCAGTTTTAATAAAACCTGTGTAAACATAAGTGTAAAAATTAGTATTACTGACATGAAAACCTTTGCACCCAGCATCCTTAGGCATTACATATTGCACCTTTTGTAATGTGTCTCATGATATCAAATGCAGTAAGCTAATTAATTATGTATAACAACATTTGGGGCAACAAGTATTGAACCCATAACCGCTTGTGTGCTGCAACTATCCTCGGGCAGTTGCACTGCCATTATGGCTGTCGTGTTTGGCAACTTTTAAATAAATTTTCGAATTTTTCAAGGAATTTTGCCTTGAGCATCAAAATTTTTGGCGTCATAAACTTTTTGGCGAAATTAAGTGCACGTATTAAGTTAAATTAAGTCAAAGTTGGGGTATATTAATTAAAATGTGGTATAGAAAAATAGTAAAAAAGAGGCTCAGATGTGGTGGGAAAAAAATTTGTTAAAAAAATACAGGAAAATAATGTTGAGGCTGAAATAAATAGAACAAGAACAACAATACTGAACCAGTGTGACAAAAGCATGGATAACATCTGTATGTAGGTATATTGAGGTACGTATGTATGTGGATACGTACGTACACTTGTGAACACGAAAAGAGCAGTACCAAAAATATTAGAATTTTCTAGAAATTTTTTAATTTTTGATGTGATTACAAAGTTTTTATTTTTATTTTGAAATATTATTATTTTCTTTAAGCATTAAAGGGACATGATGTTTATCAGCAGGCGAGAAGGATGAGAGAGAGAGTATTCAGAGTTAGAAGTATTAAAATTACCGCTGATGAATATGAGATCAAGAATTCGATTAGGCTTATTTTCGAAAGAATTAATTTGTACTAAATCAAGGCTTAATAGATTATCAATTAAATATGAATCTAGTGATGATGTGACATTAGTTGGGATTAGACTATGCTTACAGAAGTTAGTAGATCAAGAAATATTCGGAAAATTAAAATGCCCAAAAACACTAATATGGTTATCATCAACCTCATTTAGAAGTAGGGAAACAATGTTGTCCGTATGCGACTTGTAAAGCTCAAAATTGCTATTAGGCGGTATGTCAGATACAAGTAAGCATAAAGAGCCATATCGAGATGATCCCAACACTGAACACAAACACACAATTGATCAAGAATGGCATCCTCATTTAAAAGCGAGATATGGAAAGCTTGTAGCTTAACTTGTACTGCAATGAGAACTCCACCCACTAAAGAACAACCCGTACTTTCTACATTTCGGTCTTTTCGAGAAACACTGTATAAGTTTGAGTCGAAGTATTCTTCGTCAAAAAAGTTAGCATTCAGCTAGGTTTCAACAAAAATGATGACGTCAAAATCTAAATGAGAGCTACGGATGCGAATAGTCTGCGACTTAGTACGAATGCCATCCTGAAAAGAAATGTTTAAATGATTTAGTTATGCACAAGTACTATCGAAATTGGCTAAATTATTTTGCCTGGAAGATATTGCTTTTGAAAAAATGTGTAAGCGCGGACCTTGACGTCAGCAGGCCAAACGGACGGATTTAGAATTTAGTCAAACACTGATGGCGGAACCCCTAGCTTAAAATAAATTTTTTTTCTTAAACTTTGGATATCCTTTTTTATCAGCTTAAATCATAGAATCTGATTTTTATCAATGTTTGAATTTTAAGCAACATAAGAAGTTATATTATCCTCAGTTTCAGAAGGTTTAAAGGACGCAAGATCTAGCCACTTAATCGTAGCTACTACATCCAGCTCAGTACTTGAGTTAAGACCAATTAGTACATCCCGAGATCTTTTATTATCTTTACGTCTTCGCCCTTATACGGTTGTCCACGAAGTTTGAGTATGCAATTTGTTCACTAAGTACGGAAGCAGTGCTTTGTTTAGCTCTCGCAGTCTACATGTTGATGAGAGCAGCAGCAGCATCAGCATTAGTTGAAAAAGCAGTGAGAGTAGGCGCAGTTGATATGTTGATATTACCAGCGGCAGCAGCAGCATAACTGAGCGAAGCAGTGGGTGCAGAAGTCGGCGTCAATACACTAACAGTGGCTGATGATATTCTTAATGGCTCTGCCGCTATCTTGGCCTCTCTCAACTCAGCAGCAGCAGCAGCAGCAGCATAAGTATTAGTGTCATTTCAAATACTAGTTGCGGGAGAGGGCGAGACAGCATTCGCATTTACAGCAGATGTAGGAGAGTTAGTTTGATGTTTTGTTTTCATTTTGGCCCTTTTAGCTTTCTTAACATGACATTTCCTCTCTGCAATACAGCAACAAAATATTCTGCATTATTTCCACATCAATATTAGTGTCCTTTATGCGATTAATTTTGCACATGGGGCCAGCGAAATAATAGGAGACACATCCCGATACCATTATTTTTTGTGCCCCCATATTTAATGGTTTTTAGAGTGCATTGTGGCTGATTTTCGGTGCCAGACGATGGACGTCTAACATATTTTTGTGAGCCCGTAGCGTCATACAAAATTATTTTAAGCTCGTCAGTCCAAAAATATTACGTCACATCTCAGCTGTGCAGCTAGCAGGTTTTCTTGCAAATTCCTCACGTTTTGACTCACATTTGGGTGTATTTTCTTGTGGGCTGCGAGCTGCTTATCCAGCTTCGCGTACTCTTTTACGTACAGTCATGCTAAAAATATTTAAGGTGAATTTTCTGGGTTTTCCACAAATTTGATTGAATTTGAAATTATTTTTGCTGCACATGAAGGAATATTTTGTATTTCTGTGGAAGATCTGCCATCTGTTCTCAATTTCTGAATCTGCTTTCGTTGGGGTGCAGTGTTTTGCTCCACCCACTGTAGTCGAAACACAGGAAAAATATGCACGACACTCGCCAAAGTTAAAAAAAAAAACATAAATAAATAATCAGGAAAGTGCTTTGGTCTAAATCTGTGCGAAATTGTATTAGTATTCCTTTTATAACCTTAAAAAACTGAAGGCATTGCTATTTCAATGTTGCACCTAAAAACGTAAGGACGTAAAGCTCATAAATAACCGTTATTTACGTAGTTGTCAGATGTATGCAGATAAACTCTACATATTTGAAATCCCTAACCATTCGTAGATATTTGGTATTAAAATTTTCTTTTGTATGATTTATAAAAAAAATGACTTCACAATATGTTTTTAAAGCGTCTGCTATTTTCATGCTCACAGCTGTATGTTCAACTGTTAATATATCTATTAGACAACACATCTTAGAGCACTTGGTCAAGAAGGTAAAAAGCACAAAATCAAAATGTTTATGCAAAAATGCTCAAGAGCTAAGGCAACGCCCGAAAAAATATGGCAGCGCGCGTTGAAACAACAACCAACCAGGCAGCAACCAACAGTTGACGTGGAAAAGGTATAAATAATATGAATGGCTATGAGTACGAATGCAATAAAATTAAAAAGTAGTAAAAAATGAAAAAAAAAAAAATCAAATCGTTACAAATGTAAAAAATTGCAGAAATAAAATTTACAATAATATTTTTGCAGCTGCAAGCACTTGGCAGCGGACTAAGGTGGCGGCGGCGTTGGCGACCGCAGGCAAGAAAATTGTGCCAAAAGCACAAAAAGAGCAGCTACAAGAAAATAACATGATAAGAAAACAACAACAAAAAAACACACGCAGAAAACACAAAAATTAGCAACAATAATAGTTTCCTATAAAAACAATAACAATTACTGAATGAAGCAAAAACAACAATGGCAGTGAATACATAAAACCACAAAATTATGCAATAACAATTGAACAATACAAATGACATTTGCCATGCAGCATGTTGCAAGTTTGCACGTTTGCACTTTAGCCACATTGCACGCACTTGTCAAGAGCGGAGCGAGCGAGATAGCGAGTGACATAGAGAGAGAGAGAGGTGAATGACTTAAATTGAAATAAAAAAAGTAAAACAGCAGCAAAAGGAAATTAAATAAAAAGTATGAAAAAACCAAAAACTAACCAAGTAATTTGCGGTTAGCGCTGCGCAGTTCGTCTGCTGGTCGCGCAGAAAAATCGATCGCTTGCGAAAAGGTGAACAGCGAACATAAAATGTCCACTGTTTAGCAATAAATCAATGCAACACGCAGCCGCATACGCCCTGCGCGCTGCCACCACCATCAACGCCACCACCAACAATGAGAACAACAACAATAAAAACTGCTGCAACAGCCAGGCATGCAAAGCGCCATGTCGCAAACGATTGGGTCTCATGAAAATGCAAATTGTCGCCAGCGTGCATGCAGCATGTTGTTGTTGCTATTGCTAATGCCACAGCAAAATTGCTATTCACATTCATTGACGTTGTTGTTGTTGCCGCTGACAGCAAACTGCCGACTATGCGATTCGCATGCGCTTACAAATGAATTAATAGACGACATTAGGCAGCAGGAGCGGTGCGCAGGCGCTTTGAGCTGCCGACAAGCAGTGCAGGGAGAAAAAATATAAGAAAAACGAAAAACAAAAACCAACACAAAAATAAAAATCTAAATGAAATAAGCCTAGTGCAACTATTTCAAATACAAACGTGCACCACGCACTGAACCTTTTGGCCAAAATGCAAATGTCATTACGCCGCTGCGCTCCGTCTGCGATTTGCTGCCAGCATCAATTCATGAATTAACAGTTGCGACCAACAACATGACTCAAATTGCTTTTAAATTGTTTTCTGCTTCCCGTGCCTACCACACTCCAACTAAACTCCACGCGCTCGGCTAGCCAACGAGCCCAATGGCCGAGCACCTTCCTGACCTAAGACAGGAATGCCATTAGCCCCATTGTTGTGTGCTGATCCTTTTTATGTTTGCGCAAAAATCGAAATGCAATAAAAATAAATACAAGCGAAAAAAAGCATCCGCAGCAATTCGCAATTGCGTACGTTTAGTGTGGCGCGTTGCACGAATTGAATTGACAATTGTTGGCAGTTGCCGTGTTAGCAACATGACACTGTTGTTGCCACCACGACTACTCGACTGCTTTTGATGGTTGCCTACTTGGCCGTTTGTGCGCACTACTCAAATATTTTGCGCCACCAAAAGTGCAATTGAAATGTCTTGAGGGTAAATGCATACAAACAATTTCATGTACATAGGCACATATTTACATAAATCGGAGCATTTCCGTTCATGTTTTGGGCGAGCCACTGTAGAGTTGTATACATATTTCGCGCTGTTATGAGTGCTGCGATTTGTTGTTGGTTTTCTTGCATTGATTTTAAATTGATTTCGAAATTGTTTTAATTGTCGACGAAATGGAAATTGATTTTTTTGCTTCAAGTGTTGCAATCGTCTGATAGAAGTACTCAAAATGCCAGCGAAGTAGGTGGAGTGTGTGACTTGGGAGTTTCGGTACAGTGGCGGTGGTAACCTGACAGTATTAAGTTTTTTACAATTTGTAATTTAAATTTCAATATTTTGTGTAATTCAAAACCTACGGAATGATGTGATATTGCGATGTGATGTCACATATAATAGTTTGTGTGAAAAATAGGGCATTGATGTGATGCTGTGATGTAAAATATTGTTAAATACAGGGTTGCCCATGTTCGACGGACCCATCTGGCAACCCTATATCTTTTGACAGAGACTTCAGATCGCTTAATGACATACCGCGTTGGAAGCGTCAGTTCAAGCAGATTTTTACCACGGAATAGTACACGCCACGCGAGCGCTCCCATATTGTTGAAATTTACATTCAACAAAAAAATTAAATAATGTGAAAAATGCGCCTTCTAAGAACACCATTAAACATTTGTACAAAAGGTTTTCGACTGGTGATGCTCTAATCCAAAGAGACCAACTCAAAACCGACCAAGCCGTCGCCAAGGATATCCCAAAATCGCCGTTCTCAGCAGTTGGGCATTGCTCGGACCACTTTACAACAAATTATCCGCATTGATTTGCATTTATTCCCGTATAAGATTCAATTGACGCAAAGATTGTTGCCTGCGGACAAGTCTCGTCGATTGAAATGGGCCCAAAGAGTCATCGAAATCCGTCGGTTCCGTCGAATATGGGCAACCCAGTATTTTACTACTTCAAAATCAGAATTTTCAATAGTCTCGTGGAGGCCTATACGAGTACGCGAGTGCGTCAACTCCCCAGAACACGCTTCGCTTTCTTTGCTACTAGCAACACTTGTCTATGTATAGCTGAGTATATGCAGATGCTCCTGGAGAAACTGGAAAACTACTTGGATTTGGTTTTACTTGATTGAAAAAAAACTACTGGAAACTACTACTACTAAACAAGATGAAGAATACACTTATTAAAAAATGAATAATTTTCGATTACACTTTTGAAGTGAAAACTTCTTTAGAATCGTTTGGAGTGATTTGAGACTCGATGAAACGAAAAAGCGACACTCTTGGCTACGAAGCGTTATATGTTGATATACATGCGTATATGTGTGTGGCTGCGTACTGCTGAGCCACGCTAATATAGTGAGTATTGTAGTATGTATACTACACTGCCTACTACTTGCTTTGGTGTTTAGTTCAAGCGCCATACGTATGTATGTTTGTATGTATGCTAGTACGTACATATGTGTGCGCGCCTGCGTATTACGGAGCCACGGTGAGCGAGAAGGCACTATGTATACCTATACTACACTACCTAATACTTGCTTAGACCAAGCGTCCTACGAATGTTTGTGTGTATGTTAGTACGTCTGTGTAATATACGCGTTACGACGCTCATAATAGCAACCGCGTGTGCTGTATTGCGTCCGTATTTTTATATTCGTAAATATTTTCATTTTTAAATATTTACCGCAATTATGCCGAAAAATAATGCAGAAAAGTGTCGTGAATATCGACAGAAAAAAAATCAATAAATAGCATCACGGAATTCATTCACGAAAATTTAATAAAGTATACACCAGAAGTATCGAGGATACTTAGAAAAGATTACGATAAAGTTACAATGATTTTAAGTGGCGATTTTAACGTAAATTTTGCATTGGACACAGCGGTTCCTTTAATTGACTTTCTCAATACAACATTCAATTTAAAAATGTGTAACAATCGCACTGAATCGATAACACGATCTAAAACAACAATTGACGCGGTATTTCAAAGATATGTTGACAACATCGAAACCAAAGCATTTGTATCATATTTTAGCTATCATAAGCCACTCGTATCATTTGTTGAAATTGAAAACATTGAGGATGAATAATAATAAAATGAAGAAAATAAAATATGAACTTTATAGCAATATTATAATGAACCTATAATTGTCCCGCTTCTAATGCTGTTTTCGTCTCATTCTCTCTCAGTTTGTTTCACGGAAGGTTTCACTTCTATCGCGTCTAACCGTTGGGCTGGTATTTTTTCTGTTTATTTTAGTTTACTTTGTTTTTTTTTTGGCAAAAATTTTATGATAAGGTTTTTTCCGTCATGCATTCCCGTAGATTTCGTTTAAATCAAAAAAATGTAACTTACAACTTGTATAGTATACGCCTATTGCCCCAAATATTCAAAGCGTTCTCCAAAGACCTGTACAGCGTACGATCTGCCAAAAACTCACCTGCAAAGAAAGAAGAAGAAGAAAAAAATCGTATTAAAATGTTACATTGAACAAGTTGTGTTGCGAATGATTGTCTTTCTTGTTTTGTAGAATTCTAGAAATCTTAAACAAATCAAATCATAACATTAATTCTTGCAGCATATCGAGTACACATTTAATTACTTTGAACCGTTAGCGCGAGGCTTAAAATATATATCAGCAATATGCCAGTTTTGGCAGACAACAACAACTACGACACAAAAACTTTGCACACCAGAAACTGAGCAGCCGACCAAATGCGCCTCAGCTGTGGTGGCCGCGTGTGCCGTAATGCGTTTGTGCGCTTGTTGCAGCAAACGTAACAGCAGCTTAGCGAAAAAATGCCAAACAATTAAGATTAGCATAACCGAGAAACAAATTAACTGCTGATTTACCACCGGCAACAAGAGTGCGATACAGAAACATGGCACAGCAAAGTTGTATACCAACCAACAGGCAGAGTCGGCAATGTGTGGCAAGCATGTGCAACCCATATGAAGGCAAAAGTTGCTGGAGTTGAGGAGGTTGGCTTAAAAAAATATGGTTTTCATTAAGCGGCGCGATAAGCGCGGCTAAGGCCGCTAATCTGCGCTCATTATTCACCATAGTGCGGGGGTGCAGCACGAGCGGACGCAGCAGTGTAGCAGTGGCAACGTCAGCAAGAAGAACATTGTTGCCGCACTCGAAAGTGACCTGTTTGTCATGGGCTGCAGTTGCCACGACGCCGCCGCCACTTTGGAGTGCAGCTCGTTTTTCGTGCGCGCAGCTTTATTTACGACTATTAGAAAGCCTTCAATTTTTTCATGGCTCTATTTTGTGGCAAACAATATTTTTTGTGACTTCTTGTTGTACGATTTTTGTGTTTCTCTTTTGTTTTGCCTAGTATTGCATGCGTATGTGCAACATGGGAATGTGTGCTTTACAATGCGGAAGCCGACCAGCCTTACGCAACAGTTCCCACACTCAAGCAACGTAAACTATTTAGCCGTAGCTTGGCATACATATATACATAAATACATACAAGTGTGTGTGTAGTCATGTTGCATGTATGCAGCGCGCGCGTTATCAGTTAGGCTGCTAACAATTTTCTAAAAGCCTTGTAGTGTGCGTGTGTGTAAGTTTGGGGCTGTGTTGCAAGCGGCCACGGCAGTAGAGCGACGACCAACAAAATGCTTATCTCGCCTCACAGACAAATTATACGAAGGGGCAGGCATTTCGCTAAGGCCATTTTTGGCTGCCACAACCGAGCCTGTTGCTGTTGTGGTTGTGCCTTTGGCTTTTGGTGGTTTCTTGAAGGCGAGTGTATGCCACAACTTGGCCTGCTATGCCTAATATCGATTTTCTACATTTTTCCTCTGCACTCATTTTCCACAGATTACTTGCAACAATTTTTCCCATTTGATTTCGTCGTTTTTTGCCCACCACCACATAGAGAGATTATAATGTTGCCACATCTGTGACGCCAAAGTCGATACTCCTACTTAGCGAAAAGGGCGATTAACCTTGTTGCAACTTTGCCACCGTTATTAATATCTAACGATTTCTGAAGTTTTTTCGACAACAGCGTCATTGCCAACCTTGTTTTTGTGCCATCTTAATCTTGTTGTTGTTGTTGTTTTTTGTGGTGCTCCAAATATGCGCCAGCAAACTGTTAATTGAAGTTGCAGTAAAGCAACGCATGTAGCGCATACAACGCATCGCATTTCATGCCACTAAGGAGCAAAAGTTAATAGGAAACTCATAGAAAATGTGGCAGCCATAAAAGACCGTGTTGCATAGGCTAGGCAGCGTGCTGGTAAAAAATTTATAAATAGTAATAGTAACAGCGCTATTGGTAGGCACTAGCGGCGGCAGTAGAGGTTAGTTGTGGCAACTTGCAAGCGGGCGCGGACATTAATCGAAATTGAAAATCGTGAGCAGAAATTGTTGGCGGCAAAGAATTCGATTAAGCGGCATGTTGCAACACGGGCATAGAAAGTGTGCAAGTCTCAATAGAAGTTGAATTGTAACGTACGCAGTAGGCGGGGGAGTAGAAGGAGTGGGCGTCGGCTGTAGCTACTACCTGGCCCGCTATCAATAACTTGCAAAACTCCGGCTAACTTGCAAGGCGGCAAGCAAATAGACGTACGCGCACGGCTGCTGCGTTGCAACAAAATGCAATTAGAGGGTGGATGCGTTATTAATGTGGAGCAACTTGCAACCAGCGGCAAACAAACTATATGTATACATCAGGAAAAAAAAACAATGTGCTACAAATGCGTGCACGTGTGGCATTCAAGCTGAAAAAAGGTGAGGTGTGCAACAGAACCTACAAGAAATTGATATATTGATAATATGCGCATGGGCGATTGGCGGCAGTTTGTTGTAGTGCGACTACACCAAGCAATATGAGTGAAGTGAGTCTATGCGTTAAAAATGTGTTCATGCCACATGCCTGGGCTCAGAGTTTTTTATATTAATAATAGCGACAACAAGCACGGCTCACTTTATTATGTTGCTCACACAAACACACATGCACTTGACGCGTGTAATATTAATGCGGCAGCATGCGGAAGTAACTTGAAGATATTTGTTGCGCGTTAAGTAATGTCAGGCGCTGGCATTGCAAGAATGCTGCAATGTTTTTAGCTAAATTGTTGCGGGTGCCAAAAACCCGAACAAAACCTGATGAAAGGTATAAAACAAGACTTTTCTTGAAACATTAAGTTTTGCTGGAATATGTTGCAAGTACAACATCTTTTAATTTGCACCTATGTAAAGAGCGCAAAATTAGGTTTGAGAACAAAAATTACAAATAAATTAAATGGTTTTAGCCAATAATTTTGCTGCCACAAAATGTGGCAAGTTATGATTTCACAGGCTTACATACATATAGTTGTTGCTCCAGCTATTTCAATTAAAAAGGATAGGTAATTTATTTTTCTAATCATGCCACAATTTGTGGCAAGGCACAAATTTTTTTAAATGTCATTTTAAAGCTCAAAATTAAACAGAAAATGCTTTTCATATCTTTAATCAATCAATGCTGCCACAAAATTTGTACTAAAATACATAATAAAACCCATTTTAAAATTATTATTGGTTTTTGCCTACTTAACACAGCGATATGTCGCACAGGTTAGATGAATTGCCCAAAATTGCTTAAAATTATTCCTAAAAGCTGGAAAATAGAACTTTTAGCATATAGAAACAAATGAAAACTGAAGAAAAGTAATCAATACCTACATTGTTACGCTGTTTTATGAGTTTCAGTATATATTTTTTCTTGTTATTGAATGCTCCAATAGCATGTTGCAAGCGCAATTTTTCCTAAGAATGCAAGAACTTCTTGCCTCTTACTTAGAAAACTAAAGGGAAACATATTTGTTTCGACTTTTTTAAGAAAGGTGCTTGCCACAAAATGTGGCATGACACAATTTTTCAATATTTTTCGAAAACATTGCAAAGGAGAGCGCGAAATGCTATTAAGAGTTGTCGCACCAATTTTTCTAGAACAAAATATATTGCCCCAAAATGTGGCAAGCTTAAAAACTGTTCATACAATAATCAAAAAAAGCAATTTATTAATATAATTACTTGTCGTCAATTACTTCATGAAACATAGAGTTGCATTATAAGATTAAGCTTGCCACATGCAAGAATGCTGACTAAAAAAAGAATAAGCATAACATATTGCCGCATGAAAAATATTAAAAATATTCCGCAAAGTGGGTGTTGCACCAATTGTAAATAAAGTGGTGCATGTATATGCGTCACAAAAATCAGCACACAGCTGCGTGCAACATTTCCATGACGCACGGCGACTAGTACGCTGTAGTAGAAGGTGGCAGCAGCCACGTTCTGGTTTTGCTCCCCATTTACCTTTGGTTTTGTTTTCCACTTTTACCCAAGTAAGATCGATGATTGTCAATTTACTGCATCATAACGACTGAGTGTGCGCACACTACGTGCACGGGGAAAATGTGTAGGGGCGAGCAGGCGGCATCACTGTGAGGAGGCGGTGGCGGCTGCGTCAATGTGCAATATAATGTGCGGCACTTTATCTCTTATTGTCATCTGCGCCCATTTTGCGCCCGTACTAGAGCGGAAAACATATAATAATAAAATTTCTGCAACTCTGATGCCAACACTGCACAATGCAACAACAACTACAACAATGTGTAGAGTGTAACAAGATCTTGCAATATACTATACTTCGATTTAGTTGTAATGAAAGCAATAGCATTTTGCCAGAATTGCTCTATGCAGCCTACAGGATGTCGTGTTGCAAATAATTAAAAGTGCACGTGACTTCTATGGCAGTTATTGCTAGCTACGAGCTGGAGAGCGCCCGTACACAAGTTGCGTAATTAGACTGGTGTTCAACGATATACGCAGATAAATCGGTAAAGTAAAAGAGGTGTACTCGTATTGTGTTGATCGCACGTTGCCTCCACCTCCATTGCAACGTAGGCAATATAGTTAAATTTCGTTGGAGCTGATAACGGAAATTGCGTTCATCGCATGCTTAGCACCACATTATTTCGTGGCAGTCGTAAATGTGTGAGATTGATTAACGCCAAGCGAATGGTAATTGCCAATCGACTATGAAGAAACAAAGAATGGATTTGAAAGTGTTAAACGTCTGAGTCTGGTGTGGAATTCCTAATGCACTCATGTCATTAATAATTAAAAGATTTCATTACATTGCCGGTACGCTCATACACACACACATACATACAAACATTGGCATTTACACGTACAGCAATTAAAGTTGGTAATTAGGCTCGCGTTGTCCAGTGGCGTTCATGTGCCGCTGAAGTGTTGTTTGTTGCAATAATTTGCAAAAATCGTTTATGGCTTACCTCATGGCAAATGGCGGCAATTTAATGGGCTAGCATATAAATTTATGCTTATTAAAAGTGTTTGGCAAAAGTATCACGTGGCTGTGCAGGTGGCGAGTTATTAAAATCATAGTAATGCTGCCGTTATTTTCGCATTTCATCGTTATTGCCGCATTTCATCAAAGGAGTTAATTTTTAAACGATTTGTTTAGTGGCATATTATTAGGAGTTGTAAACGCTTGCTCGAAGCTATTAATTTGGTGGCAAAGATAATACAAGAAAAATAAAGTGGAATAAAAAATGGAATAAAATGGTATAACCTATGCCTTCCTTACCACACGAAATATTGCAGGCAGTACTTATTTGTGTGAATAATTGTGTCACAATGTTATTAAAAAAAACATAGGAATAATATATTTCAAACTTCCAATATTGCCACAAAATGTTGCATGAACTTTTTTAGTAGCATGCACCATTTATTTATATAAAAAATTGTTGCCCAATATTATTAAAAAACGTAGGCGTAATATATTTCAAATTTTCAATCTTGCCACAAAATGTTGCATGATCTTTTTTAGTCAGTAAATTAAATTTTTCACTTTTCACAACATTTTGTCACGAAATATTTTACTATATTTTTAATACATCTTTCAATAAGAATATGTTAGGAGTAGATTTGGCTGACATGCTCATGGAGCTCTACAAGGTCAACCACGCATTAAAAGCATTAAAACTTGATAAATCCGAGGCAAAAGCATATTCCTCTAATAAAATTTCAACTAGAAATTGTCAATGCGTTGCTTACTGCCACTACTTCGCTCGGAAAAAGGAAAGGCCGACCATCGAATGTTGAAAGAGCTAGCGCGATAGTATCCCTGGGCTCCACATCAAGCAGCGTGTCTTCCCAACAGTCGAAAAAGTACAGGTTCCAACCGAATCCTTCAGTCTTACAGCGTTACGATAAAATGGAACATTGGGTAGCCTTTAGTGAAAAGGAGCGTTGCAGATTGTGCAAGACAGGAACCCCAACGTCCAAATGCCTTAAATGCAAAGTTCACCTTTGCTGTAAAAAGAATAAAAACTGTTTTTTGTCTTATCATACCCAATGTCTCAAAATAAATAAGCACCATTAAAAGTTGTTCCAAAGAAAAAAATTGTTTGTTGCTCAAAAGCAACTTTCGGCAGCGCGCAAACCGTGGGACTTGACGACTCAAAATTTTGGACAATTGCTTCTTAAACAAATACAAAAGGATTAAAATTAAATAAAAATTTTCATTCCACAGGAAAAAAGGTGGGGTCGAAAGGGTTAAAACAAGTTGTCAAAAAAATTTGTAAGTGAAATTGCAAAGAAGAAGAATTACTAATTGAATTAAGAACAATTACAACATGCTTAATGACTCGTAATATGTTGCCACAAAATGTAGAAGGATTTGCTTATAATTTGTAACAAAATTCTTAAGAAGCGACTTTGAAAACATTTCTTTTCACGCTTCGGGGTATTGCCACAAAGTGTACCATCATATTATTCGGAAATGTATTGACTTGTGGTAAAAAAAAACTCAGAAAATATGTTGCAACAAAATGTTGCATGCAACTTTAATCTATTGAATTAAATAAAATATTTGAGTGAAAAAAAACTGAAAACACATGTTGCAACAAAATGTTGCATGCAACTTATTTTTATAAAATTAAAGAAAAACTCAAAAAAAAGCATTCAACTTTTCTTTATAGAATTTAATTTAATTTTTTTTTTTATTCGAATATGTGATTAATTCATACAGAATTGCAATAATTGCGCAGAAAAATATATTGCAACAAAATATTGCTTGAAACTTTCTCAGAAAATTTAAAATATATTCGTTTATTAAAAACTAAAGTTAAAAAAAAATTTTTTTAGTTAAAATTTTATTTTTACTATATTAATAAGAAATATTTTGCATATGAGAATTCGTTGCATGCAACTTTTTTATTAAAAATGAATAATTATAATTTGGCCCAGAAAAATGTGTTGCAATAAAATGTTGCATCAATATGTTTTTTAATTATTATATAATATATACATATATATAAAAATATATATGTGGCATTAACACCCTTTTTGGATGTTTGGTCGTTCTTTTCTTTCTATTTGTGGCGTGCGGGTTGATGTTGTTTCACAAATAGAGGGACCAACAGTTTTAAGCCGACTCTAAATATCCGCAGATATTTTTGTTTTTGAGGAGCTTTTTCACGACAAACCTCTGAGCCGTTGCCTACCGAGGGGCATAACACCAAACCCAGAATTAATAAACTATTTTTTGTGGGCTGTACAAATAAAATGAATGAAAAATGTTCATGAGAATTTTTAATTTTGTAACAGATTGCGGATGTCGCAGATTACTAAAAAATTGAATGAATTAGTGAAATAAAAATAAATTGGAAATCGCTAACTTGTCGGAGCTTGAATTAAATATTGATACTGACGAAAGTTTACATGCTAAGGGTGGTTAAGTTTTAAGAGCCTTTATTGATTTTGAATAAAATACAATTTCTTTAGGAAATTATTGTCATTTCCTTTATTATGATAATACTGATATGACTCAATACGTATGGAACAAAATATCGGCCAAATGGCCACCTCGACCTCTGCGGCACACCTCCATCCGATGGTCCGAATTTTCGATGACGCTGAGGCATAATTGAGGTTCTATGACGTTAATGTGCCGAATTATCTCATCCTTTAGCTCTTGAATTGTTGCTGGCTTATCGACGTGGACCTTTTCTTTCAAATAACCCCAAAGAATGAAGTCCAACGGTGTCGTTGACGTTTAGGTGTGGTTCACATTCAACATCGGCCCTTGAAATTTAACCACCTTTGAAGGCATATTCGTCCAAGTGTACTCATTCCTTGGGCAACCATACCAACCTAACCCAACCTAACTTGAAGGCATATTTATGCATGTGAAGAGCTTCAAAGCATTAAAATTTATGTAAAATCTATTTTTTTCTGTCATACTTTATGAGAGTTATGATCGAAATATATACATTTCTATTAAAGTAAAAGAGCCGTTTAGAGTTCAAAATACAGCAAATTATTCGCTTTGTCTGCCATGCGCCCAATCAAATAAAACTCATAAATTTATGCAATTTCGCTAATCAACCGACCACCGGCCTAAACACAAGTAGCTGCACAACAAAAACGAAAAGCGGAAAAAAGATATTTGAGATACTTGTTGTTGGATAAAATTCACTTCTAACAATTTCAAAAATGCTGCCCGGCCCGGGGCTAAACGACAACTTGGATTGGCAGGAAGGTGGTAACAACGCCCCAATTGGAACAAACGTTTGGCGTAGGCCAATAATTACAATCAAACCGCGGTGGAAGGAAGGAATGCTAAAAAATAGTACAGTTTTTAGGCAGAGAAAAGTAGCAAGCATTAGAAATGGAGAGATGGATACAACTGGCAAGCGATGCGAAGCATAAGAAATAGAGTTACATTTTTTTATTTATTACTCGAAGTGGGCAGGCTACGCAAGCACCAACAATGAGAACGTGAAAAGTGCTTACAAAAAGTGCAGTTCTAAGCTTCAGCATTATTCACAACAAATGAACGGCAATAAATTATTATGATTTGCAACAAATGTTGGCCGCAACTGTATAATGACATATTGCGAAATGATGGCGAAATGTTGCCAAACGAGATCACAAGGCGGCTCAGAATAGGGAGCAGCGAGCAGCAATAGTACACAAACACAAACAAAGACAGCGGTCAAGTGGCAAAGCAATAAAATCTGGAGGAACGAAAAGGAAAGAAAAATAAATGGAAAAAATTATACGCGTTCGCCTAGAAATTCAAGAGCGAATGAGGAGTGAATGAGGTGCACCTGGGTAGTAGACAAATACAAGCGGTATGGCGGAGAAAAATTCGGCTAGAATTTTGCACAGCAGCCACTTTGGAAATATGCAGAGCTGAGCAAGCCATAAAGCCAACATATTTGCAAAGTGAGTTAGAAACGCATTGTGGCTTCAAAGTAAACAAAACAACAAACAATGATGCCTGCAAATTGCGAAACGCAACAAGCGTTTCAAACCAACGACAGCGCAGCCAAGCAGCCAGTCAGCCAGTCAGCTATCCTGCTAGTCACCCAATTGAAATGCGTCCGGCAGGCATGGCGCTCGTTTCCTTTTTACAAGCACAAATGCTGCTGGCAACCACGGCTACCGGTGCGGCAAACGACGCCGCGCGGTGCCATCAAAACACTATAATTAAGATATGTTGAGGGCATTTTTGCAAAAATTGCCAATCATAAATGAAGCGCAACAACAGCAGCAACAAAAATAACAACGACGAGTAGCAACAGAAAACCCACTAATGCAAAATAACTAATTCAACTAAGCGCTGTTGCAAGACGCAAAATCTGAGTATAGCTAGCTACAGAATGGCGGCGGCGCGGCAAAGCGCAGGCGACTGGTGTTTGCATTAATAACTAGCATTTGAGTTGTTATTATTGTTTTTGTGGTTGTTGTTGTTATTGTTATCTTTGTTGTGATCGAGATGATCGCGGCGCCATTTGCTGCTACTTCATATGACGCTGAGCAGCGTGCTACCACCGCAAGTGGCAAGCAGACAAGCGCTCAACTAAGCAAAGTAGCTGCGGCAGCAACAAAAACGCAGTTGTAGCTGAACTTATACTGCATCTTACCACAACACTTTGCTGCCGCTCAACTCAACTGCGGCGCGCTACTTTTTCGCCAGGCATTTCGCCACGCTTGCAAATTATTAGTTGGCGTTATGAAAGCAGTTAATTAAAATTAAAACAAAAAAGCAGAATTTGCGCTTAATCAAAGGACGCCATAAATGCGGGCGGGCGGACGATCGGGCGAGTGGTCGTCGGTTGCACGGCCGATTTTGTCGTTCGGTTGGCTCGTTCGCGCCCGCGCGCAGTTGCTAATGGCGGAAGTAATGGCGTTTCATGTTGCAAGTTATGCAGCTTAGACAGCTTGCAACATGCAATTATGTGCGCTTCAAATGTGCGCCTGCGTGTTAGAGTGACTTTAGCATGTCTTTTTTTTTCAACTGAATGTGTAATAATAATTGTTATTGCTGCTGCTCTGCGGCGACTCGCTCGCTGGAACAATGTCATTATCGGCGTGGATAGTCCAAAGGCGTTCAACTTGCTTTCCTTTGCTTTGCTTTGATTGGCTTCGTCGCGGGCATATTTAAAAGTGCGTTAATGTCTCGCAAAAACCGCAAAAAGCGCTTAGGGCTGACTAATTTTAATGCCAGCTTAGTGCTTGTCGGCTTGCTAATGTGATCGGCCGCAAGTATGTATGTATATGTGTGTGTATGCATGTGTGTAGGTAATAGAATTCATTTAATTTTTTCAAGCCGCTAAACGACATTTAAATTTAATGCCAAACAACCTCCTCTATTTCGTAAGCGAACTTGTTGCGGGTATTGAACGCTGCAGGGGGAATAGTGTTTGTTCGAAAGACTGATGTCTGCCTTTGGGAATTAACTGTAATTAAAATTTAAATCTATTATGATGAGGTGGGTAGAAGTTATGTAGTTAAGCGCGTACTTGTAAAATATATTATTACATATTTTGTTTTTGTATAAATTTACCTCAAACGCAGTTGAAGTAATTTTGCTTCCAAAACAGAAATTTGTATGCCTTTGTTGTATGTTGCATATTTTACAAGGTGCCGGAAAGCATATCCCCCCAAAGGTTGGGTTAGATTTTTGTGGCGCTGGGCTTAGGATAGTCAACTCACTTAGGCCATGTAGGTTCGTTGTGGCACGACTGCGTAACACGGGAACCTCAGTGTTTACTTTTCATGGGACTTAGGCTCTCTTATGAAGCGTAGGATAGGTTTTATCCCAACACCAGATATTTCCGTAAGAGAGTCAAAAGACTATTTTCCTAACAACCTTGCAGTGTTCTACTGTTTCTTCCTCTTCCTCGTCTCTAGAACTTCTGCAGTATTCATGGGAAAATACTCGTTGCCTAGAAGAGTGCCCACCTAACAGCCAATGACCGGTTAACAAACCCACGTCTTTCGAAATGTTCTCTCTTGAGAGGTTGAGCAATTCTCCTGACCCTTTTTTATCAATTTGCGATCAAATTAGCCTGTTTTAACACTCGTACTTACTTCGCTCCATCACCTATTGACCTCCCGGAGAATATTCCTTTTTATCCTTAATTATTTCCAATGTTTTCAAGAAGTGGAAGATTAGTTCCCTTTCTGGCTAGCTCACTGGCCTTGCAATTTCCTTCAATATCTCTATGTCTCGGAACCCATATAAGACTGACTTTGAAGATGGGGCTAATATCATTTAGAGCAGCCAGGCATTCCTGAGCAATCTTTGATCTTAGTGTAACTGCCTCCATTGATTTGATGACATCCTCGCTGTGCGAGAAGATATTTTTCGTAGTTTTCGTTACGCTCTGTGTGTTGAGGTACACAGTTACCTCCTTTATGATAACTACTTCTGGTTAATACTTCAGCTTTTTTTTTGTTTTTTCTTTTTTGTCGGGACAGCTAGCAAGTGCAGCACTCAGACACAATTAAGTCCATTGTACTGCACTCGGATTCCCTTTTAATTTTCTTTAAATTTACCCAAGCTCCGAAGAAACCTGAGTAGATCTTGTGGTGCCAAGGAGCCAAGATGGTCGCTTCTTAACACATTAGTGCCAAAGACCTCAAGCTTGACTCGAGCGAAGGCGGGGTTTAGCCTGGATTTACAGGACTCGACTACCCCTGTTTGGGTTGGGAGGCTACAGTAGCTTGGATTAACAGCGCTCGATGTGATTTGGGAGCTTGGTGGACGCTACAGTAATCCGGAACAAATACTTCTAACTATAATTCTTTTGAAAAAACTCCATAGCGTACTTTATTTTCTAGCTTGGATCCATCTATAGTATATAAACATTTATTTCCCCTCTTCTCCATGGTCTTTGAGTTTGCTACTCTCTTCTTGGCGAGATGCTCGTCTTGAAGAGTGTGTCGAAGGTGAATTTGGGAAGAGTCGTCGATTTGTTGGTATTAACTACTCTTAGTTTGCACTATAGAAGTGTAGCCGAACCGCCGGGTCTTTCATTGCGCCACACTCTAAGCCTGAGCGCTGAAGCGGCGGTCACGTGTTGTCCTACCAGGCTCAGAGCAGGTAAGTTGAGTAACATCTCGAGCGCTTTATTAGGGGTGGTCCTTAAGCGCCGGTGATGCATAAAAACGCAGTTTGGACTTTGCTCAGCAGTTTCGTGTAATTTGCCTTTTGAGTTGATGGCCAACACACAAGTATTTCATATATGTAGTAAAATAGGCCGAACTACCGCAGTGTAAGACCAGTGTGCGATGCGAGGTGTTAATCCCCATTTTATTCCGACCGCTGCTTTGCAGGTGTGCAATGCCATATTGGTTTTCAGTATAAGATTTCCATGTTCGTTTCCTGTCTAATATGACTCGAACTTTTAGTGCCTTTTGTGGGGAGGCAAAAAAATCGCCCATTGCTCTGTGAAAATCATATTCTAGGGATCAAAATAAGAAACTTTGCCGAAGGAACCATCCTCTAAAACGAATTCTGATGCCCCTCAATTTGGGTCGAACTTTTTAGTTTCTTTTCTTATGTAAAGGCCAAAAATGGTGATATTTTGAAATGATTGTATGCAGAACCCCCCAGGGTAGTTCCAGGTGGTGTGCCACTGGCATGGGTGGATCGGCCATCCAAAGTTAGTGGGGGTCGGTCATACATTTGGACTCGATTGGAGCACTCTAAATGGGTCAAAGTGGGATTTTTGGTTCGACCAAATAGGGGGACATCAGAATTCGTTTTAGAGGCATGATTCCTTCAGCAAAGTTTCTTATTTTGATCCCTAGAATATGATTTTCACAGAGCAATGAGCGATTTTTAAATCGAACCGCCCTAAGGCGCACGCAGTAGTGGTTAACCTTTGTTAAAATACAAATTAAAAACGCATCATCATGCATAGCACTACGGCTCGGTATCAGCCTTAGCTTCCTCCACAATTTTTTAGTTAGTTAGTTAGCCACTGCTATGCTTCTTAGATCGTTCTCAATGTCGGCTAACCACCTTTTCTGCAGTCGCCCACTTCGCTTTTCATCTTATCTGCGAGCATCCAAAATGTTGCCAGGTACTCTTTCATTTAGCATTCCGTAATTGAAGCCCTAGCCATCGAATGCGTTGCGATTTAACAAACCGTACGACATTTTCAGCTTGTTGGAATTCCACTAGCTCTAATTATTTTATAAAAATTTAATTCAGTATCCTACAAAAATGATATAAATTGAAATTTCAAACTTTGTGCAAATCAAAAAAAAAAAAAATTGCAAATTTTTATGAAAATTTAATTTTTTAAAATTAGAATTAAAAAAAATTCGAGTATGCAGCTTTATAGCCTATTCAATTTTGGTGTAATACAATGCACTCTCAAGTAGTGCGAAAATTGCGTTGATTTTTGACAATTTTTTGTTGCTGGCGTTCTTGAGCATTTTCGCCACTTTAACGAATGCTCGACATTTTTCTATATGGAAAAAACCCCTAACACCGGCTGAAACATGCGCATTTCCATTGACCATGCAAAAAGACCTCTCGTGCATGCGCACCTGCAACATTTCTACTTGTAAATTTTCATTTATGTTCTACTTACACTTGGTAAAATTCGTCTGCCTTTTCGCCCTTGACGCAGGCGCACCACTACGCATATTTTGCATTTAAGTTTTGCTAATACAATCAGCAGACCCATTACATCTAACGATTATGAAGTTGACTGTGGTAATGTCGATCGTCTTGTGATTATCAAAGGCATTATGATGATGCTGGCGATTATTATTATTTTTACAATTTATGCAACAAACACAAAGTATTTGGTATATTTTTTATGGCTGTTGGCGATTTTAAACTTTCGTACTTATATGCATATATATAAGTATATGGAAATATATATTAAATTCGTATGTACGATGCAAATGCTCAGGAAGACACTTGCGCCATTGTCGGCATGTTGCACCATAGCGATCGCATCTTGGCAATTGCTTTGCTTGCTGCTCCTTTGTGTCAGCGTTTGGTGTCCAACACTCTCGGGGGCAATGCGTTATTCGTTCATTCGCTTTGATTCGTATATCTAATTTGCAAAATCTAACCTGGAGCCGACAAGCAATGCGGCGGCGACGGCTGTGCGCATTTGTTACGCTTGGTGAACAACGTTCGGTGGGAGGGTGGCAGCAGCAGTGAACGCACGGCGCAAGTGCCATTTGCTACTTACGAATAGTTGTTATAGTTATCTATGCACGTGTGTGAGTGTGTGTGTGTGCAGCGTTGGAACGGTTGCGCGCTTGTTTAGCGCTGGTGTGGCAGCCAACATGGATATGTTGTTGCCGGCAAATCAATTCAAATCATCTGCTGATCAGTCATCGGCCAGCTAAGCGCAACAACGGTTGTGTTTTTATATATTTTTTTCCTTCCTTTTTTTGTTTTTGATCTTGTGGCAAGTGGCACTTTGCTATGCCAATGTTGAGACGGAAGCTGTTGTGCGACGGTTGTTTGCTCGAACATGCCACCACCATTACCACCGCGGTCGGGCAGATCTTTTGGTGGCGCATTGTTGGGCGCCAATTTCTGCGCGCTAATCGCCAGTGGCGGGTGCCATAACACGCTACGATTACCCGCCTAACCGCGGACCAATGCGCCTCGCACCGCCCCCCGTCCGCCCCTTGTGGTGGCTGCAAAGCGCCGCTAATATTCCGTAAACGCATTGTCCATTCGTGCCGCAACAATAATACATAGAAAACGACCTGATTGCAGGCACACCTGACAACGCTGTGGCAGCGCTGCAACAACTCCGGTAGCATTTCAGCAACATTTCATTATAATTATCACAGAAAACATTTAAAGATGCAACAACCTGATGCACTTGCCAGATACTGTTGCACATGTCAGTTGCTGCCATGCCATGATGCGTTTGCGTATGCGTTTCTTTAGTGGCATGTGTCTGTCTGTGCTACGTTGTCCATGCTAAGTTGCAGTGCTGTTTGTGCGTTTGTGCCACAACTGCTTCCGGCTCATTTGTTTACTTTTGCCCGACTTATGCTGCAGTTGTCGCTGCTCTCAACTTATGTGTCTGCCACATACTACCGCTTGTGATTGCCATACACCATTCACCATTCACCGTTCACTGTGCACCATTCACTATTCACAGTGCACATTTACAACATGCAGCCTGCACCTTCACTATATGCCACTAACATATTAGATTTGCTTGAAGCTGGTGACAGCGACGCATTGACTGCAACATCCTTACATACCAACATAGAAACGACGTGGCTTACATCTTCTGCTGGCCACATAAAGAAATGCTAAAATGCGTTACATGCCACACACTCGAAACGAAACATGGGTAGTACAAACTTGTCTTTGCATACGCGCGGCTCTTTTGCCGCACTGTCGTTTCTGATGAGGTAAGGTGAAAGATAAAATATTACATGACCATATGAGGTGTCGTCTGATGGCATTTGTGGCACCATGCTAGAGCCTCGCCGGCGACAGCAGCAACAAATGTTTTCATGTTTCATAGCAGTTAATAGTATTACAGTAGTTAGTGGCTGTGGTGTGCTCGCTGCGAGTAGGTGGTAGGTTGCATATACAAAAGTGCAGTGTCTTAGAGTTTTTATGTTGCAACAAGTGCGTGGGGATTGCAATGGTAACATACAAATATGTATGTGCATTCATAACTTTGTGTTTGCTGCTATGCGAACTGAAGTTGCATGAATAAACAACAACAAATGTTTTTTCGTTCACCTTCTAAGCCCGCGACAGAAGTTACTGGTTATGGTTAAACGGTTAAATTGGCAATTAATCGTCCTACTAGTTTAGATCAAATACAGGAATCAAGAAACTTGCAAGGTGCTTGCAACTGCACTGAGATGGTGGTACATTGTGGTTTTATGTCATTTGGCACAACATTCTTGATTTGCTCTTTTATATGTTTGAACTTCTAAGCCTGGCTTCCGTATGAGCGGCCACCGTAACCGAGTGGATTTGTGCGTGATTATCAATCGGTTGGTTCGGTTTCGAAGCCCAGTGTGGACAAGAAACAACAAACGATAGTAAACATTTTTGCCCAAACACCACCTCTGAGTAGGTAATGGTCAACCTCGAGACAAACGAAATGCTAATGTGGAACCCTACATTTTCAGATCTGCATCAAGTTGCACACCACAAACTGGAGAAGTATATCGACCAAACGAATGCTAGAGGATGAGCGTAGCTCTACACATGCAACGTAGGCTAGGTTAGGTAGTGATGGTTGCCCAGAGAGTGGGCCCACTTGGACGAAGAAGTTTGGTTCATCCTTTGTGATACCATTGGAAGAGGGGGGAAAGAGGTGAAGGAAAAGGGCGAAAGGGAAAGGGGTGGGGAGGGTTGAGTGTTTGTGGACTATGAACGGTGACTAGTCTGCGGTTGTGTTAACCTCTTTATGTTGCTGATGAAGTTCATCAGATTTTTGATTTAAATACCTGCTATATCAGCAGGCGCAGAAAAGAAGTGAGAACCAAGATGCTTGAATCTTAGTCCCGCGAGAGCTGGGCAGCTGAGGAGCAGGTGCTGAGGTGATTCCACCTCATCCTCCATACAGCTGACGCAAAAAGGACTGGAAGTAAGTCCGAGTCTCACGGCATATATACCCAGCGGACAGTGCCCTGTGAGGATGCCCAAATTTGAGAGATGAGATTTTGTCTTTCTCAGAATATCCCTCGAACGTCTCCTATCCAAATGTGGCCAGAAGGACTTCGCGACCTTACACGTTCGTGTACTTGCCCAGCGCTCGATGAGCCATCCGTGAACAGGTCTGGAGGCGGTTTTCTTCAATAATTTTTTGACAATATTAAGATCTTGTGCAGTTAGCTTTGGAATATTTTCAGTCTACAGTTTCATATCTAAAGATCGTCTTTTCCCCGCATCCTCAACTGATTTTATTCAACTGAAATGGAGTTTCCCTCACTTCGCACTCGTTCTCTCTGCTTAAATATTAACAATAATAACACTGTAAGGTGATCATGCAAAATCTTATCGTTGCTCGTCGTACTAATAAAGGCTGATCAGATTGAAGGTCCATTCCCAAAAATAGGGGTTTTCGACAGATCACGCGTGACTACTGCCAAACTAAATACATACTTTTTTTCAGTAGTCATTGACATTTCATCATGGAAAAACTTACGCCTTAACAAATTTACATTTTACGTTAGCAAATCGTACAATTGAATTACGAAAATCGACGCTCTGTGAAAAGTGTTCAGGCCAACTAATGGGGTACACAACTGTCCTACCGAATGCACTATTCGGCAAAGCATCGACGAAATTGAGAATAATTCTGCACTATTCGAAGATAATCGCCCGTTTAGACTACGTACAGCACGAAGAGAGCAGAATATTCCGGCTTTAAACGAGAGTTTTGCCAAAGACTCAGAAGAATCCATTCTACGCCGACCTCAACAATTTGGCCTATCTTATGGTACTATGTACTTGGGCGATTTTACGCAAAGATCTTGGTGTGAAAGCGTATCCGATACAGCTAGTCCAGGATTTGAAGCAGGCCGATCTTCCGAAGCGTCATAATTTCAGTCGTTCGGCTGTTGAAAAACTCGCCGTAAATCAGCATTTGGGGACCCGACTTAAAGTTCAGTGATGAGACCCATTTTTGGCTTAATGGCTACTTCAATAAGCAAAATTTCCGTATTTGAGCTAAAGAGCAAACCGACGCCATTCAAGAACAGGCATTACATCCATTGAAAACAACCGTCTGGTGCGGCCTATGGGCTGGAGGAAGCATCGACTCATATTTCTTCAGAGGCGAGGCTGTAACAGTGAACAGTGAATGGTGAACGCTATGGCGCTATGTTAAACGACTTTTAGAGCCTATAATCTCCACAATATTTGGTTCCAACAAGACGGCGCTACTTGCCATACAAGCCGTGAAACAATGGATTTACGGAGTCGTCGTTTCGGTGGGCAATTTACCTCTCGTCTTGCACCAATGGATTGGCCACCAAGATCGTGTGATATCACACCTTTGTACATTTAGTTGTGGGGTATGTAAAGTCTAAATGCTTTGTGGATAAACCAGTTTCGATTCCGGCATTGGAAGCCAATATTACTAAAGTTAGGTCACGGGAAACCGACTGAAGCCATTCAATGACTCGAGCGAGTCATTCGAAATTGGTGTTTGCGGATGGTCAAATTACGGCGCAGTTACGGCCAACATTTGAAAGGGATTATCTTTTAAAAAATAAATGGCATGAATGGTTCTATACAAAAATAAAAGAACGTTGTGCAATCAATTTGAAATTTCGTTGTTTTACTACTGTGGGCAAAAAGTAAGGTGAATTTGGTTGTAAAATGAAAAATCTTTATTCTTGTAAATCAATTTCATCCCCTTCAAAATAGTCCCCTCTTGATGAAATACACTTATGCCAACGATTTTTCCAATCCCCGAAACATGCCAAATCGTCCATTTCCGGTATAGCCATCAGCACCTTCTTCGATTCAGCTTTTATCTCCTCAATCGACTCGAAACGCGTTCCCCGGAGTGGTCTCTTGAGTTTTGGGAATAGCCAGAAGTCACACGGAGCCAAATCAGGCGAATACGGTGGTTGCGGAACGATATGCGTGGAATTTTTGGCGAAATAGTCACGAAGAACGAGTGCAGTGTGGGACAGGGCATTATCGTGATGCAAAAAACCAAGAGTTGTTGGCCAAAAATTCTGGTCTTTTTAGACGAATTGCTCCACGTAAACGACGCATAATGCTCAAATAATATTCCTTATTAACAGTTTGGCCAGATGGAAGGAATTCATAGTGCACCACACCACGAAATTCGAAAAAAACTGTCATCATGACCTTTATTTTTGAACGACTTTGACGTGCTCTTTTCCGTCTGGCCTCGCCTTTAGCACGATATTCGCTTGATTGGTCGGTTGTTTCAGGGTCGTAAGCATAAATCCAAGTCTCATCTCCCGTAATGATGCATTTGAGCTTGTCCTGATAGTCTGAAAGCATTGTTTCACACACACATCAACGCGACGACTTTTTTCCAAGAAATTGAGAGTTTTCGGTACCAAACGAGATTTGACTTTTCGTAGGCCCAAATGGTCTTTCAAAATGGTTTTCACAGATCCTTCTAATATTCCGATCATATCACTAAGGTCTTTAACAGTCAACCGACGATTTTTGAGCACTAACTCCTTCACTTTATTGACGTGTTGGTCATCTGCTGACGTCGATGGTCGTCCGGAGCGCTCCAAGTCATCAACACCTTCTCGACCCTCTTTGAAGTCGTTGTACCACTTATAAACATTTTTCTGCGACATGGTCGAATCACCAAATGCCTTCTGCAACATGCTAAACTTTCCGCAGCCGAAATTTCATTCCGCAAACAAAATTTGATGGCACTTCTCTGCTCAATCAAATCAGACATTGTAAAAGTCGAAAAATGCACTCTTGGTCGTTTGGTAAACACAAGCGTAAATATATTACTGATAATGACATTCACATGAAAGTTGGTCCAGATGTTATTAACAGTGCTGCCAACTCACGAAAAAAATAACTAGAGCAAAATTTTAATCCCGCGAAGTTTGACAAATAAATTCACCTTACTTTTTGCCGACAATAAATTTAAAATTCAGTACCTCTAAATAGATCACCATTTATGTAAGGATGCCCCAATTTCACGGTATATGAATAAGAAATATTTTTTTTGAATTTTTTACTTTTCAATTATCACACACGACGACATAAATTGCCATTTATTTTGAATTTGGCATATTTTGGGTTTAACAAATTTAGATGAAATTTTTGGAAAATTTTTAAAAATTTGTAAAAAATAGAATATTATAAAAATGGAATACTAATGATTGAATGTAATAAAAAAAACTTGTGAGAGCAACTTTTAACCCCTCTAATTATAGCTAATTCCTCATTGAAAGCAGTGGTTGGTGGTGAAGTAGTTCATCTCTATTTCTTAATAGACAGAAGCTTTCCGTTATCAACATTTCCTTATCCTTGACTTAATTTTTCCTTCAATCGGCGCAAATGGTTGCCACATTGGCACACACTTATCAATCATTATGCCACGTCATCTGCAAATAAATTACTCCAGCGCATGCTAAACGGGTCGGCGCCGCAGCAGTCCAAACAAAAAGTAAAAAAAATGAGAAAGAAAAAAGTAAAAAAGCAAAAAGCGAACGCACCAATTGATAGCAGCCGATTTCCAGTTTCATCAATAAAATGTCAAAATTTATCACGTGTTAAAATTTTATCAATTAAAACGATGCATAAGCAATGGCCACTCAGCACCAAACTCGACTTCTAAACGCACAAACACACATGAAAAAAATAAATTCATGCACACATACGTAGTCGATGTATGCAAATGAGTATAAATATGTATGCATTAGTGTTGCAAGCGCATTGCGATGTTGCGCCGATAGTTGCTGCAGGCCATCGCGAAGCAACCATCAAAAAACCATCCATCAAAATGTTCAACAACATTAAGTGGTCATTGACGATGTCACTGCTAAGCCATGGCGGCAAAATTTACATATTTACTTATGCACACATGCAGACACACACATACACACATATATATGTCAGTTTAGCGCGCATGCGTACCGATGCGTTGGCCGCATGTTGCAAGTTGATGCGCAATTTGGACACGCTGCCGTGTTATTAACTAATTACAGCGACTAATCTAATTTCTTAAAGGCACTGTGGGCGCTGAAACAGCCGCCAGTAGCAGCAACAAAATGATTTATACAGAAGACGCCGCCTGGTATTGCAACAACGATAAGAACACAAAGAGTGGCATTGCCAAACACTTGCTTTATGGGCCAACAGGTGCCCCAACGTTTGGCCGCACTCCTTCGGTTGTTTTCTGGTGCTGCCTACGTGCAACCTGCGCGGCCACTGCTTATTTTTTGCATTTTATGTTGCTGCTGTTGTTTGTGTAGCTCAAGCGCATGCTTATGTCAATGCAAACTTTAATGAGAAGTGACATTTCACGCATGCGCGTCTCTTGCGTGCACCGCGATTGGAGGATGGCCACGAAAACAACGCACAGCAAAAGCTAAGAAAAAGGAAGCAGCAAAAGAATGAAAAAGATGCCTGTGGCATCCTTTAAACCCTAGCAGCAATGTTGCTTTTTCGTTAGCTTGTTGTTGTTGTTGTTGGCGCATATACCCATTTGCTTGATTTAAACGAAACTGTCACTCGCATGCAAAATACGTTGACCGCATTGCAACAAAAACAAAGCGCATACACCGGCGCTAGTTACATGCCACCACTTTTGTGGCAAACTGTCAACGCATTTCTATTCTCTGCTGCATACCTACAACTTATGCATACATGCAACTTTAGACAGTATTTGCTTGCTGCGTGCCACAAAAAGGTTGGTGACAGCAAATGGGCTGTAAGTTTAGAAAGGCTGCGTGAAGCAGAGTTGGGCTGCGTGGAATAGAGTTGGGCTCCAATTGCAATGCAAGTAACATAGATTTGCGGCTCATCTTCACCTTCCATTGGCTGCTCTCACTTCTGGTTTATTGCATTGCCCCAATGCCGTCCCTCCACAATTTAAGGCATGGAGGAGCAGAATTTGAAGAGCTGGCAGCAAATGGTTTCATGATGCTGTTGCATGAATTACAACCGTGTTGTTGTACTACTTAGGTAAAGCGTATATTTTGCGAGATCTCGCAGACTTTTACAAATTTCGTAAATCTACTTTGTAATTTTGTGCCAATCAGCGTTTTCAAGTAGCTATGAGATGTCGAGCTTAGAGGCAGAGGTAAAAGGGTGCACTTAATACATTCTGTGCGAGATTGCTCTTCATTCTAAGGAACCACTCTTCAAAGAACTGGGCAGTTAAAGCATCCGGGCACTTACGGCACAGTCTCGCCAATGAAAATGATAGAATAAGCCAAAAGCGCGGTATGCTTTAAGAATATGTTGAGTCATAGGACTGGGGAACTCCTTTCAGGTCATCGCAAACCATTACCTGTGGCGGGTGCTGCCTCCTGGTGGCCAATCTATGACTCAAGTTCTCGTACGAACGGTCGGTCAAATGAACCTTATCATTTTGGGAGTTTACGAGTTGCTCAATTTGAAAAATTTTCCAGGTAGAAAACACAATGTTTGGAATTTGACTGCTTTCGGCCAAGCGAAGCAACTCTTTCTCTCTTTCAATTCTGATTTGTTGCTGCTTTGGTGTGAGATAACAACACAAAGAGTGGATCTTGTAAGGCTTGAAATTGAGATCATTTTTCAGTATGGGGCGCATGCTATGGTCAGAAATTTTCAGTTCTTTTGTCATTTGATTGGCACTTCGTCTGGGATTTCGCTCAAGTCGCTTCTTCACTTTTTGAACCATTTCACATGACGTTGCAGTCTTTTGATGACCACCTCCATGAAGTTTCGCGAAGCTACCAGTTTCATTGTAAGGAGTAATGGTGCGATAAACAAAAACTTTATTTACTTTAAGGTGGTCGGGTTCACGAACAATCGTTGGTTGTGATTTTCCAGCCAAATACAATGCAATCGCACTATAACGTTTGAAATCCATTACTGATTTTCTTTTTTCTCGTTTACTCTCGGCAAAATGCTTCCGCGCCCTTGTAAACAATACGCTGAACTGCCATTTAGCTAACTAACAAACAGCTGATGTACGTGCATAAGCTGCGCGAGCGGTCTGAACTTGGTTACACTTCGAGTGCCGGACCCTGTATAGTGATGATTCAAATAATAGTAACGCGACATATGACAATGTTTTAGCTATTTATTTTACTTTCCCTCCCTTTTTTTATAAAAATTTACTAGAACAAAAATGATATAACGCAGAGTTTCATGCTTTGAACAAAACTCAAAAAAATTCCTAGAAATATTCATCATAATTTGAAGCTTTTTAATCGAAAATTGTGGGTATGTAGTTATGTAGCATATAATTTTGGTGAATTATTGTGCTGACTGAGTTCCTAAACATGGGAACATAGAGGGAAATGAAAGAGCTGATTTGGTTTCAGCGGTCTTCTACGAGACATGGGCAACCTCTCGACCGTTCTTAAAGAAGAACTACACAACTTAATTCTCAGAAAAGCACAGGAAAGATGTAGCTACGAAAAACTTTTGGCGTCACTACAATAGACACAGGACGCAGAAAGTTCTACAGGTTCCTCGCCATTTAATTTCCAAACGCGAAGCTTTGTTTACTGGTCATTGGACAACCGTGTACACGCAAAAAAGCTAGGCTTACCATTTAACCCCCATTGCAAAAGCTGGTCCCCACTACCTATTGAGCTTTTTATTTCTTTTATCCGGGTTCGGTAGCTAGACGATTAAAGTCACTGGGTGCTCCTTTTATCGACCGTCTGGAGCAGTGCTGTTTCCCGAATCCTGTCAATCTTCTACATTACATCAACAGCTTTGGTTGGCTGTAGATATCTGCTCGTTGGAGGTCTAAAAATGGTAGTGGTGGTGGATTAGTGGATTGGTTCTTCATTCATTTCACCTATCTACCTATTATGCTAACTTCAAGTGAATACAACTTTCTATTGATTTTTGAAAAAGTTTTCTTTCGACGGTGTTGTGCATTTTCTTTCATATAAAAAATTTTCGAGTATTCGTTTTATGGAAGAAAATTCATAGCCCCTTCAACTAAAAAAATTATTAAAAAACAACACGAACTTTTAGCCACTTCAAACTTGCATTTTATTATACCAAAATTAAATGAGCTCCAAATTGCGTAGACCTATTTTTTTTTCTAATTTTTGATTAAAAGATATGAAATTTTCAAAAACATTTTTTGAATTTTTGTAAAAAGTTCTAAACTTTGAATTTTTAGTTATAGTATGAACTACATTTTCATAAGAACAATTAAAAAATGTATATAAAAAATTTTAAAAATTATAAAAAAAATAAAAAAAAATAAAAAAAAAATTAAAAAAAAAAAATAAATAAAAACAAAATAAAAAAATTTAACAAAAATAAAATTAAAAAAAACAATAAAAAAAAAGAAATAACAAAAAAATATATATATAAAAATAATTTTAAAAAAATTTTCATAAGAACAATTAAAAAATGTATATAAAAATTTTAAAAATTATACAAAAAATAAAAAACAAAAATAAAAAAATGAAAAAAAAATAACAAAAAAACAATAAAAAAATAACAAAAAAAATATATATTATATATAAAAATAATTTAAAAAAATACATATATGACGAATTAAAACTATGCAACTTGTCCCGCTGCTATTGTCCAGCTATTTTGACCGCCACAGAACCCACATTGTCGTGCAGTTCCTTCTCTCTCTCATTTGCGACAATTTTCATTCAAAACTTTTTACCTAATAACTCACACTCACTGCGGCAAACCAATATTCAGTTCAGTAGCGCATTCCTCGCATGCAACTGTTATCCAAAAAAAAGCACAAAAGATCAAAGGAAAAGATACCAAAAAGGTAGAACACAGCAAATTGGGTAAGCAACGTGACCTTCAGTCCAAAATGCGGTCACTACACAAACACACACATACTCACATACGCTCATATACAGGCAAATGCGCATCAAGCTTGTGATGACGCGCGAAAGCATCGTTATTGCACCAGTTGTTGCATGGCTCTTGGCCACATGTTGCCGATGTTTGCATGCCAACAACAATGCTTAATGCCTATGCGCGCATCAAAGTGTATGTATGTATGTATGTAGCCGCGACTCACTCGCTATGCAAACATAAATAACTAAAACAGCAAAGAAAACAGAACAGAAATCATAAAAAAGAACATGGGTAAGCAACATATAGCAACAACAATGGCACCACAAAAGGAATCCGCATTCGCGCGCGCATCATTTGGCGGTGGCGACCCACTTATGAGTGGCAACACGTTTTCGTACATCCTACGAAAAAGGGAGACAAAAATGTTCGAGTATATCGGTGCAAGGAACAGTAGCAGCCGCACAACAACAGCCGTTGCGGCGTAACAATTCAAGTTCACTAGGCAGTCAAAGCAGGAATTCCAAAAAGGAAAAACCGGGGGAAAAAACGACAAGAAAGCAACAACAACAAGGAAGCGCAAAATTGAGGCAAGTCAAAAATAACTAAAAGGCGGATGCTTTAGCCCCGAAAATATGCGCCGTTCATTATGTGAGTGTATTTGTGTATGAGTACAACTACACAAACACAGCGGCACGGTGATGACCGACTGGCTAGCAATAAAATTGACCCGTTGCTTTCAGTTATTGTTGCAATTTTATTCTCATGCCACTGTTGATGAACGCGTCGTGCCGCCACATCACTGCAAGTGCAGCGTTGGGCTAAAGGGATACACTCGGGAGAGCAGCTGTTTCAATTTAGGCGCTTATGTTGTTCAAAAGTCTATGTTGTTGTTGCGGCGCGTTTGTTTTAGTTTCGGTTTCGGGTTTTTTTATTTTTTATTTTATTTAGTGTTAATTCTGTTCGGTGTCTGTTGCATCTTGATACCACTGAGACTTCAATCGTCAACACTGAACAAACTGTGAGCGCAAATAAACGCGAAAACAAAACAAAAACAGTGAAGGTCTGCTTGTATGTGTGCGCGCAAAGTCAATGGCATTGTTTGGTGGCAAGGCACTACTCATATGTGGCTTTGTGGCAGCAAAAGCCTTGTGGCAGTTGTGGCATGCGTCAGTTAACTGTTACTCTCATGCCAGCACACATGTTGCGAAGTGGGCTTTGTTCGCTGCTTTGCTGTTGTTTTTGTGGCAGATGGATGTTTTCGATTTTAACAGCTTCATTCATTTGATCTAAAAATTCGCGAGCTTTGTTTTTTTCTTTGTTTTTCTCTTCGCATCATGCAAATTCAATTATTTCTTGCATGTGGTTGTTATTGTTATTGCTTTTGCGCGCTGTCATGTGTTTCGTTCGTAATCGGCCAAAACTCCCAGCCAATGTGACGATATGAAGTTATAGTTTTCACTTTTGATTTACTTTTTTTTGTTCAGTAGCTCCTTTGTGTATTTTTTATTCATTTTTTCTTCATTTCATTTTTGTAATTGTTCTCCATCACTGCTGCAGTTATCTTTGCTGCCGCTTCTGTTGGTGAGCAACCCATTTGGGTTACTTGTTCGTGACTCCCTTTACGTATAGTGGCAAGCGGATGGAGCCTGTTTGTTCTTCGACGAACTAACTGACAAAAATCTTTGCACCACGCGTTGGCATGCCCCACGCCAACTGTCTCTGGCTCATCACTGGCCTAGTAGCTTTTTTTACTGCAGCTGCCAGTTGTGGATTTTAATGCTTTTTTCTTTATCGCACTCATTCATTGACCTCAATTGCCGTCGGTTTATTGGTGTTTGGGAGGCATTGAACTTAGCTTCATGTATTATTTATAAAGGGTGGTATTTCTAGGGTTTCGGATTTGAACAATGCATTTTTTTATTTTTTTCCTAGCAATACAACAGTAATGGGCTGGAAATTTAGTTTATGCTTAATGGAAATTTGGATATGGAAATTTACAAACTGAATCGCTTTTCGCTTGACCAAAGTGCGGAAATATTAAAAGCATATTTCCATAGTTCAGATAAGCATTTCGTCTGAAAGATTATCTATTGAGATGAAGCTCATTTTCTCCTCAGCGCTATGTTAGAAAAAAATAGGCCCATCAAAATATCTCAAGTCAGAAAATCCACAAATTCAAATTGAGTAGCCGACATTTCCACAATGAGCTGTTGTTTGGTGCGAATTTCAGTCGGGTGGCATTATTTGATCTATATTTTCTACCAGAAATCGCAGACTATGCTTTAGACGACATTTCGTTCAACAAGACGGCGCTCTGCGCCACACAGCCAAATCAAGTAATCAGCCGAAATGGTGACGTTAATTGTCCACTTTCTAACTACGATTGGACTCCATTAGATTTGATTTTGTGGCTTCGATGCCTTGAGGAGAAACCGAAAATCTAAATGTCTGAAAAATTGGAATTACTGTTTTATGCGCTATACGAGGGTTGTTTAAAAAGTCCACTTAAAAAACAAATAACTTAATTGTTTGCGGTACACTTTTTTTATTTTTCGACAAAGTCTCCTTTTAGATCTATACTCTTCCTCCAACCCTGTTCTAGTTTATTGATCCCTTCGGAATAATAGGATACGTCCAAGTCTGAAAAATAGCCACTCGTTTCTGCAATCAGCTTCTCGTTTAAATGAAATATTTTTCACGCCAGCTACTTCCTCAAATTGGCGAATACATAGTACTCCGAGTGAACCAGGGGAGCCAAGTCTAAAGAATAAGGGGGATGTGAAATGAATTGCAACCCTACTTCCATTAACTTTGCGACCACAACTGCTGAGACGTGAGCTGGCGCTTGTCGTGATGGAAAATGATAATCACTCGACTTCCTCGTTTCATACGAATACCAAACACAAAGAATTGAACCGATCTGGCTGTAACTTGGTGTGTATTCTTACAAGACATACAACTAACTAAACATAGCCCCGATCAAATAATAGAAAAAGTGTTTTCTAATAACGGTCGCCCCTCGGCAGGTAATGGCAAACCAGCGAGTGTATTTCTGCCATGAAGAGGCTTCTTGTAAAAAAAAAAAAAACCATTTGGTTCCGTTCGGAGTCGGTTTAAAATTGTAGGTCCCCCATTTTGTTTTAATACCGTAATTTCCGGGGCCTTAAAAATAGCGAGATTGGCACCTCTAGTTAATACACACATGACTACCTTTTGGTTAGCTCGCGTCCAAGATCCACTGGAGGTATGAAGCATCAAATTATAATAAAAAGTTTTCGCTAAATATTGGGTACTCGTTTTCCATTCGTCCGAGGTTGTCCCTCAATTAGCTAATGATAACCTAATCAGAATTTCACTTGAAGAGAAGTCTGCAGAAACTCGGACCTACACAGCAATTATCAGAGGAATCATAAGAGGCGATGCCTGAAATGCTATGCTTGATTTGCTCTCCTTGGACCTTAAGATACAGCAGGTAGCAATAAAAGCAATGTGTACACTCCACAAACAAGGTTTCTGTCATGAAGACGGAACTTCGAGACACAGAGAAATCTTTAAGATGCTTTCTGAGCAGTATCCACTGCTTTTGGCACCTAAAGACGACCCACAGTTTCATTTGGAAGAAAATTTGATATCAAATTTCCATGGCGTGAGTTTGACGGATATTTTTTTTACCGATGGGTCCAATATTGAAATATGTTCTGAAACCGGATGGTGCCTAAACGATAGTAATAATTATCATTATTTCCATTGTTTTCTAAGCACACATTTTTGGCATTCTGAAAGTGGCAGAGTGGATAATTGAGATAAGATCGGAGTCTTTATTGATAGTCAGGCTGCACTGAAGGCCCTGGACAACGCAAAGCAAATCTCAAAAATTGTTCAAGAATGTAAAACGAAGCTTAATTCTATTGCAAGATGGAATAAGCTTGTACTTATATGAGTTCCACGACTCCGGGGGGACGAGGGCCATTACTCCGAATCAGTTCTGCAGGAATCATGAAATGGATCAGCGATTATGTATGCAATTTACATTAAGAGCGATTGTCCGTTTTAGAACGCTGCAGAACTGCAAAGTATTTTGTGACAAGCCCGAACCGAAAATTGTGGAACTTTCTTCTATAACTTGGTACTAGAAAGACGTTCGGTTGATGGTCGGTATTATTGCAGGGCACAACCCTTGGGGTCAGCATGTGACCACCATTGGAATCATTGAGAACCTGATTAGCCTGTCATGCTTGGAGGAGGCGGATAGCACTGATCACTTTCTCTGTAAGTGACCTGCCTTTGCTAGAGTAAGACTACGAATTGGGTTCCGATGTTATGAGAATTAGTAAATTTCGGTCTGGAGGATACTTGCAGATTTGCCAAAGAATATGGCAAATTCTCACAGGACCAGCTATCTCTGTCTCTGTCTCTGCCGCTGTCTCTGTCTCTGTCTCTGTCTCTGTCTCTGTCTCTGTCTCTGTCTCTGTCTCTGTCTCTGTCTCTGTCTCTGTCTCTGTCTCTGTCTCTGTCTCTGTCTCTGTCTCTGTCTCTGTCTATGTCTCTGTCTCTGTATCTGTTTCTGTCTCTGTCTCTATTCTATCCTATCTCTTTCTCTCTGTCACTTCCTTCCTTTCCTCGTTGTTTATTAACCCTTTTACTTTCCAGAGCTTCGAGTACAATGGGCTTTTTAGCCTGCCAACTAATTCGCGCAAATTAAGTAATTTCAAAAAGAAATTCGAGTACTGGAAAAAATGTTAACTGCAACATTAACTCCAGCACCTTCACTAACGCCGCCTCCATAAACAGTTGATTAGCATACCGATGCGTAACCAAATTCTGTGAAAAGCCACGTAACATTGCAATACACACACACACGCGCATACGTACATGGGTGACAGCAACAACAGATGCGGAAAATTCAATGCAGAGCTGCCAGCTTAGAATTAAAATGGTGCGCTCGTCACCGCAATGCCTTCCTTCTGCGTCCTCACTCACTCGTTGACGGCTGGCAATGCGTCGTCGTCGTCGTCGTCGTCTCGGTCGTGTTGTTGATTTCAAATTTATGAGCACAATTTTTGGTTAATGCATTTTCGTGTTAGGCCATGATTACCAAATGAAATTCGCAACAGTGCAAAAATGTGCATGCAAATATACAGACATTCATAAATATGTGCATATGTGCGCGTGTATGTGTATGTGTATGCCTGGGTATATGGCATAAAATTGAGCGTTGCACTTATTTCGGCTGCTGTTATAGAAATTGTATTGCTTAGTGCTTTTGGTGTGGTTCTTTTTTTGCTGCCCCTTTTCAATTGCGCCGGTGTCGTTATCCATGTTGGTGTTGCTGTTGCTGTTGCTGCTCTTACTGTTACTATTACTGTTGTCGATTTTAATGTTGATGCGGATGCCGATTTTGCGGCACCAAAAACATTCCAAACATTAATAGCACCTACAAAAACGGCAGCAATGGCAGCAACGGCCATGGCACCACATTCACGAGCAATAAAAGCGAATACCAGCTGCTGGCTGGATGCTGACGATTGCCGGCTGATCGTAAACTGACACACAGTAGAGGAAGAGCTCTGGCGGTGGCAAGAGTAACAAGAGCCAAAGGAGCTGGAAACGCCACCGTGGATCGCCAGTCAAACAGTCAGTTGGCCGACTACCGTGCGCGCCTGCCGATGAATTTGACTACCACAGAAGCTGCCAACACTTGAGCTGTTGCTGTTGCGGTTGCCTCTGTAGCTGTTTTTTATTGCCACTCACACAATACGTGGCATTGTTGGTTGCAAGTTGCGTTGTTTTGATTTTTGTTATTGTTGCCTTCAACAATTGTTTCACTACACTACGAAGGCGGCGGCGTGACGTGTGAAGAGTGTAGAGTGTGCGTGGTGGGCTTTGCGCTGTTGCTGCATCTTTTATTGGCCGCTATTCAGCAACATACAGATTTCCGTTTAGTGTTTTTTTTTTTAATTTTTTTTTTTGTTTCTTATGCTTGTTTATCTGCCACACAACAGTGGTCATGTCGCTGCAGCACCGATTGAGCTCCAATTTCGGTCGGTTGTCGAAGGCGGAAGGTGAAAAGTGGAAGAGCGCGATTGCCTTTATTGCCGGCAGTAGAGGTTGTTTCAATGCCATAACTGTTATTGTTGTTGATCTTAGTTGGCCATATAAAAGTAAATATTGTGACACATACATACGTACATATATACGCAATTATACAAGTGTGCGTTAGGGAAATATTGTACCAGATTTTTGTTAGGGTGGTCGAATTTTTGTTAAGTTTAAATATTGCGATCACTCAACGCACCTGCCTCAGGTAGTAAGTATGCTCTGGAAAATCTCGAGCTTGGTGCACAGTAAATAGCGAAAAAGCCAAAAAAAATGAAAGGTAAATACACCGCTTAATTAAAATATCTTCAACTACCAGCCTGAAAAACATTCTGCGTGCCTGCCGGATCACAAAGACTTTGCCTGCAAAACACTAGTATTCGACAGTTTTACGGAAATAGATAAATCGGCGGACTTCGAGAAAATGCCTGCTTCGATGCCCGATTCTATCTTGGAGCCGTCAGTGAAGAGAGAAGTAACAGCCTCGGTACTGATTTTCCCATCGCTCCAATCCTGCCTACTTCGAAAGATGGAGCTGGCATGACCCTCAAACCGCAGTTTGCGTATAGAGAGATCTGTACAAAGCGGTTTTAACTGCCTAAACATGTTACCATGTCTCTTTTAGAGATTGCCTCCAGAGGGCAACCTCTTTTGGCCTGATTCCACTTCGAGCAGCGGTGGAAATAACATGAAAGTCGATGGGAAGTAAGTGACATTCAGACATTAAGGGCAGCACTAGGACAAATTCTACATGCTCCGGTGATACCAATACAAGCAGCCCTGCCAAACCAGGCATCCCTACGTTAAAATTGGCCGAGCCAATGCGCTGTACATCCAGAGAACGACCTGTGGCTTGAGTTCCCATTTTTGGACGTACCAAGATTTGCACTTTTGTGTTAATTTTATTGATGGTTTTTATTTATTGAGGGTATGCCTTTTACTAAAAACAGCAAAAAATCGAACCCTTAAACTATCATTTGAAAAAAAGTGGACGTACAAGCAAAAACAAAACTAAATTTCAACTAATCTTTAAAATCGAATATCACGAAAACGATTAAACGCAAACGGTTATGTCGAACAGGATATCTTTTCACTAAGTTAAACAGAAATTACCTAAATATTAATGTTCTTAAGTAACTACGACGACTTTCCCGATAAGCCTGCATATTTTTCTTCACAAATTTGAACCACCTTAACGCATATATTTATTTCGACTTTTGCTTATTGCCACTGCGGTCCGCTCACCTACATAAAAATAAAAAATCCCTGCTATTTTACCTCTCCATTCTCTGCACACTCCTACACTTCATCTCGCTTGCTGCTCCTGTTGCTGTCCACGCTGCTTTTGGCATCCTTGGAACGTTTCTCGACGCATGTCCGTTTCAATTGAATTTGGCACTAAATGCGCGACTGTCCACAAAGAGGCGCATAGCATACTTAGGCAACCCGCCGAGGTGCCTTGTGGCAAGCTTAGCTAAGTGGTCAAATTCCATGCCATGTAAACAATTAGATTGCTGCATAATGTTTGGCAACTGTTTTGGTGCAGCCGTTGTGGTGTTGGTGTTGTATGCACATCAGTGTATGTAGTCCTACTATTTTTGTTGTTGCTGCAGCGGTGGCTGGTGCATGATTGCTGCGTTCCTTTTCAATGCGTGTCTTTGTCTTTATTGCCATATACGAACGCCTTGGACAGCGTGACAATGTTAATCCCGGCTGCTGTTGCTGCTGCTATTGCCTTTTTACCAGCTAATGTGTCTCGTAATTTGCATTGCTATTATTTGTTTTTGGGCACACGCGCACAATTTTTCTCCTTCATTGTCGTGTATTTGTTGTGCTTTGCGTTTGTGGCATGCGTGTTGCTGCTACTGTTGCGCGTTATCTACATATATGTACACACACATGTATGTGTTGGTTGCGCTATTGCTGAGCATACAGACATACCATATCTTTGTACATACTTAGAGGTATGCATAAAATATGCACCAATTTACCGTTATCAACGGTAGCGAAAAACGTTCACTTATTCGTGTCTTTTCCATGTCTCTCTTGCCACAAATGGCATGCAGTGAATGTAAATCGCCATAAATATAGTCGTTGTTTTGATATGTTTCTTTTGTTGTTTTTGTTGTCTTTATTGCTATGTTCCGATTTGGTTTATGTAAAATTGTACTGTGAAATGAATGGAAAGGCAGCTGCACATTTTCATGTGGCTCGAAATGAAATACTGGTCTGTATTATTCTGCCCTGGGCTGCCCTATTGTGGTTGTTAATTTTGTGGCGGCCTGAGGGAAGCAGCAGCGGCCAGTTGCCGAAGGAATGTTTTTTCCTTCCAGGGATAAATTGAGCGCAAATCAAAGTGAATATCAAAACACAAGGTAACTTTCTTTCTAGCCTGGACCGCAGAGAGTTGTTGAGCACTGCTCGTAATTTTATTTTATTTTTTTCCTTGTTCACTTCGCTTGAGAGCAAAAGACCTCGAAAAGACTGTTCCATCGTACACGGTTCTGGGCTGTTGCTTTTGTGCCGTCCCGTGTGATGCATCTGCTAGCTCGCGCAACATCGACTTTCTCCAAGTATTCTTTGGCCAACCGCGACCTTTGCTCCCTTACGAGTTTCAGTTCAGCGCCGTTCTCATGATACTATCTGGTGGTTTTCTCAGCGTGTGCCTAACCATCGCCACCTTCTGCATTTGATTTATCTTAAGATGGGGTTCTCATTCGTTAATCTCCACAGCAGTTGTAGCTGTTGTTTTAGCAGCATAAAGTGACAGTCCTTGGCCGGATATTATTTCGGGTACGTACAATCGACTGCTGTGGGAACGCTCCGCACGCGTCGTTCCTAATGGTGTTCGACCAAAATATTCTACAGATGATCCGAAGACGAAAGAATGTGGCCTCTCTGCGATTGTGTTTGAGACCAGCCATGCTTCGCTTCCGTACAACAATACTGACTTCAGTTTAGACCGCCTGGAGATTTGCAAACGCCGCCTTACTGTATACATTCGCCCTTGATTCATGCTCACTTTGGGCTCTACTGAATGTTACTGCAATTGAGCAGCTCCGCGTTAGTTACAGCGAGAATGCTACCATTGGTATCGCCCTCGTGGACAACTACTGAATCCCGATTATCTTCACAATCTATTAAAGTTTATTATCAAACTTAAAAAATATGCATAACAACCATTCAACCCAGAGACTTTCCCACCGGCTATGAATTATGCTTTTCGAAACACAATTCGCTACTTTACAGATTCCAAAACACTTCCTCTTGGAGCCAATCACTATCTTTTGTTGCTTAAGAGGTGAAATTTCAGCGTGAAACTCACTAAAATACTGTTTAATCTGAATTGATCCCGCTGAATCTAACCGAAACTCTACAAGTGAAGAAAAATGAGGCGAACGCTGTTATTTTTTCCCATGTCCCATAAAAAAGTCATCCTACGCTGGATATCGGAAACAAGTCGCCGAGCTTCTTACCTGTTTTTGCATTTCTTCGCTGTACTGTCTTAAGACTTTAGAAAAAAATGTTTCAGAAGTGTGACTGTTATGTACGAAATGTAATTGAGAACCTATATTCGGAAGAGGAAAGAAGTTGTTAAGGAACATGAGCAAGTTAAATTGATATCTTATAAGGAGCAAAGAAGATACCTTTAACCGGAGAGGCCTTAAATAGCGTACGGATGTAGGTTAGGTTAGGTTAGGTTGGTATGGTTGCTCAAGGAATGAGCACACTTGGGCGAGGAAAAACGGGTTCGTCCTTTGTCGTACCATTATGAAGGAGGTGAGGTGAAAGAGGAAGACTGATGGGATGCAAGGAGAGGGCGGGAAGAGGTGGTGATCCTTTGTCGTACCATTATGAAAGAGGTGAGGTGAAAGAGGAAGACTGATGGGCTTCAGGGAGAGGGCGGGGAGAGGTGGTGCTGGGATGGTTAGGAGGGCGGGTTTAGAGTGTGTGGATTATGAACGATGACTGTGGAGTGTTTGCGTCAACCGCTTTGTGCTGCTGATGAAATTCATCAGATTTTTAATGTCAACGCCAGCTATATCAGCAGGCGTAGCAAAGAAGTAAGACCCAAATTGCCTGGATTTTAGCCCCGACAGAGCAGGGAAGCTAAGGAGAAGGTGCTGAGATGATTCCACCTCATCCGCCATACTTCCATCGCAAAAAGAACTTGAGTAATTCCAAATCTCACAGCATGCAATCCTCGCGCATTGTGACCTTTGAGAAAATCCACGAGATTCGAGAGCTGATATTTTGTCAACCTCAGAAGTTCGCCCGAGCGCCCACGGTCCACATGTGGCCAGAAGGATTTCGCGTCCTTACAGGGTTGTGTACTTGCCCAACGCCCGCTAAGTTGGCGCGAAGCCCATCTTTCAAGGAGCAGACCCGCAGGTAGTCAGGGGATCTCGAGTCTCTCCTTTCGAGGGGAAATCACTCACATGTCCCTTGGAAGCTGATCCGCCTCACACTTTCCCGCAATGTCGCTGTGACCAGGAACCCAGATGAGGCTTATGTCAAAGAATTCGGACGCAGCCGAAAGTGAGGTCAGGCATTCCCTGACCAGTTTCGAATGCACCGTCACTGACCTGAGGGCCCTTATTGCCCTTGATTGCTGCTACATCTGCCCGGTACGGATCTGTGATAATGAACTTTGTCTACAATAATTAGTGGTTCTCCACTCGGAGTGCAATGTCTGCAAAATTTTTTAAAAGAGAAGATGATCCAAAGAGTGGAGCTTGAAATAGTTCTTACCTAAGGAGATAAGTTATTCAGCCTTATAGCAATTTACGTCCACATGCCAACCCAGAATTTGATAACTTTGAAGACACTCTACGATGCGTCAGCTAAAAGCGTTTGCCACATTCCTAATCAGCGACCCCAAAAACTATCAAGTAATGAGTTTCAAGCTATGGAAATAAAATGTTAACTTTAAAAGTCGTTTCCTGGAAATCTGTTTCTCAGACGATAGGTCCCTTTCAACTTTCTACCGTACAAATGAATCTTTCAGAAAATAATAAATTTTTTTTATTCATAAATTTATACATACCTTTTTGAGGGCATGAATATATTGAAATTTTTATAAAGAGATTTTCCACTCACCTGTAATTAAAAAGAAAATTGTATTAGATGTTAATAGTAATAAGAATTATGAAAGAGGAAAAGCTAAGGAATATTCGACCGGCTGCTCTTTGGTCCCTAAATGTTTCGCTTCCTGTATGAAGTGCAGTGAGATTTTTCTAATTTGTTAAAAAACAAAATATCATTCATTTACTATAAATATTGTACGTGAGACTCTATAATAAAATTTAATGGCGCATATTTTTGTGGAGCATTTTAATCCAATATTTCTTACTTTTGTGGGTAATTTTGACCCCTATTTTTTAAATTTTTTAAATTTTAATCTTGTAGAAGCGATTGCGGATTAAAATATTCCACAAAAGTATTCCCCAGAAAATTCTAGTAGTGGTATTCTTCAGACAAAAACAGTGTGCGATAACGGACAAAAGGACATCATTAATTTGTTTCTAGCACTATTAAACATAGGTGCCGATTATTGTTGGAAAATAACTTTGAAAATTGGAAATGTTTAGCAAACAAGCATTTCATAAAGCCAAGAAAGCCTACAGTGAAAAAAACCGATAAGTGGAGGTCAAGAAAAAACTCATCGCCAGCTAGCAAATCGAATAGAAAGGCTGAGAATACTAATTTTCCATGGTGTATGAGTTTGACTGAAACGCTAAATACCTCAAAAATCTACATTATGAGCGACCAAGGTGACGACAATGATCTAGTAAAAGAATAAAAATATTGTTTGAAAAAAGAAACACAACATTTTTGAGCAAATGATTTGAAACAGTTTCATGGTCGATCTTTAGCTCCTAGGCTATACTACGACTACTTCGATTAACTTCGATTATTTCTGTGATTTTAACGATGCCTGAACGGAATCGACGAAACCAAAAGTGCACCGAACTGTTACCGAACCGCCACCATAAAAGCGATTCATGATTCATTCACGATTTCCGCGACCAGGCTTGCATTTTCGCATTTGCGTCTTTGTCAAAGAAAAACTGTAAAATGTGGCGTGTTTCCTCTTTATTAGCACCCTGGAACTTACAACTGAATGGAGCAATCAAAAAACAGCAAAATATTTTTTTTAGTGTGAAATGTCGCCTTGACAACGAGCATAAACTTTAAATTGTTTGATCGATACTTTACGAGATATCGATCACTACAGCCATCTACCGAGAAAATAGTAGATTTTCTTTTCCCCAAACTAATATATCAAAGAGCCCTTCCACGATCTAGAAGTTTAGAACCATCATCATGAGCTTTCGAACAAAGTTTATGGACTTAAAAATTTAATATTTATTCAGCTTGGCCTTTGAAGTGATGTTTATATATTAAGCCTACAAGTGGCAACCTTGCATGAATAGGCTAAAGTACGATTGCGAGAGGTCCTAACACCCAAGGAGCAGCTAAGTTCTGTGTTCATTATATAAATAAGTAAATTCATAAATATATGTTAAAAATAACATAGAAGTTAAAATATTGCTGAATTCATACTGGTCAGACAGTTATTGAGTTGAAGCAGTTAAGCGTCAAGTGTATCCAACATTTCTGGCGACTTTCGCAAATTGTAATAATCATGGAAATGAGAGTGAAAGCATATGAGCACCTGATTTAAATAAACTACAAACCATGGACAAAGATTCAACGCTTGCGTCGGTTTGTCGCGATTCACAAAAACAAAAGAGTGTGGTAATTACATGGTGGACAGATTTTTAGAGGTGTGCTCATTAACAGACCGTTTTTCGGCTCTGAGCGAATTTGACAGAATCAGCTGATGGGCTGACGTCACTTGGGATATATGAAAAAACAAACAATGACACTTCGTTGACGTCTGAGTGTGACGAGTGTGTGAAATGTTCGCGCAGAACTCGGCTGCCGAATCTCTCAAGTGACGTGGCAGCTGCAGTTCCCCTCACAATTGTGTTCACCATAGTTGAAGAGCAAACCTGGTAAGCCTATCATACTTGTGACACCTATGCAGGTGGCTAATATAAAGCTATACTTGGTGACTTCATATCAAAGCTCTAACTTGCCTGAGTTAGAAACAAATTTAAGTTTCTAAACAGTCTCAATTTTCTCTAACTAAAGATTTTACTACTACATAAGCGAGTGATCTTGGTCACATTTCAAATAAAAATAGCTTGCAATGTTGTGATGTCAATCGTGAGAAAATAGGTAGAAGAAGCACTACTTCAAATAGTATTGAATGCTCGACATCAATTTGAGTTTGAGTAAAAAAGTATTTCGCTAATCTTTAGCATTAATTATCATATTAATTCCATCATTGTTTCTAAACCATCTGCTACTGCTAAAATGTTGAGGTCGTCGGGATGCAATTTCGATCGGCAACGAATTAGAGAATGTTTCTTGGCATACATATGACTTTTCGGCGGTCGCCGTAGCCGAATTAGTGTGTGACTACCATTCGGGAGTGAGTAGGTCCGAATAACCGTGCATGAACATCAAATAATAGAAAAAATGTGTCTTATAGCAGTCACCCCTCGGTAGGCAATGGCAGACCGACGAGCGTATTTCTGCCTCATAAAAATATCTGCCGTACGGGGTTAGCTTAAAATTGTAGGTCCCTCCATTTGTGGAACAACAATAAGACGCAAGCTACAAATAGGAGGAGGAGCACGGCCAAACACCTAACAGAAGTGTAAGCGCTAATTATTATTATTTTTTTTTTTAATTTTCCTGCATACGATTTTCCAGTGCTGCCAATTGCATATTTTTATGTCTATATAATGTTAAAATATAGTCGTCACATTGGAAAAAAATTATGATGGGGAATTATTGTATAAGTTTTCTTAAATTGTTCAAAGGTTTGATATCAACTTGAGAATTCGAAATCTCTTTATGGTCGGAGACACAGTGAAATTGTCAACTTGGGAATTACAAATTTCTCAACGGTTGGAGATACAGTGAAGCATAACATTAAACATCCACTTGAGCATTACATATTTCTCAAAAATTGGAGAATTTATTCTTTGGGCAACTTTTTTTCTCTTTAAAAAAAGGCCTTTGGTGTACCAACCGCACATTAGTCATCCTTGCCTGACATTCACCAGTCTGCGACTTTCCCTAATACGCAACATACGAAAGTAGATATGGCGAGCATTTTCCACGGCTGCAACTTTGCGGCACCAAATTGGGATGGGTCATAGCTCATTAAGCATTCATTTGTGGCACTCCCAGTGGCACTAACCCATACGATGAGTGCAATGCGCAGCTGTGATGATTTTGTTTTTTTCTGCACGCCAATTTCAGCCTAACACCAATCACTACTTAACTAGAATAACATGCGTAGGTGGTTACGACGTACCGACTCGTACGCCGCACGCTTTCTAATCATTTCCTTGCCACAGTTAACGGCGGAAAAGAGGTAACACATCGCGGAAGGCTAACCGCAACTCAGCTGAGCCCAATTCCAGCGGCAGTTGTTTTTCAATTTTTTTTTTTTTTTTTTTTGAGTACAGAAATCAACGGTGGCCATTCTAAATGCCACAAACGTACAATGCAACAAGAGCACAGTAAGTGCAAAAACAGCAACAACATAATGTACCAACGACGAGTGACACGAGTCTAACAAGCACTACAATGACAACAAAGCCTAACTACAACAACAAGTGCAACACAACTAGTACAATAGTAAACACAATTGCGTAGGTGTAGCCGGACAACACGAACGCCAAGTGCAACTTCACTTAACTTCACACAGCCGCAGCCAAGAAGCTTAGCGCAAGCGGCGAGTGCGAACTTATGTAGAGCTTAGTTGAGGTTGGAGTTGCGTTTTGGTGAGCACAGCGGTAGTTAGGCGCGTGGCAACACACAAACGTGTGGCCAAACAAATTCCAAGCAGAAGTAATTGTATTTGTATGTTCGTGGCAAGCAAGCAAGCAAGCAGGTATTTTGAGGGGTCAAACAAAGCATTTTGCATGCCGGGCGCGTACTCGGGCGGTGGTGGGCACTGGTCAGCACTGGCAGTGGCGGTAGGGCGGTCTAATGCGCAAATAATGGTGCAGTGCAAGAGGCAAACTGACTGGCAGCAGTTACAAATGCGCGCAGGCATTTGTGTTGCAAGTGCGCATAAATCTTGCGGCAAGCAGCGCGCAGCAGAGAAAAAAGTAATAATAATGCAAAGAAGTGCTGCGTTATGCTGTACTTTTCATGGCGTACAGGTATGTATGAATGTGTTTGTGCGCGCGCAGCCAGATGAAAGCTGCTTTGACACAATCAAAAATTGATTTGGTCACCTGGAAAACTTTTCATTGCATTGTTGCACGGGTTGGACGCCACAGTGCGCTCTGCATAGCACGCAACAACAAAACAACAACAACAAAAACGAATCTAGCGCGTTTACTGTGAAAGCAGTCGCATTTAGACGGACGGATGGACGGACGCGCATTAAGTAGAGCGCGCTGCAGTATGCAATGGACAGACAGATAGACGGACGGAATATGAGTGCGCGAAAAAAGTGTTAGACAGACAGTCAGACAAATGAATGTTTTGAGTAATGACAACGCACACCGCATGCCGAGCATGCCACAAAAATATTTTCAAATTTTGTTGCAACAGCAAAAATGAAATTCCAAAAGTAAAATGACAGAAATGCAAAATTCCGCTAATATTGCATATGCGCTTCGCTCGTGGAATGCAACAAACCCGTGGCGACGACGCGTAGCTACGTGTTGAGAGAGAGAGGTGCGGGGGGCTGGCGTTAGGTGTTTTGACATGCGCAGATCGTTAGCAAATGTCAAAATTGCTGCGGGAGTGCGAAGTTGTGCTGGAATGCATGGGCAAAAAAGAAGAGCGCGAAGCTTGAAGCGACTAGTGGGAGGCTGCCTGCCACATCTGTGCCTGTATATGTATTCATATGGCAGTTATGTAGCGCTTACAGTTACACGAGTGTAATTATATGTGTGTAACTGCTGAGTGTGCTAACATTTGCCTTTTCATGGCATATTTCTCTAGTTTCCTCGGTTGATGATCGCGATTGCGCGATTCGTTGTCATTGTGCGCAGGCGCTGTCATTTGCGCATATTGTGCGTTGATTTTTTGATTTTATGCTATGATTTGCGTTATGTGTTCTATTATGCATCGTACTGTGCATGGTTGTGCAACACGTTTGATTGATGATGCTGCTTTGTGTGTGGAAAATGCGCAGGAGTTGATGGTATCGATTGCATCATAACACAGAATGTGTGGCAAGGAACTACGGTAGCTGCTCCAAACGGGCAGATTTCACGTACCAACATTAATGGTTCAAAAGATTTAGAATAAAACACAAAGAAATAAACTAAAAATGAGGTTGAATAAGAAACCAAGAAAAGCAGCTTCAAGTTCCTACAGCGAACTCATTGCAGGAAGCACGAAGAATTGGACGAATTTTCACGCATCGGGAAACACTACTCGCTGTTTTATATATAACGGGGGAATATGGCATCACCCGCAGCAGCCCTGAGCAAAAATAACAAACTTGTGCTCTATAGACTTATCTGGTCGCAAAGTGATCTATGGAGAATTCGACGCTGAGACTGGGTGTAACTGGTCTAATGACGCACCAGTCATTCGATGCAACAGTAACATTTGCAGCCTGAAAAGTAGTTTGAACTGCGTCACTTGTCAGGCCGACTTCAATAAAGGACCACACAATAACCAACCACAACTGGTGGAGTAAGGCGCTTCATGGTGCTTGTACTTACTACTACAGCTGTTTTACAGACAGGTCCAATATGAACTCGAAGCTCGATCGTCAATAGGCGTAGAAGCTTCTGGACTGCCTTACCATTTGCCAAGCATAGATCTACGCAGAACTTAAACAGCTGAGTGATAGCAAGGCAAGGCGAGTGTGGGAAATTTATTCAGTTCCATCACCTTTTTCACCAAACAAGCTGAGTTAAATTACTGAAGAAGTCGAAGGCGTTCAACTATTTTATGAGCTGGAATTTCATTGGCCTCAAAAGCACTCTGATTACTGTGCAATCTTCAACTTAAGATCTGCGCTACAACTAAAAAAAAATGAATTGGTAGCCACCGTAACCACTTCTATCCGGCATCGGAAATATCTTCATGCAATGAGCAATGACCGCTTTGTGTGTAGCCATCTTCTACGCAGAGGAAATGGTAGCTTAACAAAGGCCGCCGTTGCCTGGAACCCCCAAGGAATACCTGGAGCCGACTGCTGGAGTCAGAAACCCGCGCCATGCAGCTTAGCTGGAGTGCAGTTAAGAGATTGGCGCAAAACAGACCCGAATGGAAGAATTGTATCAATTTTGCACCGAAATATGAATGAATAGAAGGAAATGAGCGGTCCAATGTGCTGCCAAGCAAATGCAACTTTTGACATCTCCTTTTCAGTTCTACCAAAATATGTTTGGTTATCCAGCTGCTTCATCTATTCGCCATATATTAGAGCTTGACAAATCGGAGACGTTGAATATTAAAAGTTCATTTTTGAAAATTGTGTCAAATTGGCCAAAAACCTCATTTGAAAGTTAATCACCTAGGCATTGTGACTGTTACTTTATTTGGACCATGAAACAAAAAACTTGAGAAAGTGTTTAAATTCTGCCAACGCCGAATGCGATAAGACTAAATTAGATTACTTTGAGACTCGCACTTCGATCTCATGGTCTTGTGTGCCCTCCACTCATCACATTCCTCATCCAGACCCAGTTCCCCATTTTAAACTCAAGATTGAGCTGGGTTGGATTGAGCGTATCTGTCTTTCTGCTGGATGAGATGTCTTAACTTTCTCCGCGCTGCAGCGCTGCATTCAAGGAGAAAGAACGGCAAGAATCAGTCGATCATATTCCGATCATGTGCAGATGACTACGCAGTCTGAAGTAGCCTGTGAGGATGCCCGTGAGCTTTCCCGGTTTATCCTTAAGGAGGGTTATGTGTTTTTGAACCCTTTTTGGTTGTACCCTCCTAGTAAAGACTTTGCTTGGCGTAGCTCCATACTTTGCTGGCAGCTAACCTCCCTTAGCCTTAGCTCTTCACTCTTAAGCTTCTCCCTGATGATGTGTTGCCCCATAGCAAGGAAGGGCTCGGGTCGTATTAATGGCGAGGCCGCAGTTTCTCTCGCCAATGCGTCCGCTACCTCGTACCCAGTACTCCTAGTAAGGGCTTTGCTTGGCGTAGCTCCATACTTTGCTGGAAGCTAACCTTCCTTAGCCTTAGCGCTTCACTCTTAAGCTTCTCCCTGATGATGTGTTGCCCCATAGCAAGGAAAGGGCTCGGGTCGTATTAATGGCGTAGCCGCAGCCTCTTTCGCTAATGCGTCCGCTACTTCGTAGCCAGTTATACCCCTGAGGCCCTGGGACCCAAATTAGCCGGATGCGATTGTGCGTTCCTAGTAGATTCATTTGCTCGATACACCCAAGAACCAGTGAGAATTTAATCTTACGACGACGGAGCCTCGAGTGCCTGACTGTCGCACAGAATGGCAATTCGATCATTCCGCAAATTCATGTTTAAGCTCAAAGATGTGCATAACTATTGGTAAGAGCGGTTATCACCGTTAAGTTATCATTGGCACAAGCATGAGTTATTTTCTCATCACTTTATATCATAAATCTTCACCTGATCTATACAAAAACTTTGGCGGCTTTCTCTTTGAGTGCGGGATTTGTTTTTGAAATACAATTTGGGAATCAATCAAATGCATCGACTGCCATCAATTAATTTCAAATGAAGCAACAAAAGCGAAAGCAACAACTGCAGTCAAGTCAAACACAAAACGGCGAGCAACAACAAAGGCAAGACAATAACACCTCAAAGAACTTCGCAAGAGTCAACAATAAAAAGTCAAGCCATAATAACTGCTACAATGACATGTGCAGCAACACGTGACCAGTGTAAATTGATCGTCAACAGAAACAAAACAAAAAATAAAACGTGCAGATGAAAAGAGATAGCGTGAGTTGGCAAACAGAAGTACAAAAACTCCAATGCGAACTGGCGGCTGCATCATTACAGTCAACAGTATAAAAGTGGCAAAAGCGTCACTGAGTTGAATGAGCAATTGCTGTATAAACAACACAGCAACAGCACAATCAACAACAAAAACAACAATACCTGCGTTAATAACAATAAAATGCAACTGGTGCACCAGCAGCTTCAACAAAGCAATCGAGGCGATGCAAGTGCAAGAGTCATGAGAATGCGCGCGCGCGCACAGACGACTCAGGGCAAACAGATGACGGAGGAGTGTGCGTGAAATATATTCACTTGCGCGCACTCGGTTACCACAACAGGCTCATATATCAATCGGTGAATGTTGGTTGTTGGCTGCTGTGGTTATCAGCGTTGCAGTTATGTAATTTCATAATTCACCGGCAATCCAAAAACAACAAAAAAAACAGACGAATAAAGAAGAGAAGAACTACCTTAAGAAGTGAGTAAAAAACTGCGCGTGCGCAGAATTTACACACAAAAGCGCCAAACAAGCGAAATAAAGCAGGCAAAGAGGAGAGAAGTGCCAGCGAAGAAAGGATCATCTAAAGAGCCATCTGGCGTTGAAGCTGTTGGTGTTGAAGGTACAAACGCACATTGCATGCGCATGCAACACGAACCTGTCATGCTGCCAGTGGCCGCCGCTGCGACGGTTTTGTCCGCCTGCGATCATAAAGATGGAAATGCTGCAACGGATTATAAATGCGCGAATACACTGACGACGCACAACTGACGACGATGCTACCCACACGTGCAGGGCCAGGGGCTGAAGCAGCAAAAGCGGCTAAAGAAACTTTGTTAGTGGTTGCGCCAATAATATACCGCGGCCGCCGGCGAAATGCACGCATATGATGTGCTTCTTATTGGAGGCTTTACTTTTGGTGTGTTTTCATTTATTAATTTTTTTTTGCTGTTATTCTTTGTTGGTGGTAGTGGTATTATGAAGTTGCTTTTGCCAACTGTTGGCGCGATTGTGCAGTCAGTTTATTGACTGCGCGCGGCAGTACGCATCATTAAAAAATTCCACGTGATCTCGTAAATCACACGCGAGCCCGACTGGGTTGTGCGCGCAATGCGTGGGGCAACCAACAGTATACCGCCTAAATGCGGCTGTTGATGCACCTGTAACTCTCTGTACGTGCGTATGTGTACGGTTGTGTATGCACTACAGGTGCAGTGGTGCAGTGCAGGCGAAGAAGCTGATGTGGGATGAAAACAGTAAATAGAGTAGATGAAGCAAAGCGGAAATCGTGGAAAATATGAAAATGAGAATAAAAGCATGGAAAAATTGAGAAAAGAATGGATTTATTTATTTAATTCGGGCCGATTAACAGGCAGAAATGTTAACACCAAACGGAATCCCCAGCTGCCTCTGGTAAACTGATTTTTTTTGTTTTTTTGTCGGGACAACTAGCAAGAGCAGCAGTCAGACATTGTACTACACTTGTATTCCTCGATCTCCGAAGAAATCTGGGATCTGAGATCAGTGCCAAAAACCTCAAACCTGATTCGAGCGAAGGCGGAGCAGATGCATAGGAAGTGGTCCGCCGTCTCATCCTACCTTTTCCATGTGCTTCGCCCACAGAAAGTGGCCTGTCATCAGTCCAACCAGCTGCCTACAGCCCCCTCTGCTTAGTGACAGGGGTCGATCATACATGACAGGTAACATCAGTTAAGTAAATCTGCAGCCTCTCTCAACCTGCCAAGCTCGCTTGTGAGTTGTAGTAACCTACTTGCTAACCGTGGCTTTGATGATTGCAGAAGGGAGTGGCAAAACGTGCTCTGAGGCCAACTTCTTTGGCCCTCCTAGCTAAACTAGGTGAATTGATTACTACGCTAAAACTAAATTACCTTTGATGGGGAAAACTGTTTAGAATGGGGAATCAGCTACGCAACTACAAACTACTAAATGCCCCTGAAGGCTACGGAAGCTTGGTCGATGACATTTCATGGCAGCTCGTGAAGCGTCCGAAAAAAAGTCACTTCCGAGCAATAGCTTCTTTTCAGGTATACAGGCGCTACAAAACGTACCAGTTTGGAAAATATTTCAGATGGAGCAGAAGATGAAGAAGCCCCTCCCGACTCTGGGTAAGGCGAACGGATAGAGACTTTGTTTGAGAAGAAGAAGTAATTTGAAATTTAAAACTGAAGGTTGGCACCCGGCCCCAGTACAAATTATTTAGATCAACTAGGATTCCGTTTTTGAACATGAGAAAAATGAAATTTTTGTAAAAAAAAAATCAAGAAATCAAAATTAGAAAATAAACCCAAAAAATTTATTTAAATACAGCTGCGTGCATCTAAATAGCACCACGAATTTTTGACCAGCTTTTACTACTTTTACCTCGCTTTTAATTTTTTTATTTTTAAAATGTCGTGCATTCGTAATATGAAGAAAATGCGCAGCATCGTTCGAGAAACAAAATTATCAAAAATTAAGGAAAAAAAATTTGAGCCACCTCAAATAGCGCTTTTTCCAATAAAGGCTCTAACGCTACTTGTATTTGACATGACTGCTAATAATAAAAACAGGACAAATAAAATTTGTGAGGCAATATTTGCAAATTTTTGGTATCCACATTTATATGTCCGCAACTGTATATTAAAAAATTACAAAGTTGTGGGCGCAAGTAAGACAAAAACTGAGACATAGAAAATAAAAACATTTGAAACAGAATGGAAAAACATTTGCATAAAAAATAAAGGGTGTTTTTTAAGATTTTGAGAACTTAAAATATTAATACAAAACGGAAATATTGTTGGTATGATTTTTTTAATAATCTGGTAGATAATTTTATAGCATTTATTTTTTGAATATAATATCCGGTATATGTCCAACGCGGCTACGAGTTAAATGGTTTATTCGATTAGTCCAATTTTTGACTACTTCGTTCAATAAATCTGTACCAAAATCAAAGTGCGCCCAGCTAGCAAAAATACGACGCGAACGATGGTCAGTTAGCTTCAATGCTTGCACGAGCTGTATTTTACTGTACTGAGCTGTACTGTCACTGAGCGGTATTTTAGAGGCACACAACACAAGATCAGACACGACAGCAGAGTCCGTAAAATTTTCCACGTAGCCGAAGAACAAAGGCCAACAAGTTGAGAACGACCACGAATCGACATTTCCGCATCTTCTTCAACACTTCGCTCTATGAACTACGCGAACAGATTTTTTTTTTTTTCAAAGTAAATTTTCACAATTTCGAAGCGCTGACTTGGCTTTAGACGAAACTTTACTGAAGAGAAATGTCACCACAGTCAACCAGTCTCAGTTGCCAAACCATAGTTTCCGATATCGATAGTTCTCATGCAGTTATAAAAAAACACCCGATACTTGATATATTTGCATTATTATTGCAGTGATGCGCTCCTCATCTCCAGCATCAAATGTCAAGGTGAATGCGTTGCGCCGCTTAATACTGATAAATAAACAACAACAAACAATAAAAGCGATTGCAAAAAACACAACAGCAATAAAAAAATAATACAAGCGGCGATTAAAAGCAAATGAATGAGTCGACAGGCGGCAAAGTCGGACAATCAGTAGGCAGGGGCGGCAGGCCACAAAAAGAAGTCAGTGATAAATACAGGAGAGTCCACAATAAATATGCCAGTATATATGTAAATACGAAACAGTAATCGCACCGGCGTAGAAGGAGGAACTGAGCAAAAGAGCAATGAAGAGTAATAAAAATGCATTAAATTGATTGCATTGTTGGCATGGCCGATTAGCTGATGAACCCAGCCGACAGCGAGTGTAGGCAGTTTGGGCTGCGGGCGCAGGAAGAGCACAAAGAGTCGTAAATGTAGGGTTAAAGGTAGGTGGAGACTTTCTAGGCGGCGGCGGTGGACTGAAGGGAGAGGCGCACGCGCTTAATTTGCTTGCACACAGACAACCGTCAACAGGTTGCAGGTGTACCTCTGGCAGGCAACACGCCGAATGCAACATGTGATGCCACACAATGCATTACCACTGCAGATGTGTAGATACTCCTGCCTGAGCAAGTAGTGGCATGCTACTTACAGAAGGCTAAAAAGAACAACAAAAAGTAAATAAATGCAGTTATTGTGCGCTTGTGAATGTGTGCCACTGGGGTAAACTGGGGGAATTCGCTTGCAGCAATAAAAGTGGCATACCTACTTACTTTGTATGCAAGGGCAACAACAACAAAGGTAAATGCAATAAAGCAATAAAAAAATATAACTGAAACAATAACTACTACAAAGCTTAGTTATTAAAGCAACAAGCCACACGCGAAAAGCAGATATTTAATGTTTTTTTTAGCTTTAAGATGAGGATGTTCTTGTAGCAGCATAAACATTGCCCATATTTACATACGGGGAATGCTGCTGGAGTGACAGTCCTTGGCCGGATATTAATCCGGGTCGTTTCGGTAACGTAGAACCGACTGTCATGGAAACGAATAGTTGATATTAATGGGAAATGATTTGCAAGGTAGCAGGCGCAAACAACAAAATAATTCGTGCAAGCTTACGCGAGTTTAATTAAGCGCGCTAGTCGTTTCTTTCTAGGTTTAACCGGTGCCAGTTGGACACACCAAGTAAAGCCAAGTCCTTCCAACGCATCACCTGATCTTTCCAACGTAGAGGTGACCTTTTTCTTCCTTTGCTACCAACAGCTGGTACTGCATCCAATACTTTCAGAGCCGGAGCGTTTGTATCCATTCGGACGACATGACCGAGCCAGCGGAGCCCCTGCTGCGCTATGTTTTTTAAAACTCATTCAGCTCACAATTAGGTTTAGAATGGAATATGATTACAAGACCAAATAGCAGCTGAAACACGCCAAATTTTACAAATATATGAATTTCTGCATCTCAAAAGCTATTGATTTCGATTCATTTCAGGTGAGAACATAAGAAGTGTAAAAGAAAATTAAAAAAAAAAGACTTACATCTGTTCCGGAAAAAGTTCCGGTGTGGGGTGAGTTTCAAGTTTATGTCAACAAGAAGCCACAGTTAATGTTCTTGAACGTGCAATAGAAATAAATATCATTATTCATCATTAATTCCATCAATTCCTTTTCGCGTACGGTCCTTGGCAATGACTTTAATTTCCTTAAATGACTTTCCTGTTGGACTTATCTTCTCTTCAAACGTTCTTTTCCATGTTCACCTAAGCCGACTTTGCTGTCTGCTACTTTGCGGGTTACATTCTAGTGCGTGTCTGCAGACTTCATTTCCACTTTGTAAGTTTTATGTCTGACTGGATTTGTAGTTGCTTGCCCTGATGCCAAAGATCTGCATTACCCAATGTCCCAGGCCATCTGATGCGCCGAATCGAGGCTCTTGCTGATGAAAAGTTGTAGTTTTTTGGCAAGCAGTTCCGTCATCAATCATGGGTCGTAGCCATACAGAAGAACCGATTTGACAGAAGATGGGATCTGAGTCCGAGACAAATTTCTTCAACGAGCTGAACAAATGGTAAGCCCTATTTCAAGTTGAAGTGCTAGCTATCTTAACCTGCAGCAGCACACATATTGAGATTGTTTTGAAGATCACATTTGTTGGGTGTGCTTTCGGATAGGTAATTGAAGTACTTAACTTCTGGTAGTAAGGAATGGCTACTTAATTGCTTAGAGTTTGTAGGCAACCCACTAGTCCACGAGTTGGCGAGAGTAAGAATATCAATGGCTACAAGAAGATCTAAAATATTATGCTACCTAAACTGCTCGTCAACCAGAAGTCTAGTAACTGAGTGGATGAACTTGAAACGTAGTAAGTGTTGCTCTTTCCCAGACACGGACTGGTTTGCCTAACTGACCAAAAGAAATATTATCAAATTATAAAGTAGAGCTGGTATTAAATTGTTCACTAAGTACCTAACAGAACATAATCGCCTGCCGTTTCAACATTCAACCGAGACGTATGCGTACATAGATGACATTTAGGAATCCCCAATTTTCCTCTACTAAATCTACAGGTACGGTTACCCTCTTTACTAACTAGAAAAGGTGGTTAAATTGCAGTTCAAGGTGCAAGTCGATGACACACCAATACCGACCGTAAACAACCCCAGAAGTTTGGGTGTCAACTTCTACAGTTTTCTCACCTTCTCGGCGCATACAATCACGATTGTCACTAAGGCCGAAAACCGCAACCGGGCCATCAAATAGCTAGCCGGCACAACTTGAGGCAAAGGCAAAGAAAAGTTGCTGATGAAATTTAAAGCAATTGACCAGTCAAAAATAGCAATGTACTGCTATCAGGGTAGCCACGGATTGCCTACTGATGTCTCACTTGCAACACCGTAACTAAAATGCTCAGCAAGTAATTTGTTTTTGGGTCACCCTTGCATACATTTACTAGAGCCTAACCCAGCTCCTTGGCGAGTCAGGAGTCATCTCTTCGACTACATTGAGGAGATTCAGGGTCAAACATGACTGGATCGGACAGTGTATAGACATACATTAAACGACATTCATCGGGAGACTGTCACCACCTCCTTAAACTGCCGACTCTAGAACACCATTATCGGAGTCCAACCACCACCCACTGCCGAAGAGATTCAGCTACCTCGTGGGACCTTCGTAACTTCGGCTCTGTTACATTTTGGATGTTGTAGCAAGTTAAACTGCGAGTTAGCCAGAGTCTACCCCTACATTCTCAATATATGTACAGCATCTGAAGGTACCCGGAATGATATCATTCACCTATTCACATGCGCTCCACTTTCTGGACTCAACTTATCGAACTGAGCCTACTGTTAGATGAGCTAGACGTTGTCGGCTGGTGACTACAACCCACTGCCACAGCCTATTGAACTGCTATAACAATCATCTTTCACCAAGGCAATGCGAGCTTGTTGGTGTTGTTATTGTAGCAGCATAAACATTCCCTATACATGTAGGGGGAATGCTGCTGGAGTGACAGTGCTTGAGAGGATATAAATCTGGGTAGTTCCGGTAACGTGGAATCGAGTGCCGGGGGAACGGACAATGCGAGCTCTTACGAAACGGCTCACACAAGAGAGTTTTTGAACATTCAAAATATCGATTTAATAATATCGAATAATGATTATTTTTTGTACCCGAATATCAATGAATGTTTTTCGACACCTCAAGAAGCTGTTGAAGCCTTTAAAATAGCTCATTTGAAGGTTTCCAATTCTGAGTGGCAAAAGACCTTTGAAAATTGGTTCAAGCGACTGCCGAAAGTGTATTGACTATCAAGACGAATATTTTGAAAACCCGTATAGAGTAAAACCAGTAAAATAAAATAAAATCTAAAACCCAACCCTCGTACTGTGTATTTATTACTCTTCGCTTTTCTTTATATTACTTGTCGTTTTTGACTGCCGGCCCATTTACTTAAGATACTATATAGCAGCGCCTTTAAATCAGCCTTCTCAATTTACAAAAAAATGTATTCTATTTTTCTTGATAACTTTATTTCTTTACTAGAATGTAAAGAAATGCATGCACTTTGGTCTCTGTCTGATTTCCATATGCTTGTTTGCGCTATTTTCCAATTTCTATTTCCATTTTGTCAACACCAACAAATAGATGTCATGAGGTGTGTTGCAATTGTCGACGTCGGTTAGGTCAATTGTGGGCTATTTTTAGAAAAATGTCACCAAGTAATTGGCATAAAAATTAGTGTACAAAAATAGACTACATAAATTGATAATAAGCGAGGGAATGTGTAGATGCAGCACACACCCATATGCACACCACATATTTGCATACACACGAGAGTTTACTTACAGTTAAGTAAATAATGCAAGGTAATGCGAGAAAAATGTTGCAGTGTAGGGAGCAATGATAAGTGTTGCTTATATGGGGTGTGAAGATGTGAATAAATGAGACTGTTTGTCTGTGAGTGGCATAAGATTGTTTAACAAAGCACTCCAGTCGTTTCTTTCTCCTGCTAACCGGCGCCAGTTGGACACACCAAGTGAAGTCAAGTCCTTCTCCACCTGACCTTTCCAACGCAAAGGAGGCCTTCCTGTTCCTCTGCTACCACCAGCTGGTACCGAATCAAATACTTTCAGAGCCGGTCCATTCGGACGACATGACCCAGCCAACGTAGCCGCTGGATCTTTATTCGCTGCGCTATACCTATGTCGTCGTAGAGCTCATACAGCACATCGGTCCATCGCCTGCGATATTCGCTGTTGCCAACGTGCAAAGGTTCAAAAATCTTACACAGCATCTTTCTCTCAAACACTCCAAGCGTCGCTTCATCGGATGTTGTCATCGTCCAAGCTTCTGTGTCATACGTTAGGACGGGCATGATGAGAGCCTTGTAGAGAGCTAGTTTGGTTCGTCGAGAAAGGACTTTACTACTCAATTGACTACTTAGTCCAAAGTAGCACTTGTTGGCAAGAAAAATTCTACATTGGATTTCAAGACTGGCATTATTATCGGTGTTAATGCTGGTTCCTAACAACCTCGAAATTATAACTGCGATTAAGTTCTGCGGCTCGTACGATGCTCTCCAACATCAAAGAAGTCACACTACAGCGAGTCACCCCGTCTGAAACCTCGTTTGGTATCAAACGGCTCGGAGAGGTCCTTCCCAATTCTGACAGCGCTGCTGGTGTTGAGCAACGTCTTTTTAAATAGCCGTATTAGTTATGCGGGGATACCAAATTTAGACATCGCAGCATACAGATAACTCCTTTTCGTACAGTCGAATGCAGCTTTGAAATCGACGAAAAGATGGTGTGTTGATTCTCCTTTCATGGGTCTTTTCCAAGATTTGGCGTACTGTTAATATTTGGTCGATGGTAGATTTTCCAGATCTGAAGCCACACTGATAACTTCTAATCAGTTGGTTGGCAGTGGGCCTCAGCCTTTCACACAATACGCTCGCTAAAATCTTATAGGCGATATTTAGAAGACTAGTCCCGCGGTAATTGGCACAGATTGCAGGATCGCCTTTCTTATGGATCGTGGATTATTCGCAAACTATTAAATCAATAAATTCTGAATGTTACTGGAATCATTTAAACCAGCCGAAGGAAAAACTTCGTGACAAAAGACCTGGTTTGTCAGAACCATGCACCGCGTCACAAAAGAATTCTGACAATGACTAAAATCTATGAATTAAAATTCGAGTTGCTAGAGCATCTTCCGGATACATCAAATTTTGCGCCTAGTGAATTCCATCTGTTTTCAGACCTAAAAAAAATCATGCATGGAAAATGTTTTTCATCAAATGATGAAATACAGCTGTAGAAACGTATTTTGCAGCACTTCCAGATTCTCATTTCAGGGAAGGAATTCGTAAATTGGAATCTCATTGGAGCCAGGGTATTGAAGTTCAAGGAGACTATTCTGAATATTAAAGTATATTTCAAAACATAAAATTGTGTTTCACTTATCGAATGGCAAAGCTTATTGAACTTCCTGGAAATTAGCTAGAGGAGTCAGACTGAAAGTTTTGGAACGTCTAGCGAGTTCATCTTCAACTTATTTGCTTTTGTATATTGCTAATTTAAAGAAGGAGACAACAATAAAACGTTTGTGGATAAATTATTGATGTGTTATATGGGAAATACAAAGCTCATATTTCTGACTTAAGACAATTTATTGCAAAGAAAGCTCTATTTGCTCTTAAAGTAAGATCCAATAACTCGAATTTTCTTCCATTTTTAATGCCTTATATTGGCGACACATAAATCAAATCATTTGGAGAGCAAGTGATTCCCGTACTCTCCATTTCTGATTTTGTATTGCTGCAACTCTGAAAGAAAGAAATTTTTGCTCCCTCCCATTTACCCTACCAAACTACCCACAATAGCAATTGCTGCACAAATAACCGTACATAGGCGCAGTTAGCAACAAACAACTTGTTGCTGACACACTGGCAAAGCAAGGGGAGAGAGAGAGGGGGTGGCGGTGTAAGCATTAGCAAAGCCAAATGCGCCAATTGTTTGAGTGAACTTGGAGGGTGGCCTGGCTGGACCACTGGTTGCAATTGATGTTGTTCTTGTTGTTGCTAGCAGCACGTAATTGCACTGCTTTTCACACTGAACCTTTAAAACATCATTTATAATTAAATTTATAAGTGCAACTTGCAACGGGCGCAATAAAAAAAAATAAATAAAAATGGAAATGCATGAAAACCAAAAAGGAAAATAAAAGCGCACAAAGTGGGCAATTGCTGCCACAGTGAGGTAATTGTGAGTGAGTATGCATGCATACATTGTAAGTACATATGTATGAGTGTGTGTATATGAATGTTGCCACACACATGCAGTACGTACATAGTAGGTGCACTAAGCGTTTGCTGGCAGTGCCGCTTGCAACGCGCTCGCACTCGATACATATATGCATATGGATGTATGTGTGTATGTATGCATGAACGTGTGCATGTATGCATGAATGTAAGTATGTATGACAGCGAACAAGCTGCAGCGAGTCATTTCATTTGTGAATGGATGATAGATGGATGGATGGTTGCTTGGATGACTGACTGAGTGACTGACTGGACTGAATGTTTGTTGGAATTTTTCATTATTTTTTTTATTTTTATTTTTTCACTCCACAATCGCGCTGCCATATAGCAATAAAGCTTTTGCTATTTTTACGCTGCAATTGTTGTTCGCATTGTTGTCGTGTTGGTAATGTTAGGTGTTGTTGTTGTTGTTGGTGGCTGGCAATAAAATTGCTTTATGGCGCAAAACAAGCACAAACGAATGTGAATGTGGATAAAAACTGCTCTATCTATGTTTGTATGTATGACTTTTGAGCCCACATGTAAGTATGTATGTATGTATGTGTGTATGCATATGTGGCTGTATGTAAAACACTGTGCGCACATATGCGTTTAGTCGCATCGAATGCATGCCAGTTGTTAAATGTTTGCCTGTCCGCCTGCATCAACTTACACTTGAATAAAGTCATATGAGCTTACAAGTTGACATACATACAAGCAAACATACATACTCGTACATATATACTCGCACATACATACACACTACAAATGTACATGTGTACTCATTTTTTTTATATTTTTTTTTACTCAAGTGTGTGTATATGTGTGCGTATGTACATATCTGCGTCTTGTTCTGTTCAGCTAAACTATCTCAAGGTCACACGCGCGCTATTACCGATTACATACAAACATACAATAGAAACATGCATGCACACACACATGCACACGCACACACAATGGGGTTTTACGCTTGTTTTTTTATTATTATTATTATTTTCTATTTACTATTTTTTGACGTGATAACGTCTTATAATTCGATTTAACAGGCTGCACGCACGAAAAAATGTGTCGTTACCTTGCTCATTACTGTTCATTAGTGTTACCTTGCTCATATTAGTGTTACCTTGCTCATATTAGTGTTACCTTGCTCATATTAGTGTTACCTTGCTCATATTAGTGTTACCTTGCTCATTAGTGTTACCTTGCTCATTAGTGTTACCTTGCTCATATTAGTGTTACCTTGCTCATATTAGTGTTACCTTGCTCATTAGTGTTACCTTGCTCATATTAGTGTTGCCTTGCTCATTAGTGTTACCTTGCTCATATTAGTGTTACCTTGCTCATATTAGTTTTACCTTGCTCATTAGTGTTACCTTGCTCATATTAGTGTTACCTTGCTCATTGCCGTTACCTTGCTCATATTAGTGTTACCTTGCTCATTAGTGTTACCTTGCTCATATTAGTGTTACCTTGCTCATTGCATTGAATGAACTGCAAGCGAAAGGGCGGAACGAACGACAAAGCAAACAAAGCAAACGAACGGCAACGTTCGATATCTTGCTCTCTCCTACTTAAGTGAGCGTATATATGTATGCATGTATATGCGCAAATGT